>JANIHY010000002.1:60462861-60478124 GCA_027479065.1 Erythroxylum brevipes
AAAAATTTAAACAAACAAAATTTTTAACTGAATTTGAAAACAAAAACAGAAAAATAAAAATAAAAATAAACAGACTTTTAGCTTTGTGCTTAGCAAGAGGTTAGGGTTTTGAGTTTATTCATACAAAATGAAGGGAAAAAAAAGAGTTTACTTTAGACCCTCGTAAAGAATAAAATGAAGTAAAATAGGACTCAGTTTTCTTGACGTTCATAAAAAACAAAATGAAACAAATCCTTTCAGCTTTCTTTTATTCTTTACATATTTTTCATTTGATTTTTTGAGTTGTTCTTTTAATCTTAATGTTAAGAATTAATGCAACCCATTGGATTCTTTAATTGTCTCACAATAAGGAGCTTAAGGTGGCCTATAATAATAAAAAACTATGTTTTTAAAATTTACATATTTATATATTGTCAATTTATTAGGTCCTTTTTTTACTTTGCCCGAATTCTATAAAACGTTAAAAACAATCTTGACCTTTATTCATATTTCTGGAAAAATTATTTATTTAAGCATTTCATGTTTGTACTTTCTTTTTGGATTTACTTTTATGATTATAATCTTTTCAGGGAATTACTTACTAGCCTACCGAGGTTCGGGGAACACAAGGAAAAGAACCAGTTTTTCTTAATAAACGTCCACTTTGACGAAATTCTTATAGAAACAACATATTAAATTCTTATTCATTTGCCTTCAGGGGCTGATTGACTGGCAATCCTAGACTTAAGGAGGTGAAAGGCAAGACATAGCATTAAAGATTAGGTAAGTTGGTTAGGGCACGTCCAGCTAAGAAAGTTTCCACACCATTAATATGGGCAATCAGGTTCGCTATTGCAATATTAATAACCTGTCCTATTTCCCAACTGATTGGTTGCATGAAAGATGTATAGGTCCATAATTGGTTGCATGAAAGATGGATAGGTCCACAATTGAGGTGAAGGACCACTTTAGATATCAAACTTGGGTAATAACTGAGCATTGAGTAATCAGACACTGTGAAAGAAATAAGTTGCTGCAGAGGACCACTTCAAACATCAAAGCTGCTGTAATAAGTGAGTAAGAGAGATATAAGTTTCCACAGAATGCAGGGTCTTAGATATTCTCGTCGATGTTTACTGCAAAATGCAGTCTCGTGGCACTGTATAATTTATGTAGTCTTGATGCAGTCCAAGAGATAGCGTGCACATATCTGGATGGATTTGACAAAATGTGGCTGTAATTTTGTTGATGTAAAAAATGGTCAGAATTTTGCGTTTTCGGTTTTGCATTTTTGCTATTTTTGATAACTTTTTGATTTGCCATAATTTTTAGTAGGAATGTCCGTTTTCAGTGTTACTCATTGTGTTTTCATATTTTTCTGTCTATTTTCAGAACAGGGATATTTTAGTATTTTGCCCTCTTCGATAATTTTTAGGATTCAACTATTTAAGTTGCCCAAACTATGTATTCTGTTGTTTTTTTTATGAATAATAGATTCTGACAGCAGTGCGCCTTCCTTTGCCCTATTTTCTGGCATTTGTGTTAAATCAACAGGTAAATAGCTTCTGCTATGTCAGTTGGTATCAAAGCTGAGTTCGATATTTGTGATTTTGCTGCCAAGAAAGACTCGCTAGATGGGAGAGGAGTATGACTATGACTAGATTGAACAATTAGTTGCCCAGATTGTAGATCGTCATATGGAGACTGCAGTAGAATGTATGACGGCGAGATTCAATGAGGTATTGAGAAATCTAAATATGCCTGGTCTTTTTAGGAATTCAGTACCTACTGATGTTGATGATGATTCGAACAACAGAGAGGATGATGAGTATTTCAATGAGCATGTGTGCAAGCATCCTAGAGCGCGTGTTGAAAGAGATTAGCAAAGATGGGAAACTAAAATGAGGACAAAAATTTCTAAGTTCCCTAATAGTCTATAACCTCAAGTGTTCCTGGATTAGCCGGCTATTGTAGAGAAAATTCTAGATTTCAAAGATGTACCTGAAAATAAACAGGTGCAATTGGTGGCTACTAGATTTCAAAATAGGGCATAGGTTAGTGGCAGTAGTTAAAATTAACTCAAAAAAGATTGGGTAAGTCTAAAATCGTCACGTGAGAAAAGATGAAGAAACATGTGCATGCCAATTGTCTGTCCTACAATTTCCAGCAGTTGATGTACCAAAGATTGCAAAATTTGAAGTAGGGCACGAGATTAGTCGATGAATTTACTACTGAGTTCTATCAACTCCTAGTCATAAATGAAATTCAAGAGACTGAGGAGCAGTTGATGGCAAGATACATTGGTAGGCTGAGAATACATATCCAAAATATCATCAACAAGTTAGATTCTGTTTCTATTTCGACAGTGCATCAAAGAGCACTAGTAGTAGAGAAATAACAGTGATGCACAAATTCTGATACCGCATGAAATACCAACAATGGCAGTGGCAATGGCAGTAACAATGACACTGGTGACAGTGGTGGTAATCGTGCAGGCGCTAGTGATTTTGTTAATAACCCTACTAAGTTTAACAAACTTGCAACTAGTGAAATTAAGTGTTTCAGCTATGGTGAAGTTGGTCACAAAAAATAAGATTACAAGAAGATGGGAAAAAGGGCTCTCTTTGTAGATAACAATGATCGTGACGATAAGGAAGACATGTATGTGCATGGGAGAGCATGAGTTTGATATTGATGTAGTTGATAAAGAGATTGTGATCGGAGATGTGGGTATTGCATTAGTCGTTTGGAGATCTTGCATAACCCCAAGAGTAACTATCAATGATGGATGGTCACGGAATGATATCATCCAGGCCACCTGTACCATCCTGGGGAAGGTTTGCAAATTTACGATTGATGCTAGTAGTTGCAAGAACATTGTGTCAACTAAGTAGTATAGAAGTTAGACATTGAGACGGAGCAGCACTTGAAACCGTACAAATTGGCTTGGCTAAAAAATAATGGTAAGACAATA
Source organism: Erythroxylum brevipes (assembly GCA_027479065.1). NCBI lineage: Eukaryota > Viridiplantae > Streptophyta > Magnoliopsida > Malpighiales > Erythroxylaceae > Erythroxylum > Erythroxylum brevipes. Next base: position 60,465,815 of record JANIHY010000002.1, read on the forward strand.
GTTTCTAAATGAGCTTTGAACAAATTCTACAGTAGAAGAAATGTGAAAACTTTCTGTAAATTTCCTTATTCATCTCTATACATTGTATCAACTTATATACATGACTATCTACACTAGTACACGTAAGTAATCTTGATAACTAACTAACTGAAAAGAAACCGCTAATCAATCAGTAATTAATCATCATCCCCCCCTCAAGTTGGAGCTTGTAAGAAATCAAACAAGCCCAACTTGGCAATAAAATTAGTAAACACAGGAGCATAAAGGGATTTCGTAAACAAATCAGCTAGTTGAGTAGAAGAAGAAGTATGAGACAAAGAAAGAAAACCCCTGCACAGCTGATCACGAACAATGTGACAATCAATATCTATGTGCTTGGTCCGTTCGTGGAAAACGGGATTGGCAGCAATATGGAGTGCAACCTGATTATCACACTTCAGAGAAATAGGGGAAGCAACAGGAATCTGAAAGTCACGCAAAATATAAGAAATCCATAAAATTTCACAAATAACGGAACTCATACTGCGGAATTCGGCTTCTGCAGAGGACTTGGAGATAGTAGACTGCTTCTTTGACTTCCAAGATATCAAAGAGGAGCCCAGAAACACACAAAAGCCAGAAACCGAGCGTCGAAAATCAGGGCAAGCCGCCCAATCAGCATCACAATATGCCGTAAGTTGAAGAGAAGAACCAACAAGATAAAACAACCCCAAAGAGGGACAACCCTTCAAATACCGTAAGACATGCTGAGCCGCCTGCCAATGAGTCACCGTAGGGGCATGAACAAACTGACTCAACTGATGAACAACGAACGCAATGTCAGGCCGAGTGTAACCCAAATACAACAATTTACCTACCAACTGACGATAAGGCTGAGGATCCTCAAGGGGCAAACCATCAGAAGCAGCCAAAACTAAACCTTTCCGAAGAGGAGTAGTAGCAGGCTTACTACCCATCAACCCCGCATCAGCAACCAAATCCAAGACATACTTTCTCTGGTTAAGGTAAAGCCCTTGAGAAGACCTGGAAATCTCAAGACCGAGAAAATATTTGGCATGCTGAAGATCTTTAATCGTAAATATATCATCCAAAAACGACTTTACCTTCTGAATTTCCTCAACCAAATCACCAGCGAGCAACATATCATCAACGTAAACCAATAAAATAAAAAAAACAAGAAGAATTCTTCAAAGTAAACAAGCAATGATCATTTTAGGACTGCCGAAAACCATATGAATGAAGGCAAGAGGTAAGTTCCGCGTTCCACTGCCGAGAAGCCTGCTTCAAACCATACAACGAACCCTTCAATTTACAAATATCACCGGGACTAGCTTTGACGTAGCCTTGAGGCGGAAGCATGTAGACATCTTCATCCAGATACCCATGAAGAAAGGCGTTATTGATATCAAGCTAGTGTAAAGGCCACTGTTTGGCAGCAACAAACGCAAATAAAATTCGTACCGTCACAACTTTCGCCACCGGTGAGAAGCTATCATGGTAGTCAACACCCTCAATTTGGTTGTAGCCCTTGGTGACCAAACGAGCTTTAAAACGATCAACTTCCCCATTAAGTTTCAATTTTACCTTGAAAATCCATTTAGAACCGATCGCCTTCTTCCCTGCAGGCAACCGAGTAAGCTCCCAAGTACCGTTAGCTTCAAGCGCAGCGAGCTCGGAATCCATAGCCGCAACCCAGTTTACTAGCATGAAAATAGGAAGTGGGTTCATGAACATCAGAAACATTAGCACGAAAATCAACATAGGAATCACTGAAATTAGGGTTGACAATAAACGGAAAGGTATTAGGAGTGTAGGGAGAAGAGGAAGGCACTCTAGAAGATGGCAAATATGAAGGTCGATGGTGGATGTGAGAGACAAAGTCATTTAGCCAAGAAGGTGAAAACCTAGTTCGACTACTGCGTCGTAGTGGAGACACAGAAGTAGAGGATGGCTCGAATGGGCTCACCAACGGTAGAGTGGGCCGGATCCCCAGCAGTAATTAATTCCAAAGAGGAACCATCAGACAAAAGTGAAGAAGGTCCACCATTAGGCATACTAGAGTCGCCAGAAGAGGATGGAAACGAGCATTCCTCCTGCATAAGGGAAGGGAAAAAAACAGGTTGTCGAGGAGCAATATCAGCGGTAAAGTTTTTAAACGGATAAATGTCCTCATGAAAACAGACATCTCAAGAAACAAAATATCGCTTCGTAGACAAATCATATAACCAATAACCCTTCTGACCAGGAGAATGCCCAAGGTAAACACTTCGGAAGGCTTGAGAATCAAACTTGTCTTTGTGCGGTTTAGTATTAGCAGCGAAACACAGACAACCAAAACAACGAAAACCAGTATAATCAGGCAGCTTTCCGAAAAGCATCTCATAAGGTGACACCCAATCAAGAACTTTACTCGGCAACCGATTAATGAGATAAACAGCATGAAGGACGCTCTGTCCCCAAAATTGCTTGGGAAGGCCAGACTGAAATAACAAAGCGCGCGCCACTTGAAAAATATGACGATGCTTCTGCTCCACAACACCATTCTGTTGTGGAGTGTATACGCAAGTCTTATGATGAACAATAACTTTACGTTGGAAAATTGTTTGAGAATTATGACCCAAAAACTCAGCTCCATTGTCTGTACAGATGACTTTCACACACCCTGCATACTGCCGTTCAACAAAGGAAAGAAAGTTCTCCAGAAGATGACTCGTTTGTGTTTTATGTTTCATTAAAAAAACCCAAGTGCACCTTGTGCGATCATTGACAATAGTTAAAAAATAATGCACCCCACAGAGAGACATCTCTTTAGAAGGACCCCAAACATCAATATGCAGCAACTCAAAATTAGCATCCGCTCTGGTACGACTAACAGGAAAAGAGCTTCGGACTTGTTTAGCAAGAGGACAAACTTCACAAACAAAATTCCTATTATTAACAGAATCACAACAAATGGGTACATGCTTCATTACAACATCAGATGGGTGTCCCAATCTAGAATGCCATAAAACACCGTCGTCAAGTCGATTATGAATATTACAAACAGTCTCATCTGTGGCATCAAGAAGTGGGTGAGGAATACAAGAATTATTACAAACTGATGTGTCACACAGGAAAGAAATTTTGTCAAGGAAATACAAATTGTTAAGAACTCTTCCTATTGCCACAACTTTTTCAATCTTCTGGTCCTGTAACAAACAATGTTCAGTGCAGAACAAAACATTGAAAGATGAATTTTTGGCTAATTTGCTGACTAAAATGAGGTTATGACTAAACGTGGGAACATAAAGAACGGACTTCAAAACCACTTGATTGCTCAAAACTATTTCTCCATTATGTGCTACTTCACTCACTTCACCATTAGGCAAGAATAACTTCGTAATTCTTTTTACAGGTACCAACGAATGAAACATGTCCTTATCTGTGCATATATGTGAAGTAGCACTAAAATCCACAATCCAAGTTCCAGATTTCTGAACAGAGTTAATGGCAGGATTCAGAATAGACATACCTGCAAATTCATTCTGTACTAAATGCAGGAAATGAGAATCACCAGAATTCTTCCCTTTCAACAACTTTTCTAATTCTTGTTGAATTAACGCAGAAAGCGAAGAAGAACTATTTGACAAATTAGTGCTGATGTCTACACCTTGTCCAATAGTATCAACCATATGCACAGATTTTCCTTTGAATTTTCCTTTCTTTGTACCATCTTGCTTACTGCGCAATTCAGTGTACCAATCAGGATATCCATGTAACTTGAAGCATGTATCTCTTTCATGACCATTCGATTTACAATAATCGCAATACTTATCCTCCCTTCTTTTATGATCTTTCTTTCGATTGCCATTCTTGATCATATTTTCTGTATGCATCGTTCCTTTCTTACTAAAATGATCATCCTTCACTAACATGGCTATAGCCCCCGCGTCTTCATTCAATATATTAACCTGTCTTTGTTTTTCAATCTGTAATACAAGAGAATAAGCTTTACTGGCTAAGGGAGGCAGATCCTGCGCTAAGATTTGGCTCCGAATATGATCATAAGAAGGATTTAGTCCCATTAGAAATTGAATTAATTTTTTTGCACCATCAATTTTCATTAGCTTCTTGTGAATCCCACAGTGACAATTTTGACAACTACATGCCGGTATAGGCAAAAGTTGCCCTAGCTCATCCTAGTATTTATTAATCTTATTGTAATAAGCAGTAATGGAAGAGTTACCTTGCTCGACAGAATTAATCTCCCTCTGCACTTGGAAAAGCTTTGGTAAATTGCTTTCTCCATAAACTTCTTCGAGCTTATCCCATAGTGCTTTAGATGAAATGCACGTAATATACAATTCAGAGATGTCTTTGGAAATGGAATTCAAAATCCATTGATTGAGCATACATTCAACTTTCCTCCAACGTTTGTATCGTATGTCACAAGTAGGTGGCGTGATGGTTCCATCTATAAACCCAAGATTATCCCTAGCCTCTAAGGAATTCCGAACAGAAATTCTCCTAGAATAGAAATTTATATCAGTTAGTGGTGCAGTAACAAGCACCATACCAGGATGATCAGAACTATATAGTTGTAAACAATCAACCTGTGACTCATCGGAACCTGTAAATCGGGTCCCCATTCCTTCTGTCAAATCTCGATCAGTCGTATACAAGATTGATCACCTTCTATGATACCATGAACAAATTCTACAGTAGAAGAAATGTGAAAACTTTCTGTATATTTCCTTATTCATCTCTGTATATTGTATCAACTTATATACATGACTATCTACACTAGTACACGTAACTAATCTTGATAACTAACTAACTGAAAAGAAACCGTTAATCAATCAATAATTAATCATCAAGCTTTAGTTACTTTTTCCATTGATTCTAAGTATAACAATTCTGTGTGGTGTGATGTTGCTATGGATGCGTGTCATTTGTTGTTTGGATGTTTGTGGCAATTCGATATAGGGGTTACACATGATGGTAGAGCCAATCCTTATAGTTTCATGTTTAAGGGACAGAAAATTGTATTAGTGCCGTCTAAGGAATCTACCAAGAACAAGTTTATGAAAGGCAATGTTACTTTGTTGTCTTGGGCCAAGTTTGAAGAAGAATTGCAGAATATCTATAGGGTTGTTTATGACAATCTTCTAAAGGCTACGGGTAAGTAAAAAGAGGTAGCAGATAAGAAGAGACGACAAGTTAAGCTCGAAGTGGGTGACTTCATGTGGGCAGTTCTGATCAAGGATAGCTTTTCTATTTGTGATTACAATAATCTGTCTGCTAGGAAGATTGGTCCTGAGGAGATCATTGAGAAAATCAATTCTAATGTTTACCATCTGAAGTTGCCAAGTCATATTCGTACGACTAATATGTTCAATGTGAAGCATTTGATTCCCTTTTCTAGTGATTCGTCAGATGAGGGCAATTCAAGGGCGAATTTTGTCCATTCAGGGGAGAATGATGCAGTCCAAGAGATAGTGCGTGCATATCTAGACAGATTTGACAAAATACGGTTGTAATTTTGTTGACGTAAAAAGCAGTCGAATTTTTGCATTTTCGAAGTCAATTTCGCATTTTTGCTATTTTTTAGAACTTTTTGATTTATCATAACTTTTAGTAGAAATGTCTATTCTCAGTGCTACTCGTTGCGTTTTTTCATATTTTTCTGTCTATTATGAGATATTTTAGTATTTTGACCTTTTTAGTAATTTTTAGGGTTTGATTATTTAAGTCGCCCAAACTATATCTTTTGTAGTTTTTGATGAATAATACATCCTGACGCCTATGTGCCTTTCTTTGTGCTATTTCCTAACGTGCGTTTTGAATCAACAGGTAAATAGTATTGTTACTGGTATTTGTGATTCAAATCAACGGTATCAACTTTTACCCTCGTTTCCCATTGTTTCCGCTAAGTCAAGTATTTCATATAATTTCTTTGGGTATCTTCCATGATTTCTCTGACTGAGGACAACATTTTCTATGTGGTTGACGAAGAAGAAAATATGACTGACGGCTTCAATACTGCAGAGGCCAAGAAAATAAAACAAAACCTGCTGAGTATCTAGACAAGTCGATAGTTTTCAATTATTATTGTCGTCTGCTACACGTCACGAATTCCTTGACCTACTATTTCCAGAAACCTTTCTTGTGGTCAATTAGGAGACAGCATGAATATGGATGAGTTTGTGGAAATAATTTTGTTTCCCCTGTGAAGACTCTTGAGATTTACATTAATTTGAATGCATTCACGGCCATGCCAACTTCATTATAGAGAACTTTTCTTTCTTCACGTGGAAATTATAGGGGATGGTGTAGGCATAGCGTGTCAGTATATTAATAAGACTAAGTGAGAATTCTCTAATAATAAAAAAGCAGACAGAGGTCGCCATAATATACATTAACGATTAAAATTGACCTGAGCCCTATAACATTAATCAAAAACTGTTGTCACGCTTAATAGCAACCGCTAAGCGGAATATCTGTGACGACTGACAAGGATGTTCCACCTGCAAATGCGGTTTACAGGCAACATTAAAACTTTCTCCTGTCTTGTGGTACTTTGGTTTCGTTGTGTTAATCCTGGATTAACTTATACTGAGCCCAATTCACCTGACAAATTGTTCTGATCTAGCTCGTTCTGTGACCAACTTCATTTCCTAACATTATCTTCTTTCCTTTCGGTTCCCCTGTCCATTTGCCTTTACTACTGGACGCTGCTGCTAGCTAACCATCCATCACTCTCTTACTGGCGGCAGTACGGCCATCATCAATTTCCACTAATGCATTTACTTTGGGTAAATGGGAACCCATTTTTCATTTTCCCAGGGTACAAACCTGATATATATATATATATATATATATATAAAATGTCTCGTCCTTCACAAAACCGACTGAGCACATTGTAGAGAGCGTCGATGGAATCGGTTCCTCAATTTCACTTAGTATTACTACTTATCCTTTATTTGTTTCTCTTCAACGGCGGCAACACTCAAGCTCTATCCTCTCCGAGGGCTCCAAGAAATTCTATTACAGCTGTCATTGTGTTCGGCGACTCCACCGTCGACCCTGGAAACAACAACTTTATACCAACGATCTTCAGGGGCAATTTTCCGCCTTATGGACAAGATTTTGTAAATCATGCGCCTACTGGAAGGTTCAGCAACGGACGCCTGACAACTGACTTCATAGGTGAGTTTGATTGGTGAAGATTTGTTGCTTTTGACAGAAACATAAGTTGACATGAATGAGAATTATATTAAAAGTCAATCTATGTGGGTTAATTTGTTACAGCGTCATATATTGGTCTTAAAGAATATGTGCCACCATATTTGGATCCTAGTCTGAGCATGGAGGATCTCAAAACGGGAGTCAGTTTTGCGTCGGCGGGCACTGGATTCGATCCCATTACACCCAAAATCACTGTATGTCTCTCTCTCTTCCTCAGATAGATAGCCATCACTCAACCATGGTTGTTTGCCATTCTCTAGACTATATATAGCTGTTCAATAAGCTTTCAAATATCAGCTTATGCATGTTAATTCCGTATATGGCTTGAGCCTTTACTTACTCAAAACATTATTATTACTAATTGTGCTAAATTTTCTGACTAAAACAACAAACATAACATAATACTAGAGTTATTCAGAGAAAGTGAAACTATTTGAGATGGTTTTGCCATTCACCAAACTAGGTGAGAATGGTTGATATAATAAGTTTCTTTTACGGGGGTCTGACGGTACACATTAAATTCTAAAGCAAGTCATCTGACAAAGTGACCTAATCAAATCAACATATTTTCATGTAGAGGATCTAATCATTTAATCCATGCTGTGAACTAATCACGGACTTCCTTATGGAATTTATAAATTCTTTTTTTTTTTCCCATATATTCTATATATACATCGCATGTACACTCTCGACCTTTAATGGGCTTGACTTTCCACATTTCATAACAGGATGTGATTCCTATAACAAAGCAGCTGGAGTATTTTAGAGAGTACAAGAACAAGCTTCAGACTGTACTGGGGAAGAAAGGAACTGAAGAGCACATCAACAAAGCCATTTTTGTCCTTAGTGCGGGGACCAATGACTTCGTTGTCAATTACTTCACTTTGCCTATTCGACAAAAACAATATAGCGTTTCAGGTTACCAGCAGTTCATTTTGCAGAATATTACACAGTTCATCCAGGTAATTCGATATTACTGTTGATCAACTATTTAAGACTAATTCATCCGTAAAAGAAGAAATAACAGTTGATTGAAATTTTAACAATAACCCGAATTTTAAATTCTTATCAATTTAATTTCCAAATTTTTGCAATTGAGTCAATTTTTAATATTAAACTCTATTTTCATTCAATTTGATAAAATAGGATATCCTTGTATTAAAAATATTTTTTACCAAGTTTTTAAACTTACAAATCAAAACTGAAATTAACAGTTCATCTCATTATCAAAACTGAAATTCCTATGCCTCCTAATTTTGGATCACGGGGAAATTAATTGTGTGATTGCAGGATTTGTTCGATGAAGGTGCTCGAAGAATTGCCTTCACCTCACTCCCCCCAATGGGCTGCCTGCCTTTGGTTATCACCCTTTTCTCTAACAATCATAACGCCATCTATGGGCGTAATTGCATTGAATACTATACATTTGTTGCAAAACAGTTTAATCTAATGCTCCAAAAAGAATTGGCTCTAATGCAAAATCGACTGGCGAGTCGTGGAGCTAGGATCTCTCTAACTGATGCATTTGCTGCGTTGAGCAATATGGTCCAAGGGAAAGGAAGATCTGGTAAGTAAAAAACTCAAGCATTCAATAGTTAAGCATTTAGGTAATACCCTCTTAACATTTTCATGCTCTCAATTTATCATGTTTCCTCCTTTTGAAGCCTTCGATGATGTGAATACTGGCTGCTGTGGAACCGGCTACTTAGAAACATCACTCTTGTGCAACCCCCATACATTTGTGTGCCCAGATGCATCGAAGTTTGTGTTTTGGGATTCAATACATCCAACAGAGAAAACTTACCATAATATTTTTAAATTTATTCGGCCAGAAATCGATTCATTGATCGGGGACTAAAGACCTTGCTGAAGTGTTGTCCCTAGAAAATTAAGGATTGAGGGATGATGTTTGTTGAGATATATATGCATACAGCATTAATTAATATTGTTGGCTATTGTTATCGTATTTCTATTTTCTAAGAGGAGCATATGAACACTTAAATGCTAGCAAAGGTTGTACTTCAGTACTTAAGTTCAGTAAACAAGTCCCTTTTTTGCATCTTAGAATTTAAGTCCATAGCTTTAGAATTCAACTAGTTGTTTAATTCAACCATCCAAGTGAATATTTTTATTATAGCAGCTATAAATTTTTAAGGTACAGAGGTTTTAAAAGTTCCTACTCAAATTGATAACTGAATTGGAGATGTCACGGTAAAATTTAAGAATAATTCACTAGAGCATGACCTTGCTCCAAGATCCTAATCTCCAAGTTGCTGGTCTATGTCCCTTTTGCCAATATTGCGAGAAAGATGAACTTCATGTGCTGGTGTACTGTGATTTTGCACGGGCTTGTTGGCTCTCCACCGCCGTTGGGTTTCCCTTCGGCCAATGTGTGCGGTTTCGTGATTGGTTTGCGAGTATGCTGGATGTACTCCATAGATCTGACTTGCAGACTTTGGTGGTGACTTTATGGGTGATATGGGAAGCCCGGAATGCGTTGCTTTGGATAGCCAAACAATTGACTCCGCTGCAAGTTGCTAGACGTGCGCTTAATTTCCTGTATAGTTGACTTCAAGCTAATGAGTCCCCCTCTCCTATTGTTTCTTTCACCCTAGCACGATGGTCTAAACCGGCTCACGGCCATCTCAAGTTGAATGTTGATGGAGCTCTTTTTGATGACTTTTTTGTTGGCTTGGGTATTGTTGTTCGTGATTCTCTTGGATCTTTTGTTAGTGCTATGCAGGTAGTTGTCCCGAGTTAGTTTGAGGCCAAACTGTCGAAGTTATGGCCATTCGCGAAGCCTTGAGTTGGATTAAGGATGTCGGGCGGTCGCCTACTGTTCTGGAGTCCGATGCCCAATCATGTGTTCGGGCTATTCTTTGTTGGTAAAACAGGGAGTGCAAGAAGAGTAGCAGAGGTTTCTTATTTAATATCAAAATGAAAATGACAGACCATGCCTTATAAAGGCTTACAAAGATAAAACAGAAGAAACGAAATATACGCAACAACTATATCCTAAGTCTTATCTACTTTACTTACTGCTATCCTATAATAACAATGATTCCTATAAAATAGCAACGGTTAGCAACCACCCTGAAGAATAGGTCATGACTTTGAATCATACTTTGACATTCCCCCTTGATTCGAAGTCACTAACTCCAAGTAAAGCTCTGAAGTAGCAAAACTTCTAAACTGGTAATGCTTTGGTGAGTACATCCGCTAGCTGATCATTTGTATTGCAATACTTCACCGTAATTGCTTCATTTGCTACCAACTCCCTGACGAAGTGCAGTCTTGTATCTATGTGCTTAGTTCTGCTATGATATGCAGGATTTTTTGTCATGAAAATTGTAGCTCTATTATCACAGAATATCTCAGTCGCCTCCTTTTGTTCATGTTGTAATTCTACTAAAAGCCTTCGTATCCACATTGCCTGACATGCTGCAGCAATAACAACAATATACTCTGCTTCTGTACTAGATAAAACTGCAATTGCTTGTTTCTTTGAGCTCCATGTTATGGCAGCAGATCCCAAAGTGAAAACATTAGCTGAAATACTTCTTCGATCGTCCAATGAACTTCCCCAATCATTGTCAGAGAATCCAATCAATTTTACTTCAGTAATTGAAGTATACCATAAACCATACGAAGTAGTCCCTGCCAAATATCGTAGAATACGTTTTGCTGCTCCAAAATGAACTATCGACGGGTTCTGCATAAATCTTGAAATAATTCCAACTGAGAAAGAAATGTCTGGACGTGTATGTGTAAGATAGATCAAACCTCTAACCAGACTTCTAAATAATGTAGGATCTGCATGCTCTTCACCATCTTCAAGTACAAACTTTTCATTGACATTCATGGGAACAGTTGCAGAATTACAATGGAGCATTCCAAATTTTTTAAGAAGATCCTTGGCATAACAAGTTTGTGAAACAAAAATTCCTTCCTCAACTTGCTGCACTTCAAGACCAAGAAAATAATGGAGTAATCCTAAGTCCGTCATTTCAAATTCTCTCATCATTTGAGTTTTAAACTCATTCACCATACTCTGAGATGACCCTGCATATATAATATCATCAACGTACAGACATATCATGATGAAATCACTATCACCTTTCTTCTTGATGTACAAAGTTGGCTCATTTTCACTTCTGACAAAGCCTTGGTGACGCAAATGTTGATCAATTCTGCTATACCACGCCCTTGGAGCTTGTTTAAGTCCATATAAGGCTTTCTTCAACTTGTAAACCATGGATTCCTTTCCTTTAACGATAAATCCTTCAGGTTGAACAACATAAACCTCATCTTGGAGATCTCCATTCAAGAAGGCTGACTTAACATCAAATTGATATACTGGCCATTTCAAACATGCTGCCAACGCTAGAATTATTCTCACAGTTTCAAACCTTGCAACTGGAGAGAATGTTTCGTCAAAGTCGATGCCATGTTGTTGCGCATATTCTTTGGCCACTAGACGTGCCTTGTGTTTCTAAATACTACCATCTGCTGCATACTTAGTCTTGAACACCCATTTGAGGCCAATTGGATTTTTCCCTCCGGTAACTCGACTAACTTTCATGTCTTATTCTTTTCAATGGCTGTCAGTTCCTCCATCATTGCTTTTCGCCAGTGTTCATTTTCAGCTGCTTCTTTGTATGACACATGATCTGAAACAAAGAGAGCAAACTGACAAGACAAATCATCATTAATATATTTCTTATTCGGCTTCTTTTCCCTCGTGGATTTCCTTGGTGAAATAGGTGACTTTAGTGACTCTTCATTAGTGTTGGACGTATCTGAATTGGAGTGAGGACTATCTGCTTAATCAGTGCTGGAGTCATTCGAATTAGAGGACGGAATATTTGTTGGTTCCTCCAAATTAGAGGATGGTGTATCGGCTGACTCTTCAATGTGAACAGATTCCTCAGTCATATGAACTTCTCATTGATCCTGTTCTCCATTAAAAAACCATCTTGCATTTTCATCAAATACTACATCTCTCTTAATTAAAATTTTGCCATTAAGAGGATTATATAGTCTATATGCCTTTGACTGAGTACAATAACCAATAAAGATGCAC
>JANIHY010000002.1:60542727-60560259 GCA_027479065.1 Erythroxylum brevipes
TGAGGTTAAATTTCCAAAGGGGAAATTGTATTGATTTGTATGAGTTTGAATGAAATGAAAAAAAAGAAGAAAAAAAATTATACCGGTTTGGTTTAGTTTAGTCTTAAAGTTTTCAACGCGATGTTTTCTAAAGTGTACGTTTTCGGATGTCAAATCCGCTTTCGCTTTGTCTCCACTTTATGATTCGATTCGATTCGATTCGATTCGTGATTTCACTCGTTTCGATTTCGTTTCCGCATTTTGTTATCCGATTTTTTGATTCAATTTGTTTTGATTTTCTTCCGCCACTTTGTTCTTCGCTTTGTGATTTCGTTTGCATACTTTGAATTTCGCCTTATGTTCTGTACTTTTGAATTCAATTTCGTTCGTTTCCGGTTCTGAGATTGGGTCCCAACAACTTATTGGCTCTCCATTGATGAGGATGCTAAAAGATAGTATCGTAAAGCATAATGTCATCAATTATATGAAACATTGTGGGAAATTCAAAGCCTTGATGATGTTGCATAAAAATCTTCAATCAACATTATCATAAGCTTATTGGCAAATATGAATGTCTCTATGCATTAGAAAGGTTAGTACTTTTTTTATAATTTATAATATGTTGCTCATTAATGAATTGAAGAATAAGTGTTTATGTTAACTATATGACAAGAGATACAATGTATGTTTTGTAAAAAAATTATTGCATTGATAGAAAGAAAAGGACAATTCAATAATATTTGAAGGAAATATGGAAATAAATGTATATAATATTGATATTTATGATTTATCTAACCACAATATTGTCATTAATGTCCATAAATGAGGACTCTTATATGTGACATTGAAGATTAGGAGATGTCAGTATGAAACCAATAGAGAAACTCAACAATAACCGTGTTAATGAACTTCCACCTATAAGGTATCAAAAGGATAAAGTTCTCAAAGCATGTCAAATGGGTAAGCAATTTAGAAGACCATTCAAATTCTAGAGAATGCTAATATGTTTAAGACCACTATAGCTTTTGCATACAGATTTATTTAGACTATCAAAAAGTGTTAGCTTAGGCAATAAGTTTTGTACTTTCATTATTGTTGATTATTATAACATATATTGTTATTTCTTGCTAGTAAGTATAATCTTTTAATTCATTTGTAAATAACCAAAAGAAATTTAAGAGGAAAAATGGTTATCAATTGCATCCATTAGAAGTGATCATAGTAGGAAATTTTAGAATGAGATACTTAAGCAATATTGTGAAAACAAGGGAACCCCTAATAAATTTTCTGTAAAAAATTATAAAAATTAAAGTAGTTGAGATTAAGAATAAAATCCTTCAACAATTAATTAAGATTATTCTAAACAAGTTTAAAATTACTAAATATTTTTGGGCTAAAGTCTAGTCAAATCTATATAATGAATAGGGCATATATTATACCTTATTGAAAAAGATCCCCTTATAAATTTAGACCAATAAGATACCTAAAATCAATTAGTTTAGAATTTTTATTTGTAAATATTATGTTCTCAACACTAGTTATAATCTATGAACACTTGGTACAAAGTTGAATGAAGATATATCTCTAGGTTACTCTTTTTCTAATAAAGCACGTAATGTCTTCAATAGAAGAAAAATGAACATAAAAATTTTGTGTTCAGTAAGACTAATGTATTTTCTCGAGAGAAGTTATAGATGATGTTATTAATGATGAGGGCACAGTAAAAAAGAAAACTCAAATGAAAAGGAGACTAATAAAGAAGATCAACTTATTAAACCAAGTGGAGAAAAAAAAAGAGAAAATAACCTTCTATACTTTTGGAAATACACCAAAAACATCCACCAACAAAAATTCTTAGAGACATTTCACAAGTGGTAATAGCTCATTTTATTTTTAAAAACTTGTCTAACATTGCATTCATTTCACAGTTAGAACCTAAAATAATAAATTAAGCTTTAGGAGATCAAAGTTAGGTTTTAACCATGCAAGGACAATCTTTGAATGTGATGTATTATTTAAGTGAATACGAAATTTAAGTGACTCAATATGATGAATTGAGGAAGTGATGTGAATTATGTGATTATGTGAATTGATATATTATATGATTGAGTGAGCCATCGAGGATGGTCAACTCACAGAGCTCACAAAACTCAACCCAAATTTTGTAATATTTTTCAGGCTTGGAGAATATCTCTAGTTAGATAAATTGGAGTCTATCCACTGCAATTGAGTAAGAGATAGAGGTCGGGATCAATTTGTTCTGTATTTGTATTTCTTTATTTTTTTATCAAATTGTGTATTCCACAATTATTATACTTTGGTTACTTGAATAATTCTATTTTGTAAAAACTTTCCAAATTGGAAATGTTTGCAAATGAGATTGAACAATAAGTGTAGTAACACTCATGAATGAAAATGTTTATGAATAAAATGGGCCAAAAATGATTATTGATTTTCCGCAACTACGTATGATCTTTTAAAGAGAAAAAATTGTAATGAGTTTTGATTGACTGACTGTTCTAGCATGTCACCCTAGTAGAGTATGTTCTTGATTACCGTCGGTATGTTCGAGGATATGCCCTATGAGAGTGGGGTGCTACAGAACTCCCCTTCATTTTTATTAATTTTTAATACTTCAGCTCTCTAACATCCTAAAACACCTAATTTGTTTGTCTCTTAACCTCCCCTAAACAACTCATGTAGGTCTCTCTATCATTATATCGATCTTCTTTGCTACCAACCTTTAATCTTTATCCTCACTAATGCATTTGCATGTAAGACAGTCTCATAATCTCCTCTAAACTTCATTCCTCTAAACTCTTATTATCACTTGCTCTGTGAAGGTTTGGTAAATTATTTTAACTATTAGATATTATCCACGCCTCTATCATCATGACACAAGCTTTACAAATATTCTTGCTATTAAAGCCCTCACAATCTACCAACCCTCACCACATTCCACCACAAATTTCCTAATAGGCACTTCCTCATTAGCTTTGGAGAATCTAGAATTATAGACCTTAAATCCTCTTAATAAAATATGGGATCAAGTTTCCACGAATTTTAGACTTGAAGATAAAATAAATTTATGTCACCCTAATAAATGTATAGATTATCATATTTGATAGAATTTCTTAAAGTCAGAGCATAGAGGTGGAGCTTGATATTGATAGGTTTTTTCTCTAATAAGAGAGTAACTTTTCCAGTATGAAAGCATAAGATTTTACAAATTAGAAGTAGTATAAACTAGAAGACATATTGGTTAGTAGCAAAAATATATTCCTTTTTAAGTTCTCTTATCTTAAAATTGAAAAGAAAATACCGGAGGTAAGTCCATGGCATATGTATAATAAACCTATACTTCTTTAAGCATGGTAATGGGGACTAAATATGGAGGAAATTGAACAAGAAAACATCCTTATCTGGATATACATTCACAGAGTATCATTGGAGTACTAGACAACAACTGGACTGAGTTACATAGAAAAGTTTACTATAAAGCCAATTTGCATGGATCAAGCTATTGTTAAGATAATGAGAATTAATTTTTCTAGAATTTGTGTATCAGTAATAGTCATGACTGATTTACCTAGTGAAATACCAATATTTAGGCTAAATGAGAATTATGGGCCTATAGAAGATACATTTAGAATATCATATTCCTAGAAATTGAATATTTTAGACCCCTGAATAATATGGAAGCCCACAGAAAGGGTCTTTAAAATACAAGTATCAAGAATTTTTTAACCTAAGGTGAGGAAAGAAATAATTACTCAAACTAGTAGTAGAGAAAATGAGAATTGAGGAATAAAGAAAAAAAATGTGAAAACAGTAGAGGTGGTGGATGGGTTTTGTTGTGATCAATCACAAATGCCACACTCTAAAAGGATAAAAGAAATAAAAAATGATAATTCATTGTAATCAAACAAATTAGCTACTCATGACAAAGACTTGAATGTATGATCGAGATGTTTGATGTGCATAACTTTTAATAAATACCCTCGATAATCCATAAGCACACGATTCGTTCGAGTAGTACCTAAGGTGTCGATCCCTCGAGGAGAGATATTCTAATCCTAAAATCTAAGGCTAAAATAAATAACAGAAATTCAAAATATAATGAAACTAAAATAACAATCCAATCCAATTCAATCAAATCAAAATCAATCATGAAAATATTAATAATTCAAGAATTGCAACACATACCCAAGAATCAACCTAAGGGAATTACCAATTGAGAGAAAGGAAATTTTAGATATCCTTAACACTAACCTAATTGATTATGAATAACTAGATTATTGGTTCTAAACGATCCCATGGTTGATTACTCTCTCTTGACTTACAACCATTAACCCTAAATTATAAACCTTAATTAGATTATTTAAATTGCAATGTCTTTATTAACATTCTATCCAAAACCCTAATTAGATATGAAGTTGTCCAATAAACTATTGGGAACCTATGAAAGATCTCTCTTCACACAATTACTGATTTGATTTAGTTATTGTTCTATTAAATCACCTAATTTTCGTTAGCCCAGTTTAATTATTTTTCATTTGATTCACCATCTCAATCAAATTTTATTAAATAAAGAATAAAACTCCAAAGGTGAGTTTAGAACATCCTCAACTTTTAGATCCTATCATCAATCATTCAATTCAATTCTATACAATGATAAAACTGAAAATAAATAGGACATACAATCAAAAAGGAGGATAGGAGGCAGAGACATCGGGAAGCCTCCTGATCTGGGAAGTATGTCGAGTCAGCTTCGTTTCCACTTCTCTCTTCATTCTTCTCTTTCTCAATCTCTCGGTGAATTCTCTCTAGTATTTCTTCAAGGTGGCTGATGTCAAGCTTTTTTTGCTTCTTTGTCTTGTTCTTTAAATATTTTTTGTGTTATGAGCGGCCCTTGGATTTTTTGGGGTACTAAAGGTTTAAAAAATCCATCGAAACTTTACATTTTTTAGAGTTTGTGTGTCTACCCAATACAACGTTGTTTCGACCTGAATGTCTTTTGAAACTCCTTCGTTCTTCAATATTGACCCTAAACTACTAGAAAACACATCAAGATACCTCAAAAACATAATATTTAAACTCAAAAGCTTATAACCCATAAAACACTTAAAACACAAATAATTAACAAACTAACACAATTCTAACCTAAACATATACTAAATGATTAGATTAATAGATAAACATATATCAAATTATGTCCTAAAACATGTTGCAGTTTACATTATCACATCCCACGCTTAAACTTTTGCTTGTCCTCAAGCAAATAAAAAAATCAAACAAATCAAGACAACACAAAACACGCATATGTAATAATGAGACAGTGACTTTAACTTAGCGAAACAAATTAAACTATAAACACATTCCTTAAAATCATTCTAACTTATTAAAAAGCAAAATCTGAGTCTAAACACCTTGAACTAAATATACAAACTAATGGAAATTTTAATGTTCAGTCTATTAACCCTTATTACTTGCACACACACATTGACAATCATTCAGTCAAAACAAAAGTGTGGTTATTCCTTGGTAGGCTTTCATGAAAAATCAAGCTACTAATAAGTTTGGTAGGTTCTTTATTTGATAAAAATCTTTTTGTTGATTTTTCTTTAAAGACATGAACCTAGTCTTTTTACGTTGAGGTAAACATTTGTTATGAATGTCAATCCGGTTACTCAACTAAGTTATATTGTTATTAAGCTGCTTAGTTAAAATGTCATTATAGCCTTTTTACGTGAAGGCACACATTTGTGATGCATGTCGATCTAGCTACTTAACTACATCACATTCTCAACTAGTTACTAGCTCTATTCATAACCTAAAGGCTAGCAGAATAGTTATTTTAGTTAAAATCTATACAACTTTTTTCAAACACAAAATTTTGCCTACCTTATTACTTTAGCTAATCGTTCTCATGAAAATATACTAATAATTCTACTTATTTGATTAGAGTAAAATTATAAACGCGTATAGCAAATTCCTAGGGTGAATGGACTAACATTATATCCTAATTAACCAACATATTTAGCCCTAAGTAACTTAGGTCACTAATTTCACAAGCTAATAAATCTTCGCAATCTAAAATGCTATTGTTTAGGCTAAACCTATCCCGTTAAGTCCTAGCTATTAACGCATTCACAAAATTCACATCATGCAACTTAAACAAACTATCATATGATATGCAAAATTCACACTCAAAGTAAAAACACACAACCCTTGCAACACATGAACATCACGTTGTCCTCAACATGAGAAGGGTACATAAACACACCAGGGGGAAATGAAACACAATATATGAAAAACATAAAGAGAAAATACTAATAAAAATGAAAAGAAAAGGACACGAAACCGTTTATGGTGATGGAGGTGGTGATGGTGAAAGTGCTAAGACCAAATCCACTTAACATTAAGATTGTTTCCCTATCTTATAAATGATTTAAGAGAATAAAAGAATTAGCAATCCAAACCATTCCAAATCATTTAGAACTTATTTTAAAATTTAAAACAAACCAGTCTACACAACAATTTAAATATAACTACTAAACGTGTTAATTTATGATCATTAGCTTGACCTTGCATCCTTGGAAGCTCAGCCTAGATCAATTATTAGTGGCTTACTTCCACCCTTCTTGTTCAATAGCAATTTTGTAGCCTTTGAGTAAGTTACAAATTGTAAAATGATCAGGAGGACAATATTGATAAAATTATGAAAACCAATTAAGCTCAATAATGTCCTTTTTTTCGAGTGAACTATCAACAAAATAAGGAATAAAAAAATTCCCTTAATCTTCCATGAAATCTAACAGTTTGCCCAATAAAAGGATGAGTTGTTCTCTTCTCAGTACTTCCTCATTCACCCTCATGTCCTCTTCTTTAGCTTCTTGAATAGAGACTTCCATAGCTTCTTTAAACTTGATGTCTATTGTTATCTGTTCTTCATCCTTTTGTTGTTTAGAAGATCCAAACATATCAATTATCCTGAATGAATTACTCTCCTTTAGATTCTTTAATACACCATTTATGTTGAATGTCACTGGGTCATCATTAATCTGAAGGATAAAGTTCTTTTCATGGACATCTACCAAAGATTTTTCAATGTTCACACATAGTATATCAAGAACTAGTGAATAAAAGGGAGGGTTGGCATTCTTCTCTTCATCCTCTTTCTTCTTCTATTGATCTTTAATAAGGTGGGGTTCAGTTTGGTTTTCCACTGATCCTTCTGGTTCTTCCCCATTCTCAGGTGCGATAGCCTTATATTGCTCTCTTTGATATATTTCCATATTATTTAAAGAGTCTTCCACACTTCTCTTACAAAATTCACGGGAAAGCTATCTCACTCGAATCTCTAGGTTATGAATAGACGAGGCATGATTTTCTGTTACTTGCTCAATTTTCTCTTCTAGTCTCTTCTGGCCCTCTTCTATATTCATTAACTTATCTAGGATCTTGTCTAATTTACAATCTCATGAACTGGACTCATTTTGCTAAAAACCTGATAGGTCTTGATATCCT
Source organism: Erythroxylum brevipes (assembly GCA_027479065.1). Lineage (NCBI taxonomy): Eukaryota > Viridiplantae > Streptophyta > Magnoliopsida > Malpighiales > Erythroxylaceae > Erythroxylum > Erythroxylum brevipes. The sequence continues at coordinate 60,550,237 of JANIHY010000002.1, forward strand.
AAGTTAGTCCTTACATTATTGGACCAAAAGAAATTTGGGTGGTTTTGCCACCCCGGAGTGTACATTTTCCAATAAGGATCATTACTTCTCCAACCATATTATGCCTCATTGTAATTCACAAAAGTTCCTTGCTCTCTATAATATCTATCCTTCATCATTGTTCTTTGCATTTCTTCTTGGCATCTAACTCTTCAAATGTCTCATTCTCACTCTAAGATGTCTTGATGTGTCTATACTTTACGCCTTAAACTTCTTTCTCTATTTTTATTATTATTTAACACAAAAGATAATGAAAAACCCTTAGACTAAACTAATAGCCTCCCTGGTAACAATGCCAAAAACTTAATCGAGATGTTTGATCTATATAAGTTTTAATAAATACCCTCGATAATCCGCAAGCACACGGTTCATTCACATAGTACCTAAGGTGTCGATCCCATGAGGAGGGATATTCTAATACTAAAATATAAAACCAAAATAAATCACAGAAATTCAAAATATAAAGAAACAAAACTAAGAATTCAATTCAATCAAATCGAAATCAATCAAAAAAATATTAATAATTGAGCAATTGCAACACACACCCAAGAATAAAATTAAAGGAATTACCAATTGAGAGAAAGGAAAATTTAACTATCCTTAACTCTAAGATAATTGATTATGCATTACTGGAATATTGGTTCTAGACGATTCTAGGGTTGTTTACTCTCTCTCGAGTTATAACCATTAATCTTAAGTTATAAACCCTAATCAAATTATGAAAATTATAATCTTTTAATTAACAATATATCCAAAACCATAATTAGACTTGGAGTTGTCAAATAAACTATAAAAACCTATGCAAGATCACTCTTCACACAATTACTGATTTGATTTTTTTAAAGTTGTTACCGATTTGATTTAATTTTTGTTCTATTAAATCACCTAACTCTCGTTAGCCCAATTTAATTATTTTTCATTTGATTCATCCTCTCAATTTAATATTGAATTATGAAATCACATAATTTAATAACAATAAATCAATAAACATAAAACAATCAAATTTCATTAAATCAAGAATAAAACTTCAAAGGTGAGTTTAGAACATCCTCAACATTTAGATCCTATCATCGACTATTCAATCCAATTCTATATAATGATAATATTGAAAATAAATAGAAAATACAATCGAAATTGAGGACGAGAGGCAATGATGTTGAGAAACCTCCTGATCTGGGAAGGACGTCGAGTCAGCTTCTTCTCCACTTCTCTCTTCTTTCTTCTCTTTCTCAATCTCTCCATGAATTCTCTCTAGGTTTCTTCAGGGTGACTGATGTTAAAAGCTTTTGTTGCTTCTTTGTCTTGTTCTTTAAATATCTTTTGTGTTCTAAACAGCCCTAGGATTTTTCTGGGGTCCTAAATGTCCAAAAACTCCCTCAAAATTTGACATTTTTAGTGTCTACACATCTGCCCAATATAGGCCACGATCGTGGCCTACATCTAAACCTTCTGTCCTGATCATGGCCTAATAGACTACGATTGTAGGCCGTTATTTTAACCCGAGTGTCTTTAAAAACTCCTCAATTCTTCGATATTGACCTTGAAACACTAATAAACGCATCAAGGTATCTCCAAAACATAATATTGAAGCTCAAAAGCTTGTACTAGCCCATAAAATACTTAAAACACAAATAATTAACAAACTAACACATACTAAATGATCGGATTAATGGCTAAACATATATCAAACTATGCCTTAAAACACAAATGCAATTTGCACTTATCAATATACAACATTGCAACACAACCTTAGAAGGATTCACTAAAGATGTGGAAATGCCAACAAAAGAAAATAACAACTTAGATTTTGAACCTATCTCTAAAAGAAAGTCTAACATGAAGAAGAAATCTCTTTCATCTGTAACAAAATAGATAAAAGTCACTGAATAGAATATCGGGGAAGCAAATGCTCTATTTAGAAAACTGTTGCTTAAAACTTCATCTTGCAGAATAAGATGGATATAATTTATATTTTAGAATCAGGAATCAAATATAAAAATTGTAACATCATCAAAAATTTTCCTACCTATTTGAAGGAGATTATCAATCATACTAGAAATCTAATTGGGAGAATGTTGGTTTACTATAACAATAATGCAACAAAAGTCTAGGCTTACTGCAATACAGACTAAGTAATTCACATTAGGGCAAAACACAAAATCTTTAGCAAATTGGCATAAATGTGCTTCATATATATATGTATAATAAAAATGCAAATTATAGATCACACATATATGTTAAACTTAAAAGAATTTGCTTCAAGTATCTAGATTCCATGGCTTTTACTTGTTGATTTTAACACCATCATTCAACATAAGGAAGCTAAAGGGGACATGTCATCCAGACATCTTTGCTTCAATCTAAGGTAATGCATGTCTAACATTCAAGTAATTGACCTAACTTATGGAGGGAATTTCTTTACCTAGAATAACAATTATAAGGGTAACCAATTTATCTGGAACAATTTAGGTCACTGCCTAACAAACATTGAATGGTTCCAAGCCTAACCCAATTCCTATGCCTTGTTTCCTACACCTAATTTATCTTATCATTCATCGATCATATCTCAGGCTAAACTTGTAAGTTTTAATGCTCCATTTTTTTTCAATAATTTTTTGGCTGATCTAGTAGGTTTTGATGATGCCATACAGAAGGGAGTTAATGCAAATATCTCCGGAACTGAATAGTTTATATATGTGAGGAAGTAGAGAATTATTAGAGAAGGAATTAAACAAATCCATAGGGTGAAAATTAGCAACACTCACAACCTACTTAAGTCTGCTAAGCTCGTTCTCATCAAAATTTAAACTAATGTGTATAATAACCCATAATCCTCTAGGCTACAAGATCTTGAAAAACATCCAATGTTCAACCTAGCAAAGGGCCTCAATTTTGATTATTCACAAATGAAGCAAAGATAAGTGTTAGACAGCGCAAAGGTGTCAATAGAAACTCCTTATTCTACATTAATGTGGTAATGTGGAGGAAAAGCTTAAATAGAATCTTAGTTGTAGAGAAAAACATTTACAACTTTACTACTAAAAGTCAACTTTTAAAGGAAGTAGCTAACCATTTCTCTAGTGTTATAGGATCCCCACCCAATGGTAGGTTTTATGTTCCCCTAATCAAAGAAATCATTCAGGATTACTTATCTTATCTCCACATGAAATCAAAATCCTTGCCAAACCAGTAACTGTGCGAGAAACTGAAGCCACTTTGGGATCTCTTAATCTATTCAATGCACTAAGCCAATATGGCTTCAGTATTAACTTTTTCATTAAGTCCTGGTCCCTCTCCAAAGACACGGTAGTATGCTGCTATGGAATTCTTCAAGATTAAAGTACTCCTCAAAGAAATCAATATAACATTATTAACACTCACCCCGAAAGGAAGCGAGTAGAAAACTTTATTAAATGACTTCTGCCCAATTGCTAGCTGTAGTTCTGTTTATAAGCTGATATCCAAATACAAGCAGAGAGAACGAAGTTTTTTTAAGACCACCTTGATCATTTGTAAGTTGCCTGGCAAAATAATAGGGTTAATATCTTACTAATACAGGAGCTTTTAAGGAACTATCCAAAGAAGAAAAGAAGCAAAAACTTCACGCTGAAGAATGATTTCAAGGAAACATATGACAATACAGATTGGAAATTCGTTGTGAAAGTCTTCTTAAGAGCTTGGAATTCCCAGCTGATTATGTGGTTTGGATAGAGAAATGTTTCACCACTCTAACTTACAACATATTGGTTAATGGAAAACTGATAATAACCATTAGAAGTACCTAAAGAATCATGCAAGGTGATCCTATTTCCCCTAACTTGTTTGTCTTGGTAATAGAAGTTTTCAACAAACTCCTTAGACGAGTTACGGGGAGAAGTAAGCACGTCAAATACCAGTCTATGTACAAAAAAATAGGCATTATCAGTTTGAGCTTTCTGGATGATTTAATTTTACTGTCTAGAGCAGATAGGAACTCAGTAATAACACTCATGACTGTATTGAGAATGTTTAGCACACAATCTGGCTTTAAAGCTAACCATGAGAAGAGTAATATCAACAAATTTTTGTGCAGCAGATCAAAAGCGATGGTTTGCTAGCATCACTGGTTTTGATACACATCATCTTCCAATTAAGTACCTTGGTATTCCAATCTCATCTTCTAGAACGTCCTATGGTGACTTCAAACAGCTAATTGAAAAAATACATGCTAGGATAACTAGCTAGACCGTTACAGCTTTACTAATTGCTGGCAGAGTTCAACTCATCTCATTTGTTCAAAGTTTGATTAATTTTTACTGGGTATCTCACTTTAGTAAACCCCTCAGAAATTTCCCATCGTCATGATCCAAAGTAGACGAGGCCAAAGCCGAGATTAAATGGAGTTGAGTATGTTTATCCATTGCTTAACGACAAGCGAGTTTTATGGACAAAATGGGCACACCAGTATTATACTAAAAGTTCAATTTTCTGGCACTTCAAACTAAAAAACTCGACTTCCACAAAAATAAGGTGTATTAGTAAAGTCAAACAGAAAGTTAAGCTACAAATCCAAATATAATTTGAGATGGTACAAACATAACGCTTTGAACTGACAATTAGACAATTGGGCCACTGGAAAATCTAAGTTAGCTTTGTCGTTTAAAGATGTGATTGAAGAAAATGCAACAGTAGTGATGGTCATTAAGAAAAAAGATGCAATTTAGAATGTTGTACCATTCAATATAGTACATTGTTAAACACATTACTTTGAATATCACTAAAAAAGAAAGGATCACATGGAAGCACACTACGTCTATAGTATTTACTAATCTGTCATGTAGACAAAATCTTCAAGGAACCACGACAGATGTCCCCTGGACCAAGATTGTGCAGTGCGAATACCTGTTACCTCTTAGATAGGCTAAACAAATGCTTGACAATGACTAACTATTGTATATTCGGAAATGTGCTCAAGAAAACATAACTCATCTATTTTTTCCGATGTGACTTTACTAAAGATGAATGGAGCGGGATACTTGGCAGGTGCAATTTAATGAAACCACCGACTGCCAAGAGATTTTGTGATGGATTTCATCATCTAGATATAATATTAAAGCAAACAGAGGGTGCCATTGCTTACCATTATGATACTTCATAACCTAAAAGGTGGAGTCGCCCGTCTCAAGCACCCCCACATCTTAGCACGATAGAGTAATGAACAGGTAAATCACGATTCGATTTCACTTAACTTCTTAGAAAGGCGATCTAGTATTCAGTGCATGCAAAGAGTTACCATATTGGATAAACTCTCACACTGTTACTGCCGGGACTCAATTTTCTTTCTAAGAATCAAATAAGCTACTAGTGCGATCACCATTATCATACTTGGTTACATTGAACTGGGACAAAAGAAGCAGGCAAGAATCTGGTCCAATGGTAAAAAGTACTATTCTAGAGTTTTTCTCAAGGGGTTTCTTTTATGGGAGACCAACAAAACTCATATTTGTTTGATTCCTAAATTCAATTGTGATTCTTCTTTGGATGACTATAGATTTATTGCATGCACAAATTTCATTTATAAGGTCATTTCAAAGGTCTTAGCTAATAGGCAAGATTCAATGTTGGATTCGTTAATTTCGAATAACCAAAGTGCTTACCTTCAGGGTAGAAGAATTGGAGATAATATCTCTATAGTTCAAGAGCTAATGAAAGGTTATCTAAGAAAGAATAGGCCCCCTAATTGTATCATTAAAGTTGATTTTAAGAAAGCATTTGATCACGTGGAATGAGAATTTATTCTTCAGACTTTAAGGTTATTGGGTTTCCCAAGGGAGTTTATCAAACAGGTTGAGGCTTGTATTATCACTCCTACTTACTCTATCCTTATTAACAGTTCACCTACAGATATCTTTAAAAGTACAAGAGGATTGACACAAGAAGATCCAATTTTTCCTTATCTTTTTATCATTTGCCACCAACTGACGGTCGGGCAAGAGATTGTGTGATGAATTTCATCGACTAGATATAATATTAAAGCAAGCGAAGGGTGCTATTGTTTATCATTATCATGCTTGGCCACCTTGATCTGGGACGAAAGAAGTAGGCAAGCAACATTTCAACAATGCGTTACTTAACAGGACCAGAGCCACATCAACGTATTGAGAGTAGGTGGAACATATGAAACAATAGTTACCTAGCTTTGTAGTAGACAAGCTTTCCTTTCTCGTTATGGATATGGAACTAAAGTGATTGGTCAAAAGCCTAAAGTTGTCAATTTCGTAGCTGTTTTAATGTAAACAATTTGTAACTTTCATAGTTTTTCACCAAGTTTGGCTTAATTCAATTTTGATTTTTTTTAAATCTTAAAACATCCTTAATAAGATAAAAGAGTCCTAATTCCTTCTCAAGTCGCACCCATTCTTAATATAGATAATATGTATATAAATAGATGGAAAGGAATTTGTATACACTTCTAAGCCTAACTAAAAGCTAATGAATAAATTACTTATTCTTATAAATCATTATGACGATTTCATATATTTAAATAAAAAAGCTAGCATAATAATAATTAAAATAATAATAAAGGAAGAGAGACAAAGCTAATTTATAGTGGTATGATCAAGCACCCTTAGCTAAGTCCACTCCCCAAGTTCTATTTGGGAATTCACAATTGACTTCTTCAATAGGATAATAAGCCTTTTGTATATGCATATTCCTTAAAATGAAGAAGAACCTTTACATATATTCCTTTCTTAAGGTAGAGAGGAGCTTTACATATTTTCTTTATTATTAGTGAAAAGAAACTATAAAATTTAATTTCTCTTTCAATTGATATCTTATCCACTCAAATACAATGTAAGAACCCCTTTCTTGATCAAAGATGCACAAGGGATTAGATCATGCTCGTAAACACTTGAATGTAAGACAACTTTCTGATAATTGAAATATAGCTTGTTTCTACATAAAGCCACTTTAAATAGTTGTTCCATACACAAATTCACCATTATAATACCTAGTTTATGAACACATTTGACTAGCTGACCATATACCTTCGGCTAGCCTATGTTTACTCTAATTAGGATTTGAATAGTCTATCCTGTAACCTAACAGACTGAACCCATTTTGAAATCTTTTATTCCTAGTTTATACTAGCTAAACCAAACCTTTACACTAGACGAGTGCTTATAAAAAACAAGTTCCAAAAACACTTTAAGTCAAAATTTTCAACATCTCTAATTTTTTCAAATGCATAAAGCACCCTATTTTGATTTTTAAAACTTGATTCAAAATTATTTCAAAAATTTTCTAAATTTTTTTGTTATAATAATTATTATATGTGGAAAAGATCTAATCTTTCTTTTTCATGGTCCATTTGACTAGAATTTTATATGTTTTATCACTTCACTCATTTTCATCATTCTTTGATAGCACAATTCACACTACAAGAAAATTTGGTTTCAGTAACCAAATTCTCAGCAACCATAGTAAAATGATTGTTAATTATATACATTTTGCAACCAAAAATTATTTGGTTGCAATATATAAGTTACGTATATTTTTTACCGACCAATAAATACTTGGTGGCTATAGATGGTCACTAAAACTTACAATTCAGGCATAATAATATAACGACCAAACTTAACAATTTTAGCGACATTTTAATGATCGCTATAGAAAATTATTATTAACAACCAACTATTGAGTGGTCACTCCAACTATTTCAAATTTCCATTACCAACCAATAAATTTGGTTACTAAATTTATATGACTTCTTTACAACAACCACATTATATGATTGTTAAAAAAGTATTTATAGCAACAAAATAATTTGTCACTAAGTATTTTAGAAAAGATGAAAAGAATTCTTTAGATTCGGTCCATATAGTTTAAATTAATTTAAAGATTGTTGGAACCCCTCCCGGATGAGTCACGTGTCCGATGTCCTACGTGACATCTGGACGCACAAACCCACGAGGGAGGAATTCCTCACCACAGAAGAAACTCAATTTGAACTTATATTAATGTCCTCTGAACCAATCTTTTAAGATTCACCTTAATCTCCCTTAATAAAACTGATCTACTTAGGGCCCAAAATTAAAATCCAACATAAGCTAAAAGGGAATTTCATGCCTCTATAATAATAAGAAATGAAAATAACTTCAATCGGAGCTTCCTAGATCAAGAAATCACCGAAAAATGAAAACATGTTCAATATGTCCGACTAATTCACTCTCTTTGATAAAATCCGACAAAATTCAACTTAATCCGAGAATTTTAAATTTTTTCATGAGGAGGGTAGGATTTTTTTTTTAGAAAACCAATGCTTCAAAAATCGAGTGAATCGGAGGCCAAACGAAAAGGTTACAAGCAAAAGAGTGAGAGGAAGCTTAATTTGGGAAAAAGGAAAATGAAAGAAAATAAAAAAAAGCACAAACGGCGTCACCTCGCGCACGCAGACTGCTCGCACTCGTGGTCACAAGCTGCTTGAGGGGGCAAGGCCCTCGCAAGGAGAGGCGCTCGCCCTTGCCAGCGCTCGCCCTCTCGAGGGTGCCGGCGAGTCCAAAATTTCACATGTATATGTATACATATGATTTCCTTTTTGTTTTTCTTTGGAAAGCAAACATTACACCTGAAATTTTTGAGAATTCATAACTTTTCATACCGAATTCCAAAACTCGCAAACTTGGTATCAATAAAAAAGTAAAAGGGATTCCTACGACTTTCCTGAAGGATTTAAAAACTGTTTTGGCCTTTAAGCAGGTCAAAAGTTGTTTCAAAGTTTCTGCTACAATTGAAAAATTCCTACACTATACTAGAAGTTTGAAAATTCATAACTTTTAACAAAAAAGTCTAAAAATGTCATATTTTACCTCGTTGGAAAGATAAAGAGGTGATTTACAACCTTCATGAAGGGAGAAAGAATCAATTTAGTCGTTTAAAGAGGTAAAAACCCTCTCCAAGTTACTGCCTGTATAAAAACCAATGGAACAGTGTAATTGACCAAATGAACAATACCTGTAATTTTTCTAACCTTATAACTTTTTATTCCTAACTCTAATAATTGCAAATTATACCTCATTGGAAATGGGAACAGATAATATACATTTTCTATGAAGGATGAAAAAACCAAAACAAACTCTAAAGGGGTGAAAAACCCTCCCAAAGGTTCTGTCCAAATTTGCCAAATGAACAGTAACTGAACTAGGTCTAACCCCTATAACTTTTTACTCCTAACTCCAAATAAAGAATAGTATACATCAATAGAAAGAATAAAGGATGATCTAAAAGTTTCATGAAGGGAGAAAAAATCAATTCAATCATTTATAGAGGTAAAAATACTCTCAAAGTTACTTTCTGTATAAAATCCAAAAAAACAGTAACTCTACCTAAGTAAATAGTAACTGTCATCTTCTCAACCTCACAACTTCTTCATCCTAAGTCCAAATTTGACCAATTATATATCATTGGAAAGCTCTAAACAAGTACTACATTCTTCAAGAAGATAACCCAAACTAATTCAAGCTCTAAAATGTTCTAAAACTTAAGTGAAGTTGCTGCCCAAATTTAGGAAAAATTGGACAGCACCTCTCCTATTATGTAGCTAACCAAAATCTTCACTCCAATTCCATTACCTGCATAAAAACTCAATCTCCAATGGCAGCAACACACTCCTAGGCTTCTAAACATTTCTCAAACCATAAGGCAATCTCACTCCTAAGCATCTACTCATTTCCAATCCATAAAGTCACATGATTTCATTCTTTCCTTTTTGGTCATTCTCAACCATACAACAATACATTCTTAAAAACCATACATAAGATACATTTAAACTTCAAAACTCTTACATTTACATGGAAATAAGTAAATACAAAGCCTTAGAGGGCATTTTAGCCCAGATACATCAACATCTCAAGAACAAAATACAAAATACATCATTAGTTCCAAAATGCTATCTAAAGCCTTGTTTTCTAACATATGATTTCAAAAACAAAAATGCATCGGAGT
>JANIHY010000002.1:60659908-60671074 GCA_027479065.1 Erythroxylum brevipes
TTGAGATGTAGAGCTGATCTTCGACTAATGGACCGATCGGCCCGCAAGTGGTCTCGACTGGGTCCGGGCCCAGAATGCCCGACCCGACCAGAACCTAAAACCTCCGATGGTTTTAATGTCTTTTCTTGTAAAATACCTAGAATTAGGTTGGATATATGGGTACAATAGCAATTCTTGAATTTTTCTCCAGTAGAAGGATGCTAAAGATCAAGAAGGACATTCATCAGTACAGTTCTAAAAATTTCTAAACCACTTCTCTCAATAATTTTAGTCCTATTTCATACTGCAATATCATGTAAAAAGAAACTATCTCGAAGATGCTAGCTAAGAAATTATAAGTAATGTTAAGGAAATTGATAAATCCGATCGAGCCAAAGTGTTTTTATAAGAGGAAAGAATATTATAGACAATCTCTTAATCATCCAAGTACTTCTTAAGAACTATCCCTGTAAGCATTATATTAGAAGCTATGCTTTAAAGATTGATTTTTATAAGACTTTAATTCTCTAGAATGGGGATTTGTACTAACTAGTCTTGAAGATTTTGATTTTCTAAAAACTTTCATAGAATGGATAAAATATTGTATCTTCACCATCTCTTATAAAATCAATGGTGAATCTACTTCCATCTTTTATGGAGCTAGCTAAAGGGACCCCCTTTCCCTTCATCTTTTTACTATAAGTATAGAGGCTTTAACCAGGACAGTCTCTCATAATATAAATCATAGTGGCAAATTTAAAAACCATTACAAAAGTAAGGAGGTTAAGCTCATCAATTTGTCTTTTGCTAATGATAAGCTACTCTTAAGTAGTGCTGACAAACGATCAATGCATGTACTCTTTATATCCTTGCAAGCTTTCTAAAGAATGTTAGGGTTAATTACAAATTATACAAAGAGCAAAATTTATATCTCTAACTCTAACAGAGGAGTTATCAATAGTACCAAAATTTCAACTTCAAAATGCTCCATTCAAATACATTGAAATATCAATTACCATAAGAACACCTACATTATAATAGTTGTTTGCCTTTCTTTGATGCAATAAACAAAAGAATTGTTAGCTGACAAAACTTGAAAATGATACGGATATCAGGCCATGAAAAAGTATCAGAAAACGATTGGGTATGAAGCATTGCACATGGATGTTTTCTATCTCCAGTTGACGCACAGCTTTGTTGCTATTGATAGATCATATAAATGGCAAAATCAATTAATTGTGGATATCTACTGACTCCAACTTCCTTGTATCTGTTCTATTTATTGCCCCAGCAATGTGCACCTTGTATTAAAAAGTTCCTCTGAAACTTTGAAATCAGTAATTAAAAATTTCTAGTCACTCGAGCGCATGAAGTCGCATCCTTAAAGAAAGGAAAAGAAAGATAGGCTTCCAAAAGCAATATCAATCAAAGCGGCAAGTTTAAATACCATTACGAAAGCAATATCAATCCAAGCTCTTCAATTTGGCATTTGCTAATGATATTCTACTCTTAAGAAGGGCTGAAAAACAATCAATGCATCTACTCTTGATATCCTTGCAAGCTTTCAAAAGAATGTTAGGGTTAAGTATTAATTATACTCAGAGCAAGCTTTATATGTCTCTAGGTCCAGCTACTACTCTAGCAGAAGAGTTATCAATAATACCAGAATTTTAACTCCAAAAATGCTTCATTCAAATACATTGTAATATCGATTACATAATAGTTTGGGACGGATCCAACTTAAGGTGGGGTTGTAGGTGTGAGATCTTGTTCGACCCCGGCCGAGATCTTGTTCGATCGTTGCCCCCTCAATCAAGTATTGTGCCATTTGGTATGCCAGGGTGAAGTTGCGACTCGAACCCCTGATCAAAGGGTTTTGTTGGCCTCAAGGGCCACGCTGCTTCTTAATAGAGCCCCACACCTTTTGCAATGTATCATCGGCTCTATTCCTACCCTCCACCGCAGCATGACAATCATCGCGGTACTTTTTGCTAAGCTCCCGCTCTGTCTGTACCGCTTTCTTCAGCTCGTTCCTCTCTGCAATCAATTAGCTCTTCTCCTCCTCCCCCGTGGCTAGCTGAGTTCTCAGGACAATCACCGCTTCCTCTCGGGATTTCCTCTCCTCCTCCAAGGAAGAGCTTTGCGCCTGGAAGAGGTCTCTCTCCTCCTTCACCTCTAAAAGCTCGTCCTTCAAAGCCTTCATCTGCTCATGAAGGTCTTGGACTTCCCGGTCCAGAGTCTCCAGACGCTGCAGCACTGCGATGGACATCACCGCGCTCCGCACACCGCTACGAACGAGTTGGGACCCCAACTCCAGATTACTCTTCTTGTCCATGAGCTGCTCGTCCATGGAGGGAATAATCCTCTCAGCAATGTGGCGGGACACGTCGAGGTCCCCGATCGTGTCATCTTTAGCCAATTTAATTGCAAACTCCTACTGCCCAGGGCTCGTTGCTCGCTTTTTCCTCTTGCCTTTCTTCCCATTCTCTTTCCCACCTTGACTTGGTGGGCCGAACGGCAGATCACCGAGTCGGATCAATCTCTTCCTCTTAAGAGGAGGCTCCGCTTCCTCCTCCTCCTCCTCTACCAGAACCGCTCGGCCCGCGCTAGCCGGTACGATCGGCAACGACGCCGAAACAACAGGACGATCTTCAGCAGGCGGAAGATCCGGCAACACAGTGGAATGTCCCCGGTCCACTGGCAGAGCGACGCCTTCGCCAGTCTCCGCCTCTCTCCTCTTCTTCCTCTGTTCGGCCTGCCTCTTGGACTTAGAGGGTTGAGAGGACCCAGGGAAATCTTCTATCATCACCATGACTGCACAACAATAAAACGAGTCAGAAAGAGAAACAAATACTTAAAAAGATAGCAAATAATTCAACCGCAAAGGGTCAACCAAACAGGGCGATCTCCTCTCCCAGCCCGCTAATTTGTGACGGGGGGACGAGTAAAAAGGAATCGGCCGAAACTCCCCCAAAATATCCCTTGACAAGCCGAGCAAAATCGTATCGACCGAGCTCTCGATCACCTCCCACTCCTCTCTGCTAAGAGATATACTCGACGTATCATTCCACTGCTCGGCTAAAGGATACCTCCACGTCCGATACTCACAGGAGGATCCTGGAGACTTCACAAAATAATATTTCGTCCTCCAAGAAGTGATTTTTCCCGGGTTTCCAGCCGGGCGATATCGAGCATCTCTGTACAGCAAGGAAGGGACCCCGACCCCATAGTTCGAGCTCTGGTTCATCCTCAAAAAGTGACGCATGATGCCAATCGAAGGAGGGCAACCGAACTGATGGCACAGCAAAGCCAACCCGTTGATAAACCTCCAGCCGTTTGGAGGAATCTGGCTCGGCATCAACTGATAGGCAGCGCACACCTCGTCAGCGATCGGGGCCTACGGGAGCCTCATACCACCAACCGAGAAAAAACTATCGGAAACGGCGAAATATCCACTTATGTTGCTGTGGATTCGCTCATTCCCTAGGGCCAGCCGGGGCCCCCAGGATAGAGGGATGTTATTTCTAAGCACTGACCGATTCAACTCCCCCATGGTCATCGTAGATTCATTTCTCGACGATGCCTCTACAACCAACCCATCTTTCCTTTCTCTCGTCAATATCTCTTCAACGCATTCCACCATGCTTCTAGAATTGGCCGTCGACATGCTTACCAAGAAGAGAACTTTTGAAAAGATTTTAGAGGAAGATATGAGGGAAGATGACGTACCTATTTAGTGATTTGAGGTAAGGAAATCGGACAATGGAGTGAAAGAAATTTTCGGGAACCGTGAACGAGAAGGAGCAAGTGAAAGCAAAGTATAAGCTGGAGAACGAAAGCAAAGGTAAAAAACTCTGCAACTCTTCGACTCTAAGTACTTATAGAAGGCCGGTAGAAGGAACACCCAATCAAAGCTTGACATATGGATAAAATCCGAGCCAAGTAAAGACACGTGGCAAAATCAAAGCCGAGGTGAATTAGGGTTGGTTCGAAATCTGGAGCGGTGCGACGGTTGAAAAGATGCATATGACAGCTGCACAACGGTTACAAGAACGATACGTTTCTGATTTTGAAAAAGTTGTCAGAGGGCACACGTCGTTGGTAATGATTAAATAAAGTACCCTCACACGCCCAGCAAAGACGTTCGTCCGAGCTCCCTTGATACGAGCTGTCACGCACTACTGGAGGCCGACCGATCGAGACACCAGAGCGATCGATCCTAATGCGAGCGATCGTGCGCTATCCTTTAATGTCCGACCAACCGAGCTTATTACGAGCTGTCTTACGGACGAGTTGTAAGGTCATGGACAAGCTATAAAATCGCAGACGAGCTACGAGACTCTTACATACTCCTTCGACCCTTCTCTTCGCTCAGACTCGAGGAGTAGGGGGGCTTATGGTCTGGTCGATCGTGCTGGGGCCGAACCCAGTCATAACAACCCGTGGGCCGAACGGTCCACCCTTCAAAGATCAGTCTTATACATAATGGCTATGCCAAACCCAGGACCAATCCACGTTCTCCTTGGGCCATTCGCAGGTAAGAGATTCTCATGCATACGTAAAGACTTAAACCTACTTATTGCTCCATATATAAGGTATAACTTGGCCATAACAGAGGTATGCACAATCATAACCCTAATCTTTCTCTGCATACGGCGATCTCCCCTATACCTAAACCTAACTTGAGCGTCGGAGGGGTCTATCGGGAAACAACCCCTGACGCCCCTTCTTTGTTTTGCAGAAACCTTCAAGCCAGAATCCTCGTGTTCAGCAGTCGACTTCATGGTTCCAAACGGCAATGGGCAGCCTCGCCAAAACCAGGCTGAACCACATAAGAATATCTACATTACAATAATTGTTTGCCTTTCTTTGATACAATAAACAAAAAGTTGATCGGTGGTGGAATAGGTTCCTATTCTATGTTGGGAGATTGTAACTTATAAGTTCAATTCTGAACAATATGCACAATTGCTGCAGTTCTGATTTATGCTGATTAAAAACCTTGGTAAAGCAGTGGAACGGATTATAAGGAACTTTCTATGGTTGGAAAATTAAAAAAAAGGCGACGAATTTTAAAGTTAAATAGGTTGATATTTGTGTTCCTAAGCAAGAAGGTGATTTAAGACTCACTAGAGAGTTCATGATTTGAACAAAAATAGTTTTATCAAGAGAATTTATAAACTTTTTAATGATAAAGAATTCATATATGGACTTAAAGTGATCGTTAGGTAACAGGGAAGGTACTTGGTTTTGGTCTGAGAACTAGAATGACCTTGGGATATTGCATACTTTTCCAAAGACCCAACAACTCAAATATACGCTACCTGTTGATGCTAGACTAAATCAAATTGTTTAAAGGAACTAATGAATCTACAACCTTAGAGGCTTCTCTCACATAGGGATAACTTGCCTAGTTACAGGCCAAATGCTTCCAAATCTAGGCAAGTTGGTTGGTCAAGCTTGACCCCCAACCTCCAGTGAATATGTTGGATTTTCTACTGTGGATCATGTGGTATCGAGATTGAGCTGCTTAAACCTTGTGAATTTCAAAGAAGGCAATTGATGAAGCAAATTATACTTTACAAAAATATGTCCCGTCGTCAGCGTAGCTGAGCATGTGTATCAACTTAGCGGTAACGGGATCTGACGCTTTTAGAACTTTAAACCACTAGAAAATGATATGGATATAAGATCATGATTTTGAGACCAGGTAAAAGCATCAGAAAATGTTTGGGTATCGCGTGTAATATCAAAAGAAAGAAGCATTACACATGGATCTTTTCTATCTCCAGTTAACGCAAAGCTCTGGGGTTATTGAGAGATCATATAAATGGCAAAATCAACTAACTGCGGATATCTACTGACTCCAGCATCCAAGTATCTGTTGTATTTATTGCCCCAGCAATGTACACCTTGCATTAAAAAGTTCCTATGAAACTTTGTATTCAGTAATTAAATAAAAGAATGGACAGATTACCACGTCTGGTCCCTTTCTTTCTCCCCCACTTGAAGTTACTTATCTTCTTTCTTTTAATGTTTCAACGTGCAAGCGACTTGCTTTTCCTTTTCAGTACCTTCAAAATGATCCACTGATGGCAGAATATCAAATAGCAGTACCACATTAACATTGATGTGGATGTAGCTGAAAATTCAGGTGAGATGGATCCAGCAGACCAAAGTTGGGCATTTTTATCGTCAGAAAGTGGTTGAGTGAAATCAATGAGGATTTACATTCCACATTGATGATCCTTACCAAACCGGGAGGCAACTAAGCAACATTATGCTTCTTTTTATGCTTACTCTTATTGAGTTCAACTCCTTGAGTTCAATTATAGTCTTTGGCATCAAAATGCTTGAACCTGTTATAAACAATAAGACAGTGGCCACAACATTATCTTTATTGTATAACCCAAAGTGGATGGTTCAGATCCTTTGGCACAGGCTAGTTAGGTACAGAGTACCTGGGCAGAGGATTTGAGGATGTTTTTGACACCCCTATGTTTTCTTCTTAAGCCTGACAGTAAGGTCAACAGCAAGAACACCAATGATTGGAACATAATAAGAAATTCAAGTCAATTTACCGTTAAGTTTCTCAAAACCTTTCTAATAGCCATGACAGCTCTAGTGTTGCTTGGAAAGATGTTGAAGGAAGTAGCTCATCCACCTTTCTAGACTCTAGTCCTTTATTGATGATGTATCTGCAATCTCCACGTCATATATATCTTTGAAGAACCACTTCAGCCATCATGTGCCCGATCCTTCCAAACTCATTAATCACGATATTGATGTTTGGTTTCACTGATTGAAGAGTCTGTGGACTTTGAATAGTTAAGAATATAGATGAGAGGCTTTATTAATCATCAAGAGAAAATAGCTATTAGATTTTTCAAATGTGAATCGAAAGACCATGAGAAGTGCTTTTAATGATATGAGGGCATTCCTTCATATGCACCGTCGTCTTTACTTACACAAGGAATCTATAATGATTTCGAGTCAGCTTGCTTTCTCTATAAGCATTCTTCCCTTTCAGAGCAGTAATAACATCACCTATACATAGTACAAAGTGCGAGGTTTTTATAGCCGCTCCCTCGTCTAATGTCTGTCAAGTAGCTCCTATTTTTAGTATCCGTTCACTGATTAAAAGATCAACCATTCACATTTAATAACTTCTTGTTGTGTTTTAATACCATGCTTACGTCGAGAAATGGTGATTTTCATCAAGCTATATACACAAATTATAGTGTGGCCTGCTTAACATCTCATGAACATTTTTTCAATAGACCATAAACTTCCACCAATCCCAGTTGGATTTGTTTGAATTTTGAGATTATTCCTTACTAAGGTCGCACATGATATCCATAAGATGTTTTTGGAGCCAACAGACCTCTCAGGTTTCCCACATGATTAAGAGCCTTGACGAAAAAGCTCCTTAAGAGCTAGAAAAGTGATCCCAGGCTGTTTAGACTCGGGTGAGCTAAACAGGGTTTGGTCTTTTTCAAATGTTTATATTTTGATCAAGTTTTAAATTGAGTTAGACTAGACGAATGTCAACTTTGCTCATGACTTATTTGTCCCTTTTCTACTTATCTGTTGCCTATTCTCCAAATTTACCTATTGTTTTTTGTTGTACTTTCTTTGTTATTTTTCTATTTTTTCTGTCCCTTACTATTAATCCTTTTTTTTGTGTGAGTCTCTCTCATTTTTTTGTTAAATATTTATTTACTTTTGTTTTTACCTATTACTTGCCTTTTCTCACGTTAGTTATTAGTCCTATCTTCTTTTCTTTTGATTTTTCATGTTGAAGATTTTTTAATTTTTTGAATTTAAAGTCAAACTTTAATTATCTTTAAAATTAACTCAATGCTATTTAGAACATAAATACAGCCTAGAGAACTAAGCTATTTTATAACAAAAAAGCATAATTAAAACAATATTTGAAACAAAATAATAGAGTATTAATATTGACAAGCTAGAGCTTTGAAGAGATATGTTAGAATCAAATGGTTGTAAATTCAGCAGGATTAAAATTGAGTATAACATAGATAACAACATGGTTTACTGTTAGCCTATTAAACTTATTCATAGTTATTAATTAATGGTGACAAAGATAAAAATGTTCCGTTAGATATACAATATTACAAAAAGAGATAAAGTTAAGAATGTATCGAGAAGAGATAAGTTGGAGATACTAACATTTATAGTAAATTAAAGAGATAAGGCTCTTAAATAAAGACGTCCTAACGTCGAAAAGATTGTACATAAGTACATAAGAAATGTAAGAAAAAAGGAGGAAGATTTAATAAGAATTAAGGTGAGGTAGTTAAGAACAATATACCCCTAATAGAGATTATTAAATATTTGGCCTTCAATAAAAAAAACTTTGACATTCTAAGATATAAGAACGTAGAGGACCTTGGAGTTTGTTCAAAATTTTTTCGTAATATTGCCTTGGCTAAAGCTAAGATGACGTTGTTTATAGTTGACTACAATTTAAAAATCAAACATGATCAAAAGCATTAGATGGGCATTTAAAAATCTAAAAAGATTTGAAACATTATAATTTATTATCTTTTTCTAATCATCATAATTTTTGTGAAAAAATTTTATCCTGATTTTTTAATTATTGAATAATGACAGATACGAAATCCCAAACAAACAAGCAGAATGTAATTAACTGAAAAGGGTAATTTGCGATCCTGATAGATAGAGTGCATAATTCATACAACTTCGGTTGAGACAATTACAAAAATGGGAGCAGCATGAACCATCTTTGACTTTTGAAAAGCTATCCAGATGGAATGTATAGACTCTACTAAAAGTGTCTAAACAATACTACAAGTTAATACATATATACAAACATCTTTTATACGGATTGAGAATAAATTCAAACTCAAATTACATTGTCTAAATTGCACTACACGTATATCAGTACATTATAAATCATAATTATTTAAGCTCTGGAGAATTGAAGCTCCTATAGCTCTCAATCAAAATGAGTTTTAGAACAATATTTTAAATTTATGCAAATAATTGTGTGAGCCTACTGATTTAGACACCAAATTATGATTCTTCTGTACTCCAGAACATGCCATCCCGCTCGAAATTGTACAAGCAAGGTAAGTAATTTAAATCTAGTTCTCACTTGGATGGTTGTGCTGAATCAAGTTGCATTGTCACTGGACCATCATTCACCAAATTAACCTTCAAAATGGTCAGGATTAGTCATGGAGGTCGAACCTTTTGTCCTTCCAAAGTGGAATGAAGAATATAAATGAAAATCGAGAAGGTAAACTTACCTTCATCATTGCTCCGAATATACCATCTGTGACAAAAAAAGGAGAAAAGATCAAGAAAGGGAAAAACCCCTTCAGGCACTGTTGGAAAAGCATAGAATAGGGTAAAGCTATTCTTCAGAAGTTGTGCTATAAAGGCATGGACTAGGACAAAGCTATCCGATTAGTGAAGGTATGCAACCCAGCAAACAACTTATACAGCATGTATCATTATAAACTTAGGGGAGAAAGAAAATGATCCACTTGTCCTGCATGTGACAAATTTGGTCTTTGCAACAGAGTCCAAGTGCCACATACTTCAAAATACCTTCATTCATTATTTTAGATTCAGGCAATTATGGTAGCACTACAGACCACAATTCAGTCTTGGTGTAATGCAACAATGTACAAAAATGACTTCATGGAACACATGCACATGGTGCTTGGAATTTATAGAAGGCTGTGTTGCATAAGTGTCTAGTTTAATTATCCTGCCTTTGTATTTTATGCTTTTTAAAACAGAACCAACAATGATAGACAGGAGACATCCCAAACAATCGGGCAAATGGGATAAAAAAAGAAAGAAATACCTTTTATTGCATCCGGTCGGTAGGCTTTTCTAAACTTATCAACCAAAGATTCATAGAAAGGTTTTGCTTTCTGGGGTGGCAATGCCACATGAAAATCCGGCTTGTTTCCCTTCAAGACTCCATAAAGCGTGAACTGGCTCACTGTCACCCATCAAGTAGCTTATAACAACACAATGACAGTAAATTTTACACCAGAAGCAAAAAACCAAATAAATCCACATCACTACAACATTATTGAACTTGAACTTTTATCAAAATTAATGCAATTCTCAACACAGTCAGATAGCCAACAATGTTTATAACTCCATCAATCAAGAAAGAGAGCATCAGTACATACATATAGCCCACCAATTCTCTCAATTTCTATAAGGAGCAGTCGTATCAGCATACTATATTATGAAGAACAATCTCTGGCATACCTAATAAAACACTATAATTCCTTTGCATTACCTGCACCATGAAAAATGACTCAATGTGATCAACCCACAACAAAATATACTAGCCATAGAATCACTTCAAAATCAGCTAAAATACGGAGGCAGGGAGAGGAGGAACAGGAAATTACATTCAAGTCCCAACCTTTACCCGTATTATCATTAGGGAACAACCTCATATTCAAGACCTTTCGGCATCTGAAAACATTGCCTAAACAAAATCAGTAAGAACTTCACGAATTAAACATCCAAAATACAAAACATAAAATGGCTACATGTAATCGGCATCAGAGTCGGCATCTGATTCGTGGAGGCCGACGAACACCAGTAGGCCAGGCCCAATCTCGGACACAACGCGCCCATCAACCTGTAGAAGTCATGGTAATGAGTTTGGTTAGCCTAGCAGGTGAAGTACAAATGTAGAGTGCGAGAGAGTAAAAATGAGAAGCAACCTCGACGCTGGCGGAGTCAACTCTCTGGACGACGGCTCGCATGGCTCTGATTTGAAGCTTTTTGGTGCTGTTGACGCGACGACTAATGGAGTGTACGGTTGCTATAGCCGGGTAAAGGGAGATGGAGTGCATTCTTTTCTCAAAGGTGGTTAGGGCTATGTGCTTAAGCTTTATCCCTGTGGACAGGGCCCAAAGCTATCATAACTTTCGGTTAATAACAAAAATCAAAATGCCCCAACGGCTTAACATTTTCAAGTAGTTTCACTTTTTCTTGATTTTTAATTTCCAAAGAGTTTGTATGTGTTAGATTAAAGGAGGCTTATGCTTAACATAAATGACAAGAATAAAAGGATAGATAACCAAGATAATCCTTTTATGCCATGTTGGTTAAATCAATAGAACGAGAATCATAAAGTTACATACAAGGATATGTGTATCC
>JANIHY010000002.1:60671093-60682067 GCA_027479065.1 Erythroxylum brevipes
AATATTTATAATTTAAACTAAATTGAAAAATTGAAGGGGAAACCCTAGCTAGCTCGATTTGGTAATTAAATCAACAATTTAAGAAAAATTGTGGGAAAAAGGGAAACGGTGCGTCTGGAAATTCGTGGTTCCGTTACACGACGTCGTAAGATTGGTGGAGAGAGATTCTTCTAAGCCGTTTAGTAAATTAGTAATCCCTCGCCTCGGAACTCCTTTCACCCAAATCAAAACCCTCTCTACTTCGGGTAAGAGCTTCGAAAAATATATTTAGAA
The DNA here is from genome assembly GCA_027479065.1 of Erythroxylum brevipes. Taxonomy (NCBI): domain Eukaryota; kingdom Viridiplantae; phylum Streptophyta; class Magnoliopsida; order Malpighiales; family Erythroxylaceae; genus Erythroxylum; species Erythroxylum brevipes. The sequence continues at coordinate 60,671,367 of JANIHY010000002.1, forward strand.
ACATATTTGTGGAAACACTAATGGGTGAGGACGCCGGCACCAGCGACGAGGCCAAGCACATCGAGAAGCTTTACGAGTTTGGCGAGCGTCTTAATGAGTCCAAGGACAAGTCTCAGGTAGCTTTCTCTCTACTACTTCTTCTTTTGTCATTTCTTTTTCCTTTTGATTCTAGTTCTGATTTGTGTTGGGTTTGAGCAGAATTTGAAAGATTACCAGGGCATCATAGACGCAGCAAAAACGAGTATAAAGGCAAAGCAATTGGCGGCTCAGCTGATTCCCAGGTTCTTCAAGTTCTTCCCCGACCTCTCCACCCAAGCTGTCGACGCCCATCTCGATTTGATCGAGGAAGAGGAGCTTGGGGTATGTCCTCTTCTTTCACTCGCTTCTTCTTCATCCCTTTTTTTTCGCTTACATGAAGACAGCTGCCCTATTTATGGTATCTTGGGAAATTGCGAATTACCTACTTGCTTTTACTTAATTGGTTGCCTTTGTTTATTAGGTCGGTTACCTATTCGTTAAAATTTTTACTCTTTATGGGATTGAATGATTTGATTTACATTAAGGTGAGGGTGCAAGCAATTAGGGGATTGCCACTATTCTGCAAGGACACTCCCGAGCATCTATCCAAAATTGTGGACATTCTCGTTCAACTTCTTGCTGCAGGTAGTTGGATTGCATTTGTTTTTCCAGCCGTGAACCTTTGGTATATGGGATTCTGATTTTTTTCTGTGTTTTGGTTAATTAGAGGAGATTGTCGAACGGGATGCTGTACATAAAGCCCTTATGTCTTTGTTGCGACAAGATGTGAAAGGTGACCTGCTTTATCACGGAGTTCACTGCAATATGTATATAATTTAATCATTACATTATGGAAACTAGAAAAAACGTTACTTTGCCTTCAAAAATAAATCTGTTATATGTTTAGGAGTGGATGAGAGCTGGGGCATTATTCACACTATGCATGCTGAATGTACTATGAATTTATTGATGCTTTTTACCTAGATACTATTATAGTTTATTAAAATGCAGCTTTTACAACTGGTTACTGATCTTGCAACATCCATGATATGTGCTATGTTTTATAGTGTAATTGAAGAATGAAAGACAGTTAAGATGCCTGGAAACCATGTATTCTGTCTTGCAAAACGTGGTCAAGAGTGGTTCTAAATTAAACATCAAAGATGCTTTGAACCAAGTACAGCCATTATAGTGGAGCATATATATGATGGAACTAATATGAATGTAGATTGTAGTAAATTTGTGAACAACATTCAATTTAGAGACTTAAAATGTGATGGGATGATAAGATTTTCATAGATAACTTTTACAGCTTGTGATCAATACTGTCAATAATGCTGTGGTTTTGATATGAATTTTAATGCTTTCCTTGGCAAAACAATTTGCAGTTAATCATCTTATATAATTTCTATACATCTATAAGCAGTTGAATTATAATCCAGGCTCATTGTTTTAGGGGGTTGATACTGATTTCTAATGAAATTAGTAGCTTTTAATAGAAGTAAATACTATTTGAATGTAAGTAAGGTGATCTGAAGTGAACAAGGAGGGAAATACTGAAACATATCCATCTTGTTAGTAATAGTTCATGCAACTTCTTGCAATACTTTGCCCAGTTAACCACATATTAGTTGACATTACCATTTTGCTGTCTTGTGATTTTTTAAATATGATCATTACTTGGTGTTCTTGTTACACAGCTTCTTTAACTGCCTTGTTTAAGCACATTGGGACTGCTGATGAACCAAGCACAGATGAATTTATTCGTGAGAAAGTTCTTACATTTATTAGAGATAAGGTAGGAATTTGTTCTACAGAGTCATTATTGCCATTATCCTTCAAATTTGCTGATACCTGGGAACCAATATTACATTTTCAGGTTTTTCCTCTTAAATCTGAACTTTTGAGGCCTCAAGAAGAAATGGAACGACATATAACTGATTTGATTAAAAAGGTTGCTTTTCTCTTACTATTTACTACTGCATGTTTTTTGTATATAGCATTCCGATAAATTTTCTGTTAATATCACAAGATAAGAGTTGATAGTCAGTTGGTTACTGTAGAGCTTAGAAGATGTAACTGGAGCAGAGTTCAGGATGTTTATGGACTTCTTGAAAAGTTTGAGCATCTTTGGAGAAAAAGCTCCTCCAGAACGTATGAAAGAACTTATTAGTATCATTGAAGGACAAGCTGACTTAGATGCACAATTCAATGTGAGTTTTCTTCCATTGTCTTATTCCATGGTGATGTAAACAAATTTAGCTTTTTATTAACTTAAACAAGTAGGTTTAGTGCACCAATAACAAAATGCTATTTCATGGTGATCACGTCCTTGCTCTGTACCTGATATGTGGTATTATCATTCGCCTACTCTAAATTAATCTTTAAATACAGGTTTCAGATGGTGATCATATTGACAGGTTGATATCATGCCTGTATATGGCTCTTCCATTTTTCCTGGTATGGACTGCTTTTTTGTTTTAAAATTTTGATGTGATAAATTTTATCTTTAGTAACCCATATGACTATTATTTTGTTACACACAGAGGGGTGCATCTAGCAGCAAGTTCCTCAATTATTTGAACAAGCACATCATACCTGTTTTCGAAAAGGTAACAATCTATCATTTTTTTTCCTTTTTTTGGCCTCTGTATGCTTACTGCTTAGTCTTTTATCATCACTTTGTTGTAGTATTTAAAGTTCTTGATTTCTATTCCTTGTTCTTTCATAGTGTTTATGTTTAATGAATATGGCGGCGGGTTATTGGAGAATAATCTTTCCACTTGAAAATTGTTTATGACCCTCAGCTTCCTGAGGAGCGAAAGCTTGATTTGCTAAAAGCAGTGGCAGAAATCTCGCCTTACACATTGCCACAGGATTCACGCCAGATTCTTCCTTCCATTGTTCAACTTTTAAAGGTACAAATTTGTGTACAAGCTCGATTAGTTCATTTATGAGGGATACATGCAGATGAATCTCTTTATTTCCTCTTTTTAAGAGTTTGAGAATTTTACTCTATTTTTTTGTTGTCTGGCATTGTCAAGTTGCACTGATAGCTTTTTCATGGATAGGATAAAATTTTCATTTTATTATTTTATCTTTGTTTGGCGTGGTTTCTGTCTTGTGGCATTGACATTTCTTATTATGTTCTCTGTCCTCAGAATTACATGCCTCGGAGAAAGACTGGAGAAGAGATGAACTTTACTTATGTAGAGTGTTTGTTGTATGCATTTCATCATTTAGCACATAAGGTTTGAACTCTTTCATCTTATCTTTGAATTATAACATGAAACTTTGTGATGCTAATACTTCTTTATCATTGTAAAGGCTCCTAATGCTTCAAATAGTCTATGCGGTTACAAAATAGTGACTGGGCAGCCATCAGATAGGCTTGGGGAGGACTTCTCTGAACTCTACAAGGACTTCACTGAGAGGTAAAAGAATGTGGATATCGACTGGTTCTTGTGCTTGTGCTTCTCTATTTCTTATTAAACTTCCATTTTGTTCTATATTCTCTCAAAGCAAAGCTACAATTCCTTTGTTGATGATTATGTTTTGCTTCATGGCAATTTGAATATTCTATGGATATTGAACACTTTTAGAGAGCAAACAAAATGATTACAGACAATTTCTAACTGTAGTTGTACAGCATAAATTGTGAGAATACACACGGAGCTACTGATTTGAAGTTAATAATCACATATGAAGCTTGCCATAATACGGTCCTTCACTTAACATGATCTATATATGTATATATTGCAGAAAACTAAAAGAACCAGGTTACACATACATTTCTTTTACTTGTAACATAAAATTTCTCTTTGATGTGTTCTGTCGCAGATTCTGTATATAATCTGCATGATGCTGATGTGGTCTGAAAGTGTTAGATATAATTATTGCATATTATTTGCATTATACCCTGGAGTTAAAGAACACTAACGCTGGTGACTAATCTTCTGGTCGTGTAGTGACAGTATATTTACCTAGACTTTAGAACTGAATTTAAATGGGTCATCTTTGTTTAACCATTTGAACATAACAAGGAATAATGATGATAGTGTTAATCATCATACAGAGCCTCAATGTTGAGAAGAAGCCCTTTGTTTCCTCTAAAATTCCTTCTGTCTCTAAATGGGAAATATTAAATTCTTAATTTCATGAACATTTAAGATTTCTTTTCTGCACTATACATAGGAAGAAATAGACCTTATTGCCCTTTAATTGAATACATGACTTTTTATGGGGCCACCTTCTATATTTCTTTCCGTGGATATTACTGTTTCTGATGTTAAATGTTTTCCTCTGTTGGAACTGCGTGAGTGCAGGTTGAGTAATGTAGAGGAGCTAACTAGAGCTACCATGAAAAAATTGACTCAAGGAATGGCCGAGCATAACAAGGCAATGGCAGCTGCTAAGACCGATGAAGCAAAAGATAGTGTAGTAAGTTACTTCTTGGGGGAAAGAAAGTTTCAGGTCACCAATAATTTTTATATGCTTTTAGATTGTGATTATCTTACTTTTTCTCTGTGCAGAAAACTCAAAAGCAAAACACTACAATTGGTTTGCGAACTTGTAATAACATTTTGGCAATGACAAAGGTGGGAAATGTGATTATGTGCAATTCAAATCATATATTGTTTTCGTAAATGACCATCATGTCTAACATCCTTAAGCTTTAACAATGTTCAGCCATTGCACTCTAAGACACCTTCATTTATTGGAGATAAAAGTGTTAATCTATCATGGAAAGAAGCAGCAAAACCTTCTGTACCATCCAACACAACAACTGGGTATGAACCATATAACTCACTCTCAGCGTATGTGATATAGTTCTCTTGTTTATTCTACTAGCATTTTGTAGATTATAAATTATTTTTACAATCTGATTTCTACATTTTCTGTGAAACGATGTACTTTCTCCTTATTGTGGCATTCTTTCTGAAGTTCTGGTTTTAGGATTATAGCGAGTGTGTGTGAGTAGCACAGATAGGAGTGTTCTGAAAGCAGTTCGCCTAGGGACCTACTTCATTAGGATGTGTGGTAACGTGACCTTCACCCATGCCTTATTTTTATAAGGGATCTAGAGAGAGTGTGCTCTTACATCCCATAACAATCCCAACAAACTAGTGGTATGATATTTACCAACATATCCAAACAGTTGATGAAAAAGGGGTAGACATATGGATATCTCATGCATGATTATCGAATAGGATAGCTTTTAATGGTGCACATTATGCCTAGTTGCAAGTTAATTAATAGAGGGTATTGTAAATGACATATTCATTCAAATATTGCCAACTCTGCGCAGAGGAAAGCGACCTGCCAATGCTGCTAATGGATCAGGAAATGTGGCAAAAAAAGGTCGTGGAGCTGGTGGCGTGCAAAATCAATTAGTCAACAGGGCATTGGAGGGCTTATCTCATGGAAGAGGTGGTGCAAGAGGTCGGGGTAGAGGCAGAGGGTGGGGCGGACGTGGTCGAGGAAGGGGTTATTGGTAGAGGTATGCGTCCTGCCAAAGTAAGAATATATTACAAGACCTTGGAAGAGTGCGTCTGTAAGCGAAGGTGGTTTGCTGGAGACATGGATGTGTTAAAAATACTTGCCACTTGAAACAAGATTTCTTACTTGAAGGAAACCGTTTTTCTAATTTATAAATGTAGACTAACGCCTAATGTATTCATGTATCGGCAGGGGTTTAGGATTCTTTATTCCAATCTATATTGTTTTAGCTCAACAGAGGCGCATTATAGGACAGGAATTGTTGGACGTTGCGGTAGCACAATATGTACTTTTTAAGTGTCACCTGGAATTTGGTTCAAACACTGTAATGTGAATTTTGTTGGTTGAAGGTGAATTCTTTTCTGACATCTTTCTTGCAAAAAGTCTGATGCGGCTTCAACTGATCAAAGTATGCTATCTTTCTTCGCTCTTTCTTGCATACAATGGAAATAGAACCTCAACTATGAATGTGGAGTTGGGCTTGAAGATGGGATACAGGAATCCAAAAAGATCTTCATGGATGGAGGTCGTGTATAGTGGAAAACCAAAAATTAATTCCAATAAGTTAATTACTCGTTCACTTTTCATCAGAGTGCAACTCCATAATACCCCAACCTGGTGAACCTAGCTCTTATCACTTAAACTGTTGGAGCTACCATTGCGTGCAAGGACGTACAAATGTTGAATCTACGCTTGGCATCATCTATTACTAACTATTCCATAGCAACAGCAAGAGAACCCTGATGATGGTTGCTCACCCACGTTGTTAAGATCCGTTCATTATCAACGTTCAAAAGCTGGGGTTGACACTAGAACTGCGCTCTTTCCATGGCTGTTGTCTTCAAACACTAAAGTCGACTGCAAGTCTGTTTCTCGTGTTTTCGAGGATAATTATGTGTCAACCTTGTTCCAAACAATTCCATCCACACAAATGAACGCAGGGGATCTCGTTCCATCTTCCCGTCCATCAATATGAGTTTTTTTTTTTTTGGACCCAAATGAATAGACAAAATAGAAAGCGAATGGTAGTAGTGCCACCTGATACTTGATTAGAGATCTCAGAAGCTATGGACTCTCAAGCTTTCAAGTTTCGACGTCCGCTCTAATGCTTGAAGCCTCCGCCGACTGAGCAAATGTCAGATTTTGAAACACTCACTGCAATTACAGATTCAAGGCTAAAAATGAAGAGCGGAAGAGCAGTGATAGAGCTGTGAAACGATAATTGGACAAGTACAATCATTGTTTTTATACTATAATTTAATGAATACGAATATCATTCTTACAAGAACCATAAGTATCAATAATAAATTGTGTGTCAAATCTTCGCATCCAGTTTCCTATAGACTGCTCACGATAGGTTGAGTTTTTTCTCTCTTGTTTCCGTTAACAAGTTTTTCCGTCCTTCACCTACTGTCCCTTTCAGCATCTGGTCTATAGTTGTTCCCGGGTACTATGGCTACAAACACAGCGGAAGATCGATTGGTTCAAGATATGTATCATCGTTTAAACTTGGAGGAGGAAGAGCGGGTACTAGAATATGCAGCAGCACCAGCGACGGGAGAACAGAACCCACAGGAAAAGATCTGGCAACATTGTGTGGTGGGACGACTATTAACAGAAAAGATGATAAATTTTATGGTATTTAAGCAGGTTATGGCGAGTGTTTGGCATCCTGTCAAAGGTTTATTGGTTAAGGAGCTGGGTAACAACGTCTTTGTCTTCCAATTCTTCCACCACCTAGACGTTGAAAGAGTTATCAATGATGGACCTTGGAATTACCAGCAAAATCCCCTCTTGCTGCATGTCTTACAACCCCATGAAAATCCTCGTCGAATAGAGCTGGTTAAACTGGTATTATGGGTCCAAATTCATAACGTCCCACATGGTTTTGTATCTGAGAAGGTAGCTGGTGACGCAGGAAAGTATATCGTTGAGTTTATTGAATCAGATCCACGTAAGTATTCACCTATATGGCGTGACTTCATGCGTATCAAGGTAGCCATTGACATTCACAAGCCACTGAAACGTAAAATGCTTATCAAATGGTCAGGAGGAGAGAACGTCTGTTTGGAGTTTAAGTATGAATGTCTGAATACGTTTTACTATTTTTGTGGTATAGTGGGACACACTCACAAATTCTGTCACCTCCTCTATGAGTATCCAAACTTCCCGAAAGAGAAGTTTGCATATGGAACTAGGCTAAAAGCTGATTCTAGGTGTCAAACTCATGTCGGATCCAAGTGGTTGTGTTCGGAAAATGACCTTATGTCGGGTACGGAGAATGGAACTACAGGAATTTCGTCGAGAAACGTTCAGCAGCAAGCGACCCATACTGATTTTGGAGATCCCGTTGATGGTGCCGGGTTTCAAGGTTTTCAAAAATCAAATTCATATCCTGAAGTTTCGATAAATCATGGATCACACATAAATGACATGGCATATCAGGCTCCTAGTTCGTCGATAACGGAAATCTCTGTAAATCCAGCATTTCCTTACCAGAAGATTACGAGTCCTATTAGAACCATGGAGCCTAAACGACGGCGCCTACAGGAGTCAACTAAGGATATACAAGAGCCAGCAACTATGGAGGTGGACTTGGTAGACAATGCACGTGAGACAAAAAACTTGCAAATGGTGAGTTCTGGTTCCCAAGCTTACCTAGAGTTATAAGTAAACTAAATTGCAACTGTTGGGGGCTTGGGAATCCCTGCATAGTTCGGGTTTTAATGTACCTTGTATTGGAAAAGAAACCCAACTTTATTTTTCTTATGGAAACAAAAATAAAAAAAGAACGACTTTTACAAATTAAATCAACTTTGGATTTTAGTGGTTTGTTTACTGTTGACCCTGTGGGTACGAGTGGTGGTTTAACACTAATGTGGAAGGAACCGAACATGGCGCGGTTAATAAGTTACTCCAATCATCATATTGATATTGAGGTTGTTATTGAAGGGATGAAACAGTGGCGCTTAACAGGTTTCTATGGCTTTCCAAAACGCCACAATAGGAGCCAAGGTTGGGACTTACTCAGACACCTCTCTTCTTAGTCCACGTTACCATGGTGTGTTATAGGAGACTTCAACGATATTATGTTCTTATCAGAGAAACAGGGGACTAACTCTCATCCTAGATCACTGCTGGAGGGATTTCGCACAGCTATTTCTAACTGCCATCTTCATGACTTGGGCTTTGAGGGTCCACACTTGACTTGGGAGAATTGTCGGAAAGGTGATGCAATAGTAAGAGAACGTCTGGACCCCTCAATGGAGACGTTGTTATGGTCCTCCATGTTTCCAATGGCCACACTATCTGTCCTACAGTCAGCATCCTCTGATCATCTTCCAACATTCCTTTCTCTAGGCGAGACGTTAAAAAGGTACGTGCAAAAACGCTTTCGCTTTGAATCAAAATGGGTTCTCGAATATGAGTGTAAACAACTGGTCAGTAGAGGGTGGACGGAGGGTACACTTTCATCTCTTCAAGATCGACTTAAGTGTTGCTCTCAGTACTTACAAGCTTGGGCACAGTCACATCAACAGGTCTTCTATAACAGCCTTCGTGAAGTAAAACGTCAACTGGCATTCTTTCGAAGACAACCCATTCTGGATATGGAATTACTAAGGGCGGCTGAGAAACAATGCGGTGATTTATTACTAAAGAATGAGGTTTATTGGAAGCAACGCTCTAAGCAACATTGGTTAGTAGAAGGAGATTCGAATTCCAGATTCTTTCATATGATGACGTCTCATAAAAGGAGGAAAAATCTGATTTCTCAACTTCAGAATAACAATGGCGAGTGGGTTGATTGGGATTCAGGATTACCGGAACTCATAGTGAACTATTACCAAGATCTTTTTACGCCTTCACATGGTGATCCAGGGCTACTTCTACAATACGTTAAGCTGAAGGTGACGCCTTCGCAGAATGCTTTATTATTGGCTCCATATATTGGGGAGGAAATCCGTCAAACCCTATTCTCCATGCACCCACAAAAATCCCCGAGACCTGACGGCTTCAATCCAGGTTTGTTTCAAACTTTTTGGGATATAGTGGGACCGAAGGTCACAACTGAGTGCTTAAAGTGCCTAAATGGAAATGCTCTGATGCCTGGACAGAACCAAACCAATGTGATTCTTATACCAAAAAAGAAAACCCCTGAGACAATGGCTGATCTGCGTCCCATCTCTTTGAGCAATGTCACTGATCGAGTTGTCTGTAAGGCGATGGCGAACAGATTAAAATTAATTCTGCCACAGGTCATTACCGATACCTAGAGTGCCTTCATCCCTAACCGACTGATTACGGATAACATAATCGTGGCTTATGAATTATTTCATACACTCAAACGGAAGACTCAAGGTTGTCTTGGTTTCCTGGCTCTCAAAACGGACATGAGCAAAGCATACGATATAATTGAATGGACATACCTGAGGTTAATCATGCTGAAGTTGGGTTTTGATGAGTTATGGGTTACCAAAATTTTGAGGATAGTCATTTCTGTTTCATACTATTTTATACGTAGATCTGACGAACATGGCCCTTCAATTCCTGGTAGGGGGTTATGTCAAGGTGATCCCCTTTCACCATGTCTTTTCATTCTTTGTGTAGAAGGTCTATTAGCCATTTTATCTACATATCAAGCACAAGGTCGTATTCACGGGGCTCTGGTTGCAAGAGGGGTCATTCCGGTGTCTCATCTTTTCTTTGCTGATGATGTTCTTTTCTTTACTCGTGCTACAAGAAAGGAGGCATTACAACTGAAAGAGTGTTTACATTTTTATAAGACAGCTTCAGGCCAAAAAATCAACCTCTCAAAATCTGGGGTGTCTTTTACTCCGAATATAGAAGCAACTATTCGCAGTTCAGTTTGTCAGATTTTGGGAGTTAATGAGTAGGAAGGTCATACTAGCTATTTGGGTATGCCATCTATTATAGGACGAAATAAGAGACAAGTTTTTCAATATGTGGTGGAAAAATTAACAAAGAGATTGCAGGGATGGAAAGCCAAATTATTATCAAAAGCCGGCAAGGATATTCTATTGAGAACAGTGGCGCAAGCAATGCCAAACAACATTATGTCCCTCTTTCTACTACCGATAGACATATATAAGGATTTGGAAACTTTAATGAATAGTTTCTTTTGGCACAATGGAGATAGGGATAACAATGGTATTAAGTGGCTTC
>JANIHY010000002.1:60777656-60791073 GCA_027479065.1 Erythroxylum brevipes
GAAATCCATCTACAGAAGGTTGCCAATCAATGGATCCAAACGGCAACGCACCGTTCGGCCAGATTCCGGCTGAACCAGTCTCCAACTTCCAATGATCGTATTTTGATATTCAAGGTGCGTGTCCGACTTCCAGAAGACATCCGTTTTGAGTGCCTGTATTCTAGTTCTCCAAATGTTCAGGATTCAACCATCTTGCTCTACATAGTACTTCCAAATGCTTTCATTTCTTATTCCACCTTTATAATCGTTAATAACGTCTAATTTAAAAGCACAAGTTCCGAAGTTAAAATCTTTCGATTGCTGAAATGTAACACTTAATCAGAAAAGGTTAAGTGTTATCAGCTAGAATTTGGATTGCATTACCACATAGCTAACGCAATAACGTTGACTTCCATCATTAATGATTCTAGATCAATAAACAATGACCAGCAAATAAATAATTAACAGAATTTTAAGTCTTTGTTTTATTTCATACTTGAGGCATATAAATCCCAGTTATTCATGTCATCCCACGTTGTCAGTCATCAATGGCATGCCTTGTGTTCCTGGTTTCCATTCTTCTCGTACTAGGAAAGGTGCAATGTCGAATCCTTAAATTAACATCTGATGACTTAGTTGCAGATGGGTTGAATCAATTTAATCGTAAATCTTCATCATTTCCGAATTTGACTGATTTGCACACTTCAAACGACACATGTCTGCATTACTATGGTTTCTTGCCATGTGCTAACAATGTTCCAGGCTACTTCTTTCTAATCATTGTTTATGAATATTTGTTGTTTGCTGGCGACGAAGTTCTAGCCAAGGGTAGCCAGAAACTTTTCAGTATCCTCGGTGTTGGTCTCTATGGGGCAACTGTGTTCCGCGTTCTCATGGTGCTCCCTTCTATTGTGTTAATTATTGGTAATGATCGTATGTACCAATCTGCTTGATGATATACATCCTTTTCAGACCTCAATCTGACCCGTTCCTTAATTTTTAGTAACTTTATGATCCTTATTTGCAGCGTCGGGACTTATTGGTAGCACCGCGGATTCTGAATACGCAGTCATAATCGGAGTGGCTTCACTCGCTGGAGGCACTGTTTTTAACTTAACATTCCAATGGGGGATTTGTGTTTTCTTAGGGAAAACTACCATAACCAGAGAGTCGACCGAGGAAGCGAAAGTATCAACAGAAAGACATTTGTGGTTGAAAGAAAAATTATCAACTTTAAGAGGTACGTTGTTATTGCACAAAATTATACGGTATGAATTCCTCCTATAGGAATCTGGAAAATTATACACAAGAAATAATTCAGAGGATACATATAATCTTCACAGGCTCTGGAGTGGAAACTGATCAAGAAACGAGTACCACGGCAGGGATAATGCTTCTGTCATTGGTTCCATTTATAATGGTCCAATTAGCTGGGGTGTCCAATTCGCAGACATGGAAATATGTAGTGCTGTTGATATCCCTTGCTGTATGCGTTTTAGGACTACTCTACTACTTCTTTTATCAGGTATTTAGAGTTCCTACGGGTGTATAGAAACTTTTCACTTTATAATTAATTGAGACATATGTGAATCTACTGCGTTGCTGTAAGAACCTATTGGCATTTCCCTTCTCCAAGATGATGTCTTCCATTCAGCTGAGCCTGTTCCATGACTTTGTGCTTTCAAACCTGTGAAGTGTTTGACATTTAAGAATGTTTTTGATTGATTTTGCAGTCTCGTAATGAATGGATTCAAGAGAGAAGTTTAGAGTTCTCCAGGCATGAGTTTCTGCTGGCTGGATTTTTGAAGCACATGCAGAAATGTGCTAAAAAAGGTCTTGTTAATGAACATGGCAAACTTGATGCTTCTGCCATCAAGCGGTATAATGTTTACTTGTCAGTTCCATAATGGTGTTTATTATAAGAAGACCTAAATTTCAGATTTCTTCTATTTCTTGTTGTGCAGCGTCTTTCATGTTATTGATAAAGATAAGAACAACTGCCTCTCAAAATCTGAACTTGAAACTTTCTTAAAAGACATGAATTCTGGCAATTTGCCTATTGATCAAGACTTCGCATTTCAAAAACTCATCAAGCTCTTTGACCGCGATGAAGACCATCTCGTTACGGAGACTGAATTTATGCACGGTTGTGAATTGATGTTTGGTGAAGTGAGGGAGATCGTTTTTAATGAGGGCAGCAGAGAAAAGCCAACTTTGCCAGAGTTGAAAGAAGTAAGCAATCCTTTAAATTGGAAAATGTCCACTTTTAGGCTGGTAGTCATCGCGAGTACTTGCAGTTTCCCATTAAGGTTAGCCTTTTAGATTAATATTATGCAATCCAATCACGCAGGTCGTTAAGCCATTAATTGATAGGAAAAAAGATGAAGTTGCAAAGATTGAGAAGGAACTATCAGAAATTTTGAAAGATTTTGAGAACAGGCCATTTGCAGGCCTTCTGACAGATGGAAAACCGGATGAAGCTAAGATACACAAGTAATATAACCTATTTTGAATTTTCACTCTAATTCCATTTATCAGCTTCTACTAGCTATTCCACAAATTTCTAGAGACAATTTGTTTATCTTTCATTTCTCGCAGACTCTTTGAGGAGTTCGATAAAGACAACGACAGGAAAGTATCAATTCCTGAGCTGAAGGCTATGATTATGAGCAGAACTGGAAATGTAGACTTGGATTGTGATAATGTGGCTGCAAAATTAATGAAAATTTTCGACAAAAACGATGACAATGTGCTTAACGAGAACGAGTTCACAGATGGAATCAGAAAGTATCTGGGTACGGAGGTAAACATATATTTAAGTTCTGAGCTTGACTTCCATGTTTTACATTCATCCAACGTAGATGGTAATTGCATGAAGTTTGGCAGGAAGAGACTCAAAGAAATGAGGATAAGTTGTCATGGGATTCTGTAAAAGCTACACTTCAAGTCCTTTTAGGAATTGCAATTGTGACTTTCTTGGTAACACCTCTACTGCTCAATGCATTATACTTGTCTCAAGAGATTGGAATGCCTGTATTCTACATTTCCTTCATAGTACTTCCGGTGGCTATGAACTTTAGAACAGTAATAGCATCAGTCCTTCCTGTAAGTCAGAAGAAGGAAGCTACATCTTCAATAACTTTCTCCGAGGTTTGTTCCCTTTCATTCAGTCACTCACACACACACAGACACCAAATCCAAGGGACATAAATGTTCAGCTTATTGAGCTAGCTGGTATTTAGCACACTTGGTGAGAATTTTTCAATGTGTACAGATATATGGTGGAGTTTTTATGAACAACATTCTAGGCCTCTGGACCGTCCTGGCAATCATTTTGGTAAAAGGTCTAACCTGGGATTATTCCGCTGAAGTCCTTGTTACGGTTGTGGTTGGTGCCATAATAGGTCTTCTTGCCTATTTGCGCACCACTTACCAACTTTGGATAGCCATCCTAGCATTTTCCCTCTATCCATTATCTCTATTACTGTTTTATTTCCTTCACTCTGTTATAGGCTGGAATTAGAAAGTTTGAAATTTCGACAGATGGAAAACAGTTGTAGCTAAATGTATGATGTATTCCTTCAGTAAATTAAATAAAAAGGAAAACCGTTGAGGTAAATACTAGACAAATTTATTTCATGTACCCTTTTAATAGTTGAGTAATTGGTTTACACAATGACTAATTATCCCCTTTTTAAGCTTGATCATATAATAGATTTCTTCCTTCAATCACTCGTGGAAACTAAATTGATATAGTATATATACAGAGATTGTTTTTATCTTCTATTTTTAATTTGAAGTCAAGCCATGGCAACTAGAGCTTCAAATTCAGATCAATGCGTTCTCCTCTTCCATTCTTGAAGTTTGTATCAGTCATGCCAATCTGCTCTGGTGACAGTAATATGCTGCCAAAGGGTTCCCTGTAAGTTGAGCACTTTGCTTGTTGCCTGTAACTGGACACCTCCATGCTTTCCTTCAATCGTGATTGAAGAAAAAAAATAACAAAAGCAAATACTGATTAATACACGCTAGGAACTTGAAGGAAGATATAGCGTATTAGGTAGGTAATTTGGTATTAATGACATGGATTCCTTACTTGGAAAGGCGAATGACTGAAGTTGGAAAGCTGGTGCTGATGAGAGGTATTCGTTAACGCCGTCTCAGGTATTAATGAAGGAAGGGAATCGACATCTCCTGTTTTTTTCAACCCTCTGGAATAGGTAAAGCATATATAGTAAGCGAGTGTTTTAATCATCGACTTCAGGACTCGTCGTCCCCACAGCATATCAACTTAGAAACATTTTTGGTCTGGTGGGTAGATGTTATTTAGGTTAAGTAATAATCCATTCTATTTCTTTCAAACTCGTCGAAACAGGATGTTCCACGTCGATATAACAGTCTGAAACAGGATGTTTCAGACTCGTCTAAACAGGAACTTTCTATTAACTACTGGAGATGAAAGAGTATACTAACCTGGAAGTTGTGCCATTGAATTGAGAAGTAAATAGAGTAGAATTATTTGTAGAAGATGACGTTGATGGGTTAATGTGAGTTGAAACTTTTGGAATCGGGGAGGGGAAAGGAGGCGGAAGAGGGATCTCCATCAATGACGTGCGTGATCGCTTTGCTCCTTGCATCTGTAGTAAATATCACCAAATTCCACATCACAAACTTTTATCTTAAACCTGAATTATATCATAAACTTTTGTTTCTGAACAATTATGTAGTAATGCTGATGTTAAAGCAATAAATAAGACTTGCCTTGTGTTCCTCTAGCCGCACAGGAACGCGGTGATTATACAAAACTTGGTTTTGAAGGAACTCTTTCCCGTGATACAATTCAACGGGTGAGGACGATGAGACTGATGGCATAGAAGAATGTTGCAAAAAATTAACCTAGCAAGTTAGGCACAATATTACAAGAGTCAATAATAGCCAATAATACACAACCTTTTCAAGATTATTTCCTAATCAAGAGTCATACAACATTTACAAAATTCTATAAAGCTAAAAAAAAAAAAAAAACTCTTTCTTTCTATAAATTAGCAATTCAAAATAAGTTTTGCGTACCATTGAAGGTGCTGATAAGTAGTGGCTTTGGTTTCCTTGCGATAGAGCAGAGGAGGGAAACGATATTTGGTTTGATAGATTTGGAAAGTTCACGGTAAACTGAGGCTGATTGGACGGAGACAATCCAATGCCAGACTCACAAGGGTTCCACACTGTAGACAACGTGTTATCCCTGCTGCCGTTGATGGCAAGTAATCTTGTCCTTTGTGGTGGACTCAAATGTTTAGGTTGGTGTTGATGTGAAGTTGAAAGTGGTGAAACTAAAGACAGCCCTTCATCTTTGGTTCCGTCGAATTTATCAATTCTTTTCTCTTCTCTCAACATCTTCTCTAGTTCCGCCACTCCTGGTCCTCTTCTCCTAACCCTTGGTCTCTTTGGCTTCTTTGGATATACAGTTTCACCGTCATAACCACCGCTCCGGCGCTTGCCACCGTCATAGCCGCCGGCACCGCTAGTAAGGCTGGTATTGCTACACATTTTCGTTTTATTTGGTGACCTTTATTGTTAACTTGCTCCTGGTACACATCGAAAGCCCGCTATCTAAGCTTATAAGTGTATATATAGCTAGCCAAATGAAGCAAAACCCAATGGAAAGAATTTACAAGAAAGTTTAACAAGAATCGCCAGATTTCTCAAGATCCACAAATTTATATCAGGTAACATATAATTCAATTCAAAACACCGAGATATATGGAAAGGAAATCTCTGAGGATGTTGAGGTGAAAGCGGCTACTCTTACGATAATCAAGATGTGGAAAGCTATGAAAATCCACGCATGTTTGTAGCTAAAGAAGATCTTGAAAGTGGAGAGAGAGCATCTACATGACTTAGCGTAAGTTTCTCAGGAAATTTCGTTTGTCCGAGAAAGAAAATCAAGTAGGATGTTTTAAAAGCACTGGAATCCAATAATTTTTCAGAATCTACTTATTTCTAGTTCATCAAGTTTCTCTCTTTCTGTCGACCTCGAAACATCACCAAGATATGCACCAAAGATAGCTGAGCTGCAAACTCTGAACAGAATATGTATACATCATTATTATTATTCTTATCATCATCATCTCAAAATCTATGCAAATCATGCGATATTTTGGGAGTTGGTTCTTAATAATTACCTAGACAATAACAGCTTTCAGATTTCAGAACACAATTTCGCGTGAAACAAGTCGAATCCAACAATTTTCAAGTGCAAAAATGGATAGGAGGAGAACAGGCAAGAAAAAATCTCCAAGCTGGCAACCTTAACTAATAGTGTATCTTTCACTAAGATCCAGTTTAATGGGTTTATTTAATTATTTAGCAGTTGATTAATAAAATAGTGATCAAATGTTCTACTGAGATATATGGGATTGATCCTAAGATTCAAAATAAATTTGAGATCACTAGCATATCTCATACTTGGATGTCCTTGATATAGACAGAATATGATTGAATTAACACCATTTGGTTGTATGGAAACATATACGTGTTATGCATACGTATGATACGTAAAATGCTATGTCACCAGGAAAAATGCCTATGTATTCATTATTGTGTTTTTATATATAGTCTAAAATTATCCATCTATGATAGTATACAACTTGTATTTGTTAGTTTATGCCCTAGAATCAATCTATTAGTTATAATTTAATGCCAAATAATTGAAAGACATTTTTTTGTCTTATACATATGTAGATGTATATGAAAAAACCTGTAAGATAAATATAAATTGTAAATAAAATTATGATGAGATTATAACTATGATATTCATATTGTATTTAATTTATGTATTGCCTCTAAATCATTCATAGTCATTGTTCTATTGAGACTAGACATTAATAGAGTTTAAAAGGACTAAACACCTTACATTTTTCCTTAAGATAGTACATCTCATTAATTAAAGTATAGAGATATTTAAATAGAAAATTGAGTGCTTGTTAGAGAAAAAATTCACTGAATTGACACCATATGAGTATTCCATTTGGAAAATTACTGGTATATTTATGTAAATTTATGTTATGATGATTATATAAGTAATCATTTGACTTAAGATCTTCAAAGTTATCTTATATAGGAATTGTTATATTTTGATACTACTTATGCAATGTTCTAGTTAAGGATAACTCAATAAGTATTCATTAGATATAACATGAACTATATGGAAGTAGATGATTACATGATTCATTACCCTAAAGTAATTAGAGAAAATATTTTATTGTTCTCAATTAGTATTTATTTGGAAAACCTTAGCCAAGGTTAAATGATACTTTGAAAATAATTTTTAAATGTTATTAATTGAATCAATTATTAATGGTAGGGAACTAAAATGAATGAATCAAATTAGAAAAGACATTAATTTTATGCTCTAAGTCTAATCGGAATATTGTATGATGAAATGATTGAATTATACGAAAAAATCATACATGAAAACTTTAGTCAACCACTTTGACATTTCTAACTATTTGAGTAGTCATAATGTGTTTTTTGTCAAGAGATGGTCATGATGTATTGCTAGACTTCAATATTGATTTAAGGATATAAATTATTTGACTAAAGAATTAAAAATAATAAAAAAAGTTTAATTATTTTAATCCTAAATATGATTTAGAATTATATTTTATACTCATTGTCAACATATTTAAGAACTTATGAATGATACACAAAGAATGGATTGGAGAGAGAATAGATATTTTAACCAAGTTGAACATGATTTTAAAGTTTGAGAAAATTTATTATTAAACATGAGATATTTAACAAATAAAGATCAATATGAAATGTTAAATCTTATTTGGGCATATTTAGTATTTAATTAGATTTATTTGTAATTTTTATCAAAGTTTAATTTAAATTAGAATTTAATTTCAATTTAATTACTAATATGTCTATAATATATTATAAATAGGCTTAAGTTTTAAGGGAGCTAACACTTCTTACCTAACTCTCTCTGCAACATTGTAAAGTTTGTTTAACACATTTTATTGATACTTTTAAAAGCCAGATACTTGTATGGTTATAACGGTTAAGACAAACTAATTTTAGAAATAGTTCCAGAAAAATGACAAAAAAATATCAAGCTTCAGAATAAAATATAAATTATAAATCTTCTTTTATTATAATGTATGTGTTAATCATTTATAGATTTGAAGTGATACTAAATTTCAAGACATTAAAATAAAAAGTTTCGTAATTATTTTGTTGTGCATGGGATTGGATCTTGGGTTGATTTTCCAACAGTAGTATTAGAGACGACTTTAATTCTATAATTTAATTAAAATTACTTGATTGATATGGATCTGGTCAAAACTAAGGCTTAAAAGTTATTTCAATATATTATCATAATGTTGATTATTAAAACTGATTACCTTTTTATTTTGTGTTTTTTAAAGAATCATGCTTTCCTGACTTACTTTATTATCATTTTTAAAAGCCCACAATTACATGCTCTTTGGTTTTATTATTTTGGAAAACAATAATGCATGGTTATGTTTGTTTAAAGGTTTTGGAAACCTTACGATATGTTTTATAGATCTGAAAAATCATGGTTGTGAAAAACAATTGCACGTCCTTTTAGAATCTGATTTCTTTTTGCTCTTGTGATTTATGTAGACGTCTTACACATGCCCATAGGTTGCTTGTTTTTTTCTTCTTAAAAACAAATGCATACATTTCTAAAACTTATTTGGTTTAATGTTTTATCGAGATTTGTTGAAGCATTCATGTGTTATTAAATATGTTTTTTAGGTGTCTAATAGTGTTTCACCAGTGGCTTGCGATGCCATTGGTGAATCGGTCGATGGAGCCTATGACAATTGTCACCACAGGCAAGGGCCAGATTTGCCCTTGAAGGAAGGCTAACGCCTTGGTATCATGCTGAATAAGAAGCAACATGCCTAAAGAAGAAGCATAAAAGTGGGAGGAGAAAAGCATTGATAAGAAGCAGTAACTAGGAGACAACAGATGGAATCAGCAGGAAATGACACAAAGGAACTCAAAAAACCCTAACTGCAAAAAGATGGGGTGTGTCTGATACAGTGGAACTACCATTTAACATTCTTTGACTCAGACGCATGCATGCATTGCATAAGGATAACAGAAAAACTTTGTCACATGCACCATATATACTTGAATGTTCCTATTCAAATTTTATTTTATTTTTGTATGTTTTTAGGTGAAAAGAATTCATTAAATAGCCAATTAAGATCATCAAACAAAGGTTCAATATAAGGCTATACAAAAGTCAGGTTACTACAAATGGCCTAATGATCAAATCAACTAGTAAAAGAGAGTGCACTGATCATTCCAAGTTCCATCTCCCTCTTAGTGAGATGCTCATTCCATTAGTTACTTTATAAGTTAATAGTATTTTTCTAATCCAACAGTAAATTTTGTAAGCAAAAGCATATTTACCTATTTTATGATTTTTTTAATAGTATTCAAAATTGTTTATGCAAAGGCTTAGACGCTTCTGATCTCTCCCCAATCCTCTGCATTGATTCTTAACCCAAATAAGTATATTAACCTAGGCTGAAAATACCCAAAATATATTCATATCGTGATGCATTCTAGTCTAGATAGTACTAGTGTAACTACAGTAAAAAAATATATGACTGATAGTATTAGACTCAAGAAAGCATAGAGTATATGGCTGATCAATGGACCCTCAAATTTTGTCTTTGGTTTTTAATCTCTTCCTAGAAGCTAACTAGGTTATAAAGGATGCTTTGGGCATTAAGGATCCTTTCCATATGATATTATACCACTGGATATTTGAAAATTTGAGGTCTGAAAACTTTTAAGCAAAAAGAGTTAGTGAATTTTCCACAACTATAGGGTATCTAGATAGGTTTGTCATCCTTGGTGACTTTTGGGACATAAACCAGGATGTAGATATGTAGTCTTTCAAGGTCTCTAAAGCTTATAAGCCATGCATCTTATTGAATAAATTTCGCTACTTGAGCTTTGAATGGAATTCTAGATATAAGTGAAGCAAGATCCTTCCTTAGGATTAAAGGGTTTGTTTTACCCAATTATCAAACTACAACCAAGATTTCTGACTATTCCCCACATTTATTTTAATGAGGGGGTAGATAACGTAACTTTTCCTAAGTATTTGTATGAATGGCCAGTAATATTCCTTTCATTCCCTCCATTTGGCATATAGTGCCTTCTCATCAGTAATTAATCTCCTAATTCTCTTGGCGATTAGGATTAATTGAATCAATTGCATTAAGACCAATCCTAGTCCTCCTTCTTGTTTAAACGTGATATCCTACAAAATAGATCAAGAGAGTTATGCAATATATAAAATGTGGTTTGTTCAGCTCAATAAAACATCATTAGATTACCTATAAATCTTTAATGATTGGGGTTTAATAATTGAATTTGTGGTGATATTTAAAGTTGGGGCAGCTTTAAGTATACTTCTTAATTAACCTGGTAAGAATCTCTACAGAAAGAACAAATAAATATATGGGTCAAAGATTATGGCCCATATGCCACAATTGTGATAGAAGTCCAAGACTTGGCCCACGATAATGGCTTGCTTGCTATGATTGTGACAGAAGGCTCGGATGTGGTCTAGATTATGGCCTACATCGCGTAAATGCACAGAAACTCAAAAATGTCAAAATTTGAGAGATTTTTGGACTTTTTGGATCCCCAAAAAACCTAGGTATGCTCGAAACACAAAAGGTATTTAAAGAATAAGACAAAGGGGCAAAGGGAGCTTTTGCAACAATCACTTTTAGAGAAACCTTAGAGAGAATTATTGAGAGATAGAGAAACATAAGAACGAAGAGAGAAGAGGAAAAGAAGTTGACCTAATGTACTTCTCATATCAGGGGTTTCCCGACTTCACTACCTCCTGTCATTCATTCAATTCATATTTCATGCTATTTTTAGTTTTATTATTGTATATAATTGGAATAATAGTTGATGATAGGATTTTTAGATGTTGATGATATTCTAAACTCAGCTTTGGGGTTTTATCTTTGATTTAATAAAATCTAATTATTTATGTTTTATTTGAATTTATTGTGATTTAATTCAGGACGTACATAATTTGATAATAAACTGAGAGGGTGAATCAAATGAAAAATAACTAAATTGGGCTAACAAGAATTAGGTGATTCAATAAAACAAGAAATAAATCAAATCGGTAAATTGTGCGAAGAGAGATCTTCCATAGGTTTCCAATAGTTTATTAGACAACTTAAGATCTAATTATGGTTTTAGATAGATTGTTAATTGAGAAATTGCAACTTTCATAACCTAATTAGGGTTTATAATTTAGGGTTAATGGTTATAACTCGAGAGAGAGTAATCAACCCTAGGATCATCTAAAATCAATAATCTAGTAATTCATAATCAGTTATGTTAACATTAAGGATAAATAAAATTTCCTTTCTCTCAATTGGTAATTCCTTTAGGTTGATTCTTGAGTGTATGGTGCAACTACTAAATTATTAATATTTTCGTGATTGATTTTTTAATTGAATTTCTTGATTGATTTGAATTCTTTTTTAGTTCTATTACATTTTGATTTTTTGCGAATTATTCTGACCTTAGATTTTATGATTAGATTATCCCTCATTGTGGGATCGACATATTAGGTACTACGCAAATGAACCATGCGCTTGCAGATTATCGAGGTTAATTAATTAAAACATACACACATCAAAACAACCCGATTATACAACTTATTCAACCTTCATCATTTATGCTTGATTCATTCATACATGTCATATTTTGATCTTAATATATGAATCAAAATATTAATTTTTTAACTCTCATTCCTTCAATTTAACACAATATAAAAAGAGATACAATTCATGATAAAGTTATAATATTTCATCAAATTAAGGAATGAATTCAAAAGATAAAGTTCTATGGTTCTTCTCACTTAGATCTATATTCCATTTAGTTTATGATAAATAAAAAAAACTCACAAATGAACAATAAAGAATAAAATACTAAAGAAAACATATAGTTTTTGAATCATTGAAGTTCTTAATGAATCTTAATAGACTTTTTATTTCCTATCCTAAGGTTATTATTTTCTCAATCCAAGCTACTTAAGTTAGGTCCTACTTAATTTTCAGCTCTAAAAAATATTCCTATATTTTTAATTATCCTCTCTTTTAAAAATGTGAAATCCTATTTTTACCTAATGTGCTCTAACATGAGATTGCTTTATGCTCTTATATTACTTAAGTCACCTTTTTAAAAATTTTGTTCAATAAATCACCACTAACATAGGCGAGGACATTATCTATGTTACCATTTTCTTAGAGAATAAAGATTGAAAATTGTAGGATCTAGCAAATGCTTGGAGAAATAGAATGCTTCCATTTTGAACATAGCATGAAAATAGGGGAATATTAATGTTATGCGGTCAAGTAAAAATCTCCTCAAGAATGGAATACAGGTATTGGAACATAAGGAGCAATATGGTCCCATGTTGGTATTGCATTTTGAGTACTTCTCTCCAAGTCTTCCAAATCTAAATTGACTTAAATCTTTTTAAAATCCATTCCTATTCCTTCAAGGGGATGAAATAAAACTTAAAAAAAACATAAGTCATTTTAAGTACCAAATCTTATAAAAAAACATCAAAATACAAATATAATACTATTAAAAAATCATGCTAAATAGATATTCTTTCCCCAGACTGAAGCATTTGATTGCCTTTAAACAAATTGATTTCATTACTCATAACTTATATAAGAGGAAATTCCATACAAGCTTTAAATAAGTCAAACATATTAATAATGATTCTCCAATACTTATTAAATTGCAAAGGTTATCAAATTGCTAGGCATCTACCTACTTGCATAAATTCATAAATCAACAATTTATGTTATAATTCTTTAGACCTCTACTCAATTTATAAAATTCAACCTAATGCATAAAATAAGAATACATGATACAAATGCTTTAACTCTTAAACATATTCATATCTCTTTATTGAAACAAAGTAGAACACCAATTTTAAACAATCTAAGAGTATTTAAAAGCTTGTTTAAAAAATTAACTAGCCTTTTGAATCATTAGTAAACAATTTTTCATAAATACTCGCAGTTACTCAACTAGATCACCACTTCAAATGACTACCAACACTGTTAATGGACATTTTGAGTGGCTATTTAGAACTTAATTTAAAGTCATTTATATTCATTTTATGTTCATCTATGGCTGGTTTATCATGTTTTAGCATAATTCGAGATTCGTTGACGTAAAATACATAAATGAAACAAATAAAATCAAATTGTACTGTTTTTGGGTTTCTAGCAGATTTGATCTTTAGTCGTTATGAGATTTTTATCTCAAGATTGGTTTGTCCAAAAATTTTAAAATTTTATATTTAAATTCTTGACTCACTGATGGATGTTTT
>JANIHY010000002.1:60796952-60815458 GCA_027479065.1 Erythroxylum brevipes
ACTATAAAATAAAAGATGTTATGACTGATTATTTATTTTAGGTGAAATTGGTTAACAATTTTTAATATTAGGAATCCTTTTATTAACAAAATACCTTAGATTCCTATTTATTTTTTGGTGCAAATGTTAAGGGTGTAAAAACATTTTATAAATTATATTTATTTTAAAATATTTTACAAATTACATTTTATCAATCTCTTTATTTGTTAAATAGCCAGAATCCTACAAAGTGAACAATTTAAAAAAGTCAAAATATATAATGAAGTTAAAAGCCGAAAGAAATGAAAAATCAATGGCCGCGGAGTGTAAAGAGGTAGATTTTGGAAGTTTAAGGCGTTGACATGCATCATAGTTTTGTTAATCACCATTGTCATATCATTAAAATATCCTATAATGTAGGGTTACTGTAGATTGTTTTATAATTAATTTTTAAGTGATGTAATAAATCCAAAAGACCAAGGTCCCGTAGCTCAGTTGGTTAGAGCGTTGGTCTTATGAGCCGAAGGTCGCGAGTTCGAGCCTCGCCGGGACCATGTGCTCTGTATTCATAATCATAGCATTTTGTGTTACCACTAATCATCCCCCTAATTAGCGGTCTGTGGGCCATCAGAACCCTACACCACTTTGTTGTGTGTTCTTTTGTTGGGTTTGTTCCAACGCCCAGATCAATGATTCTCGCTAGTTGCAAAAGCAACTTAACAATAATGGTAAAGGTTCCACAATCATTCCTAAGTTTAATTTACTTTTAATACATTATCTTTTATGTAGAGCAATCTGAAAACCAATTACAAGAATGCAATAATTATAAAATCAATTGTGTTAGACGTTCTTCTTCTAAACTACGATATAATTAGTGCAATTTACTGTTTTAAGTTATCATTATTATTTAAAGTTCTTGAACTTTTTCTTATTTTACATCTCAGCAGAATTTTTATTAAATATTATTATTATTATTATTATTATTGTTGTTCTTACGAGTTAAACTTAGAAATTTATATTATAAAAATACCTAAAATTTAGAGTATTAACATTAATAAACAGCTAAAAAAGGCAAAATTTTTAATTCACTTATGAGGAAGTGAATTTTACTTGAAATAAACTAAAAAAGTTAATATGTATTAGCATGTTATTGAACATCTTATGATAGCTATTGGTAATCCTCCACTTAAGCCAAGAAGAAAACAAATCCACAATCACAAATGCCAATTAGAAAGAGAGCGACATAAAATAAGAAAAATTATAAAAATGAAAGGGACACAATAAGAAAGTACTGCAAGCAACAATACATTTGTCAAAACATAATCAAGAGTTGGTTCTGCTGTCACTGCTAGCCTTCAATACGTGAAATATGTCCAATCAAGTTCATTAACCTGTTGTTGGTAGCTGAGTTGAGCCCTTTGATTGAGAGAAAGCAAGGGCATCCTTTCTTGTACGTGTTCCCTTCAGCTATATTTGTGTTGAAAATGTGTTTTTTTTATATAAAGAGAATGCTCAAAGAGAGGTGGTGATGGGCCATGGAAGTCCACATTTTCACACCCACCTCTTATTCTTTGCTTTGTATTTATCTTACGCGTTCCTTCTTCTTTACTACTACTACTGCAGGCTTTGTCACTTTCCCGGTTCCTCCAAAATCTTAAGTGGCTTTTTCTTAAAGGAATCACTAAAGTCTTCGGGATCCTTTTCTGCTTCTTCGCTGGTATGTCATACCATGGCTTGTGTGTGTTTGTGGTGTTTCTCCTTACTCTCTTGTGACTTTTAGCTGGTGTTTTGCTTTGTTTCCGGATTGATTGGTGTGATTTCAAAGCAAACATTCACCGATTTATACGTATGGGATGAGATCTGGGATTGAGTGAGAATTGATAAATGCTTTGACTCGACCAGATTTACTTCCAATCTTCTTGTTGCTAACAGCGTAAACTAACTGGAGCGTGGTGTTTGAAGTGTTTTTATGTTGTGGGTGCTGGATGCTGGAAGTTAGTTCCTTTAGTTGTATTTTTGTTCTGTTGGGATAAAGGTGTCGTCTTGGGGGTTCCACTGGCGTTGACCGGGAACAAAAGGGTGCTACTTGACTACTCATTGAGTGTGCTAATGCTTTTGAGTCCTGTTTTTGATGCCCCTTGTCTGCTAATTGTTAGCTTCAAGGAATGAAATAGGCTACTGTAGAATGTTTTGGGTAGTTGCTTCTACTTGGTAAAATTAGGCAATTAAGTTTCCAGTTTTAGGATGTTAATCTCCGTGCAAGAGGTCAGAGGCAGTTAAGGTTTGCCTTTGTCCGTAGTTGTATTTGCCTCCCTATCCAGCTTGCTTGTTATTGATGCTGTCAACTTTTATATTAACAATGATTTCAGGTTTGCTTTTTGGATACTTGATAAGGAAATGGGATCTGGCGGTTGGTTCAAGACAATAATTAGCTCAAAGAAAGTCAATGATAAAAGTTCAAAGCAAGTGAAGGTAGTTACCTTAAAATGTATAAATTACTAATGCCATCAATTTGTTTTGTTTCTGTCCCTAGTCTAATTGTATTGCTTTACATCTTAGCCAGCCAGTTTGTTACGACTTCATTTTTGGTTTTCCAAGTTGTTCTAGGAAAACTTCTCAAGAATATCAAGCACTGTTTTAACAACAGACGGGGATTCTTTTTTCCTTAGCTTACCACCGCCTGATTTGTTTCTGCCCTTTTACACAGGATTCTTTTAGTTCCGGAAAGTCAAGTAGCTTCAAATGGAAGAACAAGACTCATAAAAAATCTCTTACTTTGGCAAATGGTTCTACTACAAGGAATCCAGGGGTTCTCAGTGGGCCAGTTGAGGAATTGGCTGCCACACGGATCCAAACTGCATTCCGGGCATATATGGTATATTTAGTAACCCCAGAAACAGGTTTATCAGAATGTAATAACTTATCATTGATATATTCTAATAGCTTGCATTAACCTCTATCAGTTCTTCTACCCAACTCTATATTATGTTATTTTCATCCGGATGACTCATATACAAAAATGTTCAAGCTAGTTTATGTGATAAATTATATATGCTGTATCAAGATAATGTAGGATTTGTCTAATTGTTATCCAAATTCACAATACTAATTATAGAGAAGCAGCACCATTTATTCTGAAACACAAAGAAAATGCTCCTTTTGTAATGATTGATGTCATGAAGCTACATCATTGGTCTCACTTCTTTTCTAGTGTATATACCAACTCTTAATTGCATAAATTAATAATTGTTAACTAATCTTCCCTATGTGTAGGCCAGGAAATCTCTGCGGTGCTTAAAAGGAATTGCCAGATTACAGTTGTTGAACCTAAACCATTCTATGAAGAAACAGACCAAAAGCACACTGAGTTATCTTCATTCATGGAGCAACATACAGGTCCAGATAAGAGCTCGTCGAGTCTGCATGGTAAAAGAAGGACAGCGGAGACGTAAAAATTTAGAGAATCAACTTAAACTCGAGGCAAAGCTCCATGAACTAGAGGTTAACATTCAACACTTCTTTTAAATGCCCACCAAATTCAAGCAGTTGTTTCCTTTTTAATTTATTATAGTTTGTGACTCAAGTTGCCTTAGTAGGAACAAGGCACAAAGGTTGGCCGAAATTATTTTCTCATAGACCCTGCAACTTAATTGCTACAGTGTGGACATGTTCAGGGAAATTGTTCCTGCTTACAGTCACTTTTCCATGCATTGCAGCTTCACAAACTGCTCACCTTTCTATGATTGAATCTGAAAGTTTAGGCTGGAAAGCACGGAAACAATTTGCTGAAAGTATGAAAATATTCGTTGCAACTTTTTCACCATCCAATGAAACCGGACACCTGTGAACTTCTCATTTGTTAACTGTAGTGACACAACAATCCACAACATACTCATTTGCTGATCTATCGCCTGCTCAGGTTTTCTTATTCGAAGTACCATTTGAAATGGATGACAGGTGGAATGGTGTGGTGGGGCATCAACAATGGAGGAAGTTCTTACAAAAATTCAACAACGGGAAGAAGCAGCTGTGAAGCGAGAACGAGCAATGGCTTATGCCTTTAATCATCAGGTAAGTCAAGCTTATAATTTCCTTAGTTTGGATTGGTGGAAATATAAAATGGAAACTGAAATTTTCATAGTGATCCCATAAATTGCAGTGGAGAGCCAGCACCGGTCTGAACTTTGGTTCACTTAACTATGAACTTGGGAAAGCGAACTGGGGCTGGAGTTGGACAGAACGCTGGATTACTGCACGTCCATGGGAAAGCCGCGTTCCTATGCAATCCACTCCAAGAAAAGCACAAAATAAGCAGGCTAACAAGCTTGGTAAAAATGCAGATTCACCAACCACAAAACCTCCAGTTTCCTCAAAACCACCTGTTCATGGGAAGGGAGGTATGAAGGGGCGGAGACTGTCCTACACAGCTGCTGAAAAAAGAGCTACACTTGGAGTAGGTATTAAAGCTGAAGAAGCGAGCACTAGAAAAGAGCAATCTACGTCCTAGTACCCTTGCATATTTGTAAATTGGAGGGAGTATAGTTTCAGATAAGCGAGAGAAGGTTTCATAATGTTGATTTTGAATTATGTAAGAGAGAGTTGTGTGATACTAGTTTGCTTTTCATTAGCACGAAGAACTGATACAACAGGCCTGAATTTGGTCTCACAGCCAATTCATGATTCTTCTTTCTGTTCGTTTTTCTGTTTGTTGTAAATCATTTCCTTGTTATTGTTCTCCTTTTGAACATCAGATATCATGTAAATAGACAAAAGCACATATTCTGTCTTTTTGTTGCTTCCTTTTCAAGTGTTAAATATAAGAGACTGCCAAGGCTGTTGAGTTTTTTTTAATTCTCACGTGTCTGGTATAGTTAATTTTGAAGAAGCTTCCTGTGATATTTTCACACCAGTTAGTCCAGTAGTTGAGATCTTTTGGGCTGAATATTGTTCTTCTTTTGGTGAACGTTTGTTTTGTATTGCCTATTTAAAGGCACTGAAGTTTTCTTGATAAAGTATCTTGCAGCATCAAAAGTTGCTTCCAATTTTTCTTCTTGCTTTGATCATAACTCTAAAAAATTTGGTATCAGAGTCTCAGGTTCTTTCAGAACTGGGATTTTTTTTTCAAAAGTTTCCCTTTCATGCAAGCATGGCTGTCAACTCTGGTGTCACTGTCTCTCAACCGCAAATTCCAGTGTTCAAAGGAGACTCTTACGAATTTTGGAGTATTAAAATGATGACGTTTCAATCCCAAGATCTTTGAGATTATGTAGAAAATGGCTTTGAAGAAAATAAAGAAAATGTGACTCGCAATAAAGAACATGTAAAACGAGATGCCAAGGCTCTCTTCTTCATCCAACAAGCAATAGACGAGTCGATTTTTTCAAGGATAGCCACAGCTATCACAGCTAAGCAAGCATAGACTATACTCAAAACAGAATACCAAAGTTCCTCCACGGTAATTACTGTCAAATTGCAATCATTAAGACGTGATTTTGAAACTTCCTTTATGAAAAAGAATGAATCTGTGCAAGAGTCTCATCAATTGTGGGACAAATGAGATCTTACGGAGATCAGATAACTGACGAAACTGTAGTCGCCAAAGTCCTAAGGAGCTTGTCATGCAAATTCGATCACGTAGTGGCAGCAATCGAAGAATCCAAGGACTTATCCACCTTCTCTTTTGATGAGCTGATGGGATCACTTCAAGCTCACGAGACGAATCAACCGATCAATAGTGAAAGATGAAGAGAATGCATTTCAAAACCAAAGGGGAGGCTGAGTCTTCGAACCATAATAGAAGAGGAAGGGGTTGAGGAGGCTACCGAGGAAAAGCTCGCACAGAAATAGTACACTCAAATGCTCATACTGCAACAAAATTGGGCACTCCGAAAAGTTTTGTTGGAGCAAACCAGAAGAAGCAAGTTTTGTTGAAGAAGAAGAAGAAGATTTTTTATTTACGACGACAACCATAGCAAGAGAAGAGAAAACTAAAATTTGGTACATAGACAGTGGGTGCTCTCATCACATGACCGGAGATCGATCAACATTTAAAGAACTCGACAAGACTATCAAGTTGCAGGTGTGACTTGGAGATGATAAACAGCTACAAATTGAAGGCAAAGGAACAACCGAGATTTCAATAGGTAATCAGAAAAAAAACTTATTAAAGATGTGCATTTTGCTCCTTGTCTAGCACACAATCTGTTAAGTGTCGATCAATTGATTGAATCAGGTTACGTAGTATTATTTGATGATCTTAAATATATGGTGAAACATAAATCTACCGATAAGGTACTTGCTTGAGCTTGTATGTCATCAAATCAGATGTTTGCTCTTGATTTCACTAAGAAAACAGAAGCAGTTATGGTGAGCAGAGCTATTGCAGAAAACTAGCTGTGGCATCAACAATATAGGCACCTACATATCAAAGGGCTTCAACTGTTGAAAAACAAGCAAATGGTGAGTGATCTTTCTGTCATTACGTCATTGGAGAGAGTTTGTGAGGGATGCATGGCGGGAAAGGAAACAAGACAATCGTTTCCGATAGGTAAGTGAAAAAGAGCAGAAGATGTTCTTAAACTCATCCATGCTGATCTGTGTGATCCAATGAGAACAGAATCATTAACTGGGAATAAATATTTTCTTCTATTTACTGACGATGTTTGCAAGATGAGTTGGGTATATTTCTTGAAGCATAAATCAGAAACTTAGAGTATTTCAAGAAGTTCAAGACCCTTATGGAAAAACAAAGTGAAAAAGTTCTGAAAATACTCCGTACTGACAGAGGAGATGAGTTCAACTCAAAAGAGTTTGAAGCTTTCTGTGATGAACGGGGAATAAAGAGACAATTTACAGCTCCTTATACTCCAGAGCATAATGGTGTGGCCGAACGGAAGAATCGGTTCATCATCAAAATGGCTCAATCTATGTTAAAACAAAAGGGAATGCCTGATTGTTTTTGGGCTGAAGGAGTTGCTACTGCTATTCATATCTTAAATATTTCACCAACTAAGGTAGTATGGGATCAGACTCCTTATGAAGCATGGAGCGGAAGCAAGCCCTCGGTAAGTCATCTACGAATTTTTGGGTGCATCTGCCACGTTTTACTTACTTTAGATTGGCACAAACTGGACAAGAAGTCACAGAAGCATGTTTCTATTGGTTATTGCTCTAAATCTAAAGCTTACCGACTTTATGAACCCTTAAGTGGGAAAATTATTATTAGTCAAAATGTTGTATTTGATGAGCAAGCCAGTTGGAATTGGAATACCAAAGACAACAATCAAATTCTTCAAGTTGTGATTGAAGAGGAACAAAGTGTACTTGAGCAAGTCAAGCCCTAAGAAGATGATCCAGAAAAATCACGATCAACTTCTTCATCCGAAGAGTCTTCTCCAAACAATCAGATCAACTCCGCAGAAGCGATTGTGGTCGAGTTCCTCGATGTCGGTTTGAGATTAAGGGGGAGACTAATCAATCGTTGGTCCTTTATATTGGGGATCCAGTCACCGTAGAAGAAGCCATGGAAAGAGAAGAATGGAGAATTGCAATGAGAGAAGAACTGTGGCAATCCAAAGAAATCAAACATGGGAGTTGGTCGATCTTCCTGAAGGTAAAAATTTAATCAATTTGAAGTGGATTTTCAAAACAAAATATTTGGAGAATGGAAGTATTCAAAAGCATAAAGCAAGGTTAGTGGTCAGAGGATTCACGCAGCAACAAGTAATTGATTACAAAGAGACATTCTCTCCAGTTGCGAGATTTGAGACAGTCAGAATAATTCTTGCAGTTACAGCTCAAAAATAATGGAAAGTACATCAGTTCGACGTTAAATCCGCTTTCTTGAATGGCGAACTAAAGGAGGAGGTATATGTGATCCAACCACCAAGTTTTGAAAATAACGCTGAGCAGAACAAAGTACTTCGCTTGCGGAAAGCTCTCTATGGGCTTAAACAAGCACCGCGTGCTTGGTATAGTAAGATCGACTAGTTCTTTCACAAGAACGGTTTTGAGAGGAGCTTTCATGAACCAACGCTTTATGTGAAAAGGTAAGGTACTAATAATTTGCTCATAGTAAGTCTTTATGTGGATGATATGATCTATATCGGCTCATCCTTACAGATTATACATGAGTTTCAAGCTTCAATGAAAAAGACGTTTGACATGACGGATTTGGGAGAATTGCAGTATTTTCTAAGGCTGGAAATTATTCAAACTCAGGAAGGAATTTTTATGTTACAAAAAAAAAATATGGAGGATACACTTAAAAAGTTGAACATGCAGGGGTGCAAGATCGCTTCAACACCAATGAATATCAGTGAGAAACTGAAATCAAGTGATGAAACTAGAGTGACAGATGCAAGAATTTATAGAAGTCTGGTTGGAAGGTTAATATATCTTACTCATTCGCATTCAGATATTACTTATACTATTGATGTTCTATCTCGATTCATGCATAGCCCAACAAGGCACCATTTCGGAGCTGCAAAGAGAGTTCTATGTTATTTAGAAGGTACAAAAGGTTATGAAATTTGGTTTTACAAAACTAAAGATTTCAGGCTTAAGGGATTCACAGACAACGATTGTGCCGGCTTTATGGAAGACAGGAGAAGCACTTCCGGCAGTTGTTTTGTTCTGGGTACAGCTTCCATTTCTCTGATTTCGAAGAAATAGGCCACAGTAGCCTTATCCTTGACAGAAGCTGAATATGTAGTAGCTGTTGCAGCCAGCTGTCTAGTGGTGGGGCTAAGACGAATTCTTTGTAACTTGGGGCTTGAACAAACTAAAGCTACCAGCATAAAATGTGACAACAAATCAACGATTATGTTGGCAAAGAACCCAGTGCACCACAGCCGAACCAAGCACATCGAAGTCAAACACCACTTCATAAGGGAGCTTATTGCAAAAGAAGAGGTTCAATTGGAAGAGTGTCAAAGTGATGAGCAAATTGCAGACTTATTGACAAAAATTTTACCTCATGTAAAACATGAGGAATTTAGCGTCAAACTGGGACTTTCAACGGTCGAATGAAGGGGGAGTGTTGAGTTTTTTTTTAATTCTCATGTGTCTGGTACAGTTAATGTTGAATAAGTCTTTATGTGATATTTTCACACCAGAGGAATTAATCCAGTAGTTGAGATTTTTAGGCTGAATATTTTTCTTCTTTACGTGAACTTTTGTTTTGTATCGCCTACTTAAAGGCACTGAAGTTTTCTTGATAAAATATCACGCAGTATCAAAAGTTGCTTCCAATTTTTCTTCTTGATCATAACTCCAACAAAGGTTGCACTTGTTTGATATCTTTTTGTGAGTCCTAGCTGTCTAATATCTTATTCAAATTTTGGATTTCACACCATTTATTTCTTATTGTTCTGGGAAAGTACTTGTCCAACCAGAATTATGGTGTCCTTCAAAACAAGTTCTATTTTCCTCTTTTTTTCTTGCTTCCAACATGACTAAGCAAAAAAGAATGCATTGTTAACACCAAAATTAAGTTGATGTTGCCACTAATACATAATGGCACCTTAAATGCCCAAAACTCAGGATGGGAAACATAAATCTAATGGAACTTGTGCAAGAAACAGTGATGCAAATGGTTTGGTAGTTAGATCGCTTGAGACATAAACAAGCAAAAGACAAATCTTGGTGCCGACATAAATAAAACAAATAACAGTAATTACCTAATGAATCCTCTCATGTTCAGAATTTGATGCACAGTATTCAAACTGAAAACACCAGGAGCCATTCAAAACTTTCCATATCCTTGTTATTAAAAATTACGGTAATAGACATGTCGACGACAATCATCTCATGATCTTTCTCCTAAGGTCAAAGCTAACAGTCAGTACAGGGGCGATCCTTTCGACGATGGAAACTTGTGGGTCGAAGAGACTCGTCAATTTGGCCCAACAACTCCGACTGTACAAGCCTCCTCCACCGTCGTCGGACGAGATTGAAGAGCAGAACACAGAGGAAGAAGCTGCAGGAAAGATTGTTACCCAAGTGGGTTTTCAAGAATCAGCAACCCCACTTGCTTTAGATCCTCAAAGATTCAAACCCAAAAGAGCTGCTGTGCTGGTCTGCATCTTTGAAGGTGATGCTGGTGAATTTCGTGTCATTCTGACTAAGAGGTCTTCGAGATTGTCTACCCACTCAGGTTTGTGGTGTCTATGGTCACGACCCTTTTGTTTTGAATTTAACTTATACCAAAGAAGTTTTAATCTTTCTTGTGTGTATGTCTCATTGAATCTTTGGTATACATGTAATTGAAGAATAAGATCTTTATCTAGACATACTCCGACGGTTAGTTGTACTTCCATTATGGTCTTAATCTTAATGATTTGGCGGAGAGGATGGAATGTAAAGCTCCACGAGTCACGGTGCGTATTATGTATCTGTTGTGATCGGGAATGTCTAATCCAGAAATTATGTAATAACTGAAAGGAGAAGAAGAATCATGATAAATAGAATAGAGAATATAGGGAATGGATGAGAAATAAAGAGATACAGAGAGATCAAAACAGAGGATGGAAATTTATGAGATTGTGGAGATTGTAGAGAGAAGAGAGGAAGAGAAAGAGCAACGGGTAAAGAGGTTTATAGTGAGAAGAAGCCAGAGAACTCAGGAGAGAAAGAAATCTACTTATGTTCATATCTGCTCATGTGCCCATTTGTCCTTTTGGTAAACTGCTCATTTGTCCATCTTTAATGTTCTTTATATTGTGTCTAAAGATGACTACATCTGTTCCATCGCCAGTAACTAACTGCTTAGTTAATAAAGTTTTTAGTTTATGTGGCTTGTTAATACTCATTCGAGATTTTTGTTGTCCCACTACTAATCTTTGCCCTAAAGTTATTCTTCTGCCTTGTATAGTTTTCTGATGTTAATCTTAGGAGAGATATTCTTGAAAGACCTCTTTCCTCTATAGTTAAGAAGACACAATGGAGATCAAATTTTGATCTTGATAGTGATAACTCCTTATCTGAGGAAATTGAGTACAAACTGATCAATATTTGAGCATGTCCAATTCTGTATTTATGTTCTCACTTCAGTGATGTATTTAGTTGTCTACTGTTCAATTAATTTGTTCTTTGACTAGTGCAATGTAGCATCTTAGTTTTCAAGTTGACACATGGTCTTTGGTTTTTTAAAACCTTGTTATCCTGTTATTAGAATAAAAAGTCTTTTCCAAATAAAGTTATGAGAATGCTTGGGTATGCAGACTTAGTGGGTGTTTTCAATCATACTGCAGGTGAAGTTTCATTGCCTGGTGGGAAAGCGGACGAGAGTGATAAAAATGATGGTGAGACAGCAACAAGGGAGGCAAAGGAGGAAATCGGACTGGATCCTTCACTTGTAAATATTGTCACCGCCCTTGAACCCTTTTTGTCCAAGGTATACTTATATTTTCCTGTTCTTGGTTTCTCCCAAATCTTCTGATTTGGTAGTTCAATTGTAAATACACATCTTTTGTACAAAATAAAGAGTCATATTCCAGGTAAATCATTGTCCACAGCAATGGATTTGTGTTCTGAATTGCTTTCATCAAACTAAATGGCTACATATGACTTGAAATATGAATAATTTCACATACGTCTGTTTGAAACAAAAAGTTGTGTCATGCTATTACTACTAACTAACCTTTTGGGTTTGGCAAATTTTTGGTTTACTTTGCAGCATCTCCTCAGAGTAGTTCCTATTATTGGCCTTCTAAGTGATAGGAAAAAATTCAAGCCCACTCCAAATCCTGCCGAAGTTGAAACTGTATTTGATGCTCCATTGGAAATGTTCATCAAGGTTTTCCTTTTCGGCTATTTGACTTAATCGTTTATCTTCCTATGCAAAATTATTAACATTGCTTATTGTAGGATGAAAATCGAAGAGTAGAAGAGCGAGAATGGATGGGGGACAAGTATCTGATTCATTTTTTTGATTATGAAACTGGGAACAAGAAGTTTCTGATATGGGGTTTGACTGCTGGCATATTGATTAAAGCTGCATCAGTGGTCTATCAACGACCACCAGCTTTTTTGGAACAAAATCCAAAATTCAAGTTTCCTAGAGTTGTAGACAATGACACTGTAATACGTTGAAGATCCAGGGAAATTGTGGTAGACTTTACTCCTAGTAATCAACCTTGTGCAACAAAATCCATGAGAAGCCATTCCTTTTGCATAAATTTGATGCATTGAAGTCAGCTTGTAAATGCTTGGAAAGAATGAAACTGAGGGGAACTTGTATGAGATTCAAGGAACAGGCGTCCAGTGTCAGCAAATTGTTAGAGAAAACAATTATTGGTGGTTAGTTGCCGTGTATGTTATCAATTTTTTGCTTGTATTCAATGCTTCACTGCCTAGTTTTGCCGGAACTGGCCCAAGTTCCAAAGCTTGTGCAGTTGCTAATGGAACAATTCTGATCAAGATGGTCTCCCAAACTAGCAATCATGTAGGGCTATGTCAGGAGGATTTTTCCCCTTTACCGCCCTTACCTTCTTCAAGCAAAACCCTGGCTTCTCCACCCCCTTCATCGTTAGACAGCTTCAGCCTCTCCTTTAGAATCAATCTACACTGTTTTATCACCCTCGTAACAATCTGGTGAAAGAAAGACTTGGAAGTAGGTGTTAGGACAAAATGTTGAAAATGGGAGAGCTATAGTATCCCCGAACATGGAAACTCTTCAAGAGGGAGCCAGATCATGGGAGAACTGTTTGGTTGAGTTCTTTTGAGACAAGAAACTAGTCTTTCATGCAATACAAAAATGAGTTACAT
Source organism: Erythroxylum brevipes (assembly GCA_027479065.1). Lineage (NCBI taxonomy): Eukaryota > Viridiplantae > Streptophyta > Magnoliopsida > Malpighiales > Erythroxylaceae > Erythroxylum > Erythroxylum brevipes. The sequence continues at coordinate 60,809,700 of JANIHY010000002.1, forward strand.
CGGCTTGGAAAAATAAAGGATTAATAGAGGTGCTTATTGTAGAGGGTAAGTATATTATGTTCATTTCCTCCAAAGTTCAAGTTCTCAAGATCATTGAAGAGCGTCTATAACATGTTTTTATCTTTCCTTTCTTCTTACAACTTTGGCAGCCAAGAATTTAGTTTGAGTCTAATAGGTATAGAGTTATTCCTATATGAATGAACTTGCTCAATATTTCCCTTGAATATTGGACAAATAAGGGGTTGAGTATGATTGCTAGTTTCTTAGGTAAACAATTTTACTTGGATGAAAATAGAACAAAAGACAGAGGCTAGGATATACTAGATTGTATGTTAAAATGGAAATTTCAAAGGATCTAATTGAATGTATCCTTGTTACGAGGTTGGGACATGGTGAAGCACTTTTTAAGATAATGTGTACGTCCACTATCAATGGAAGTCCTCTTTTATCCCACTTGAGATCGACTCAAATGGATGACTTGGATGCATGGGGTACATGATGGCTTGGGTAATTGGAGACAGAGGAATATGTCCCCTTTTATCCTAAGGTAAAAAGTGGATACCAATGGGCAGAGCTTACCAGAGAGGTGATTGTGAGGAATTATAAAAAGAAGGGAAAACTAATATGAGTCAGGACTCAACCTCTACTGTGAAGGGGTCAGCTGCTTTCTGTACGATTGAGAAAGAAAAAACTTAAATGTAAGTAACTATTGTTGGGGAGTTGAATTTAGGGAAAGAACATATGTTTGAATGTAGAAAACCAAAATTTCACATTTCATATTGAGAGCCAAATTGCACTAACTCCCCTTCCTCTTGTGAAAGAAAAGAAGATGTTACCTTAATTGAGGAATTCCAATCAGTGATCAAAAGGAAATCCAAGACGAGCAAAGGTAAAGGCTCCATTAAACCCACAAATTAATGAAAATTATTATATAGAATGTAAGGGAGATCAATTGCCCTACCAAGTTGACAACTTTAAGGGATTTTGTTTTTAATAATAAGCCATGTATTATTCCTCTTTTGGAAACTAAAATTAGATCTAAGAATCCTAAAATAATAAGTAAACTGGGTACTCAAAGGAAATTTATTTCTAATCACCAAGTCCATAGCCTAGGAAGGATTATTATAAGGTATGATCTTATTTCTGTAGATGTTGAAGTTTTTGAGATAAAAACACAGGTAATTCACTTGAAATGAAGATTCACTCAGGATAAGATTGAGATTTTTTTTTTCTGTTATCTATAGTGCAAATCATGCTTTTTAAAGAAAGGAGTTAAAGAATAACCTCCTAAAATTCCATAAAACCGTGAATAAGCCTTGGTTATTAAGTGGAAATTTCATTTCAACTTTATTCGGAACTCAATCAGATGATCACTTTGGTTTTCAAAATTTTCTCCCTTGACTTAAGTACTATGTGGGGAAGCTAGTTAATTTTGATATGAAGTTTCAGGGTCACTACTGGATATAGACAAATAAGTGGTGTGGAAGTCAGGAATTGAGAATAAAACTTGATTGTTCCTTGGTTAATCAAGACTAGATAGGATAATTTCTTAAAAATGCGACAACCTTTATGGATCCTTTATTCTCAAATCACTCCCCAATCCAGACAGAGAATCCCTCCCAAAAATTTGAAAGAAGAGGTCCTTTTAGGTTCAGTAACTTCCTAGTAGAGGATAGTAGTTTTCAACAAGCTCTTTAAAGGGGATTAAAGGCATCAAAGAAGGGCATATATTAATATATTTGTGTCTAACAACTTAAGGTGATCAAATCAAAAATGAAAGATCTAATGATTAAAAAGAGCACTATCACACAAGAAGTTATTGATAGGGCTAAGCAAGCACTCACACTTATGCAGGGCGAGATAGCTAGAAATCCTGGTAATGATTTATTGCTAAATAAGGTGAGTGTACAGTTGAAATAAAGAGTAGATATCAACGAGTAGAGACCACTCTAACATATTAGAATAGAGAGCCAAAGTTAAATGGTTCAGTGTAATATGTTCTACTTCAACACTATTTTGGTTAGAAGGAATGATAATAAAATCTACTCATTATCCATGCCTGATGGTTCTACAATCTCTAAGTTAAATGATTTTACTAAAGCTGAGATTAGGAGTTTATATGGTTACTCTTCCAATTTACCAGAATCCCTTTGCCACTCTCCTTTATTAAGAAGAGGATTACTTAGGAGCAATCAAACTTACCCATTAAGCCTACTAGAGGTAAAGAATAGAAGAAGTAGTCTTTATGATGAATCTTAATAAAGCCCCAAGTCCGGATAACTTCAATGGTTTCTTTTTTCAAAAGACTTAGCAAGATACTGGTCCTATGGTGATGAGGGTTATAAAGGAACTCTTTTCTAGAGCAACTCTTCTTAAAGCGATAAATAGGGCTCATATATGCTTGACACCCAAGATTTTATGAACTATAGATAACATGTGTATATTCTCCAAGATTTTCTCTACATCAGTTGTAATACTTATCATATATCTTACCCACTCTATCATGTATCTTAACCGTGTATGTCATGTAATCTGGGAACTCCTAGTTGAGTATAAATTTACGATATCAGTGATGAATAAAGTAACTCAATTCCTTTAGATTTCTAGTCCTACTTCCTTTGAGGACTTCATGGCTATTATATGTTGGAACTTTCATTACAAGATGATTTCTAAAATCCTAGCAAATAGGCTAAACAAAGATTTTAATTCTCTTATCTCTAATAATCAAATTGCCTTTATGCAAGACAATGTCTCAGTTGTTCACGAGGTAATGAAAGGATATCAGAGGAAAAACTCCCCCTTAATCGTGTCATCGAAGTTGATTTCAAGAAGCCTTTTTATTATATTGAATGGGCTTTTATAGTACAAACCTTCGAGACTTTAGGATTCCCTATCGTCTTTATCAAATCGAATGAGACATATACCACTTGCTCCTCCTTCTCAGTGTTAATATATGGTGTAACCACTAGAATATTTAGGAATATTAGATGCCTAAAACAAGGGGGATCCTCTATCCCCTTATGTTTTTAATCTTTGCATAAAGGTACTTACACAAATGCTTAATCATAATGTGCGGAAGAACATATACTTTAAGTTCTATAAAAAATGTAAAAAGGTGGGGCTTTTTAAAATATGCTTTGTGGATAACCTTTTATTCTTCTCTAAGGCTCACTGTAAATCACTAGAGCTACTTATCTTTACTTGCTTTTAAAGATCTTTCAGGATTGGAAATAAATTTTCAAAAGAGTTAGGTCATCTTGGCATCTAGTGTCAATGTGTTGGAGGATAGTATATCCCAGATCACGTGAATGACTAGAAAGTTAGCTCCTCTAATTTATTTGGGCCTACCTCTGACTACTATAGATACAATTCTTAAAATTCTACAGATACAATTCTTAAAATGTTATCCTTTAGCAGAGAAGAAAAAGAAGACTAAATATGTGGGCTAATAAGCCTCTCTCTTTTGGAGGCATAATGCAACTCATAAAGTCAGTGCTAAATTATGTACTAGTCCTCTAACATGTTTCTAACAAAAGGATTTATTAATACCTTGGAGAAATTATTTAGAAGATTCCTTTAGGTAAACCTAAATTCTTATAGGCACCATACCAAATTGAAGTAGTCTCAGGCTTGTAAAAGAAAGGAGGAGGGTGGGTTGAGGCTAATCTCCATCATTACTACTAATAGAGTTATGTTGATCAAAAAGCTATGGAATATCTTGCTAGAGAAGGAGTCACTATAGATCATGTAACATCCCGTTACTGCTAGCAAGGGTATTATGATAAATTGGGACGGATTGATAGGTTTCATTGCATTCACTGATTAATTATGTTACTGGACTCTAATTATAGAGGAATAGGTTTATTGCATATGCATTTACTCATAGGTACATGCATTCATGATTTTCCGCCGTTTAATTGTGAGTATGAATTGATTGGATTGTGAACTGACTGGATTGTCATTGATTGAGAAATTAGGAGTAATTGGGTTCAAATAACTGATTTAGAATATTCTAAGAGTGATTGGTAATCGATAGTGGCCTTTAGGAAATTTTCAGAAAATTCGGGAGAAAATGCCCGGACCGGAAATTTTGGAGTGACAGACTGATTGACTGTATAGTACTGAAAGAATTGTCCAATGGCAATGAAAAAATTAGAGTTATACTGCTAGGAAATAAATATGTTGAGCCATTGAATTTTAGAGACTGAAATTTGAACTGATTTGGAGACCTATGTCTATAAATAGTGAGGTTTGAAAGTTGGAGATTTTCCTAAGGCATTTTTCATTTCTTCTTCTTCTCTCCTCCCACGGTGAACGTTGATCCCCTTTTGTTGGTAAGAGATCTCGACTTTTTCTTGTGGTTTCCCTCTTATTGAGTAAGGCTAACTTGATTCTTGTGATTAATGAAGATTGAGAAGCTTGGAGAGTGATTCATCGTTGATTTTGAAAGATTTTTAGGGTTTACGGTGATTTGTGGATTTGAGGAAGATTGGTAAGTTTTAATGGCTTTAATGTTGTTATTAATGGTTTTTATTGCATTTATGGCATTTATTATAGTTGATAGGGTAGTTGAATGTGTTAATGGAGGTTTGAATGTGTATTAATGGCAGAAATCGATCGGAGAAGATGGAGGCGCGACCTGCACGTCGTGATGTCTGGGCAGCCTTGCCGCGATGAGTAAATTAAATACTCGCTGCGACGAGCGCAGCGGGACGCCGTGACGAGCATATGGGGTTTACGCCGCGGCGAGCTCCCGCGTGGATGCCGCGGCGAGAGGCACGAAGGATTGCGCGCCGCGGCGAGCGTGTTCCACACCACGGCGAGCAACCCGTACACGTCGCGACGAGCGACCGTTGGTCGCGGCGAAGGGGTGAATTTCTGATGATTAATGTTTTAGTTATTTGGGTATAACTTATGGTATAGACCTCCGATTGAGGGGATTCCTGATTCGTCGTGATCTAGAGAAAGAGGTCTACTATTGAAGATAATATTGAGAGTCGGAATTTAATTTAAATGGTATTGATTCCTAGAGATTAAGGTCAATTATAGTTCCTATTGTGACCTAAGTATTGAATTGTGACAATTGGAGTTTTAATTGAGATTTTCAATAGAGGTTTTGACCTAATGGATAAGGAATTGTTATAGGGAATGCGTATTGAGGAAATTGAACTGAATTTTAGGAATGGATCAATTATTGTCGATTAATTGAGTGAAAAGTTGGAATTTGGCATAAGAGTTCAAAATTTGGGTTTAGTGCCGGACATCGTGAACATGCATCGTACATAAATTCCATTGAGACATATGCATCACTGAATTGTTTAATTGAGCGTTTAGTAATGGGACTGTATTTAATTGTTATAGAGGCGCCGTTGGATCATCGTTCCACGGACATTGCTGAGGCTTCCAGGCAGTAGCTCGGAAGTTACAGGTGAGTAACCTAGTTGGTTTCTCAAATTCCTGATTGTCTAAATGCTTAACGTGAATTACTTGTCAATGTGATTTACATGATTACTGAACATATTGAATTGAATTGCATGCTTTTACTGTACTGAACGGGACTGATACATGACACTGGAAATTGCAATACTGGGCTTTTATAGCCATGTACTGAATTACTGAACACTGCATTGCATGCATAAATGCATGATCAGATAATGGATATGTGCCCCAAGTTGCTAATACCACTGATTGAGCCTCGAGCTCTAATACTGTACTGACCGGGCCTCGAGCCCGAGGGGAGAAATCCCTGACGCGTCCCC
>JANIHY010000002.1:60840282-60857162 GCA_027479065.1 Erythroxylum brevipes
TTAAAAGAAAAGAAAATTTTATCCGCAAGTTTTAAAAGTAGTGATCGTTCTAGTACGCCACCCTTGCGGGTCACGGGTCCGGATATCACTGTAGATATCGGGTTCGGGTCTCGTCGGGTGTGGGGTGCTACATTACTAATCCTTCTTCCTTAAAAAATTTAAGGCCAATAGCTTTTGTAACACCTTTTTCAAGATAATTTTTAGGCTTTGCCTTCCTTTATTAATCCCTATTAAGCATCATTTATAGAGGGAAGGAACAGTGAATTGTCTTTGGAAAAGGTTAGGTTAGAATTGTTCAATAAAGGTTGAGATATATAAGTCTTTTTAATTTACCTACTTTATTTATCTCTTGGATTAGCTAATGCATCACCACTCAAATCTTTTAGTATTCTCATTAATGGTGAGTTCATAAGGTTATTTAAGGGAGTTAGGGGAATTAGGCATAGTAACCATCTTTCTTCTTATTTGTTTATTATCTGCATTGAGGTCCTCTTCAAGCTTATTAATCATAATATAAGATTTGGGAATAGCTTCAGGTTCTATAGAAAATATAAGCAATTGCAAATCTTCAAGCTATCATTTGTTAATGATCTTTTTGTTTTTCTAGTGTTGATTTAATTTCAGTTTCTTATCTTATTAAGTCCTTTAATTCTTTCAACAAATCATCATGATTGAGCATTAATAGAGAGTAGAGTTATTTGATGGTTTCAACTGATGTTGTGCACTCTCATGCGAGCTTGCCCGTATTTCATGATTGAGCCTTAAATCTCATCCTTTCACTTATCTAGGAGTTCCAATCATTTCCAAAAGAATCTCCTATATGATTCCATCAATTATTTGATATATTAAGGAGAAGAATTAGCTATCGGAGTAACAAATACCTAACATATGTTGGTAGATAGCAATTGATCAATTTACTGTTCAACAATTTGTATATATACTGGTCGTCCTTCCCTCTTATTCTGCTTAAGAAACTAGGTTATAAAGAAGCTCTTTAGGAGCTTTCTTTGGATAGAGGATGTCTATTTGAAACCTTATGGAAAAGAAAACTAGGAGAATGTTTGTTTGCCAAAGGATTAACGACATTTGAGCATCCATTCAATAATATTGTTGATTAAGGTTCTACTTGTAAAGAGATTATGGAGCATCTTTAATGATAAAGAGTCCTTATTGGTCGAATGACTATATGCTTACTATCTAAAGGATAGGAACTTCTAGTCTCTTAAGCTTAGAAAGGATTCTTCATGGAGCATGCTACAAATTCTAAAGTTGAGAGAGCTTACAATCTTGAATCAAAGTTGGATTGACAATGGGGATGGTACTTGGTTATGGTTTAATAATTAGAGTGAATTAAGTCCTCCATATCTTTTACCTAATTATAAAAATTTAGGACTACTCTTCCCAGAAAATGCGAGAGTTAAATTGCTCATCAATACGAGTAACTAGCTTTGCAACAATAAATCAACGGGCTTTTCTTGCAAAGTTTTCCATCTTACCAACCTAATGCCAATCAGGATGATAATGTTACCTAGTTGAACATTCCTCTAATAATTTTATCAATAAAACTTGCAAGGACCTATTCAGGCTCCATACTCTAATACCCAACTAGTATAGGTTAGTTTGGTGTAAGTATCTCTCGCCAAAGATCTCATTGATACTATGGTTAGCAATGTGGAACAGTCTAAGCACCTTGGATAGAATAAAGTGCCCTCCCTATCCCCTTGCTAATCCCAACTATAGACTAAGCTTGGTTGCTCCAAAAACTATTAATCACCTCTTCTTTGAATTCTTCTATTCCAATAACTTATGAAGGGATATACAACATTTGTGTGGGCACGGGCACTTCTCTCATACAAATGAATGGAGCAATATTAATTGTACAATGGATTGCCACTCCTCATCAGCTTGGTAAGGATGATTCTTGCATCTTCAAAATTGCTTTTGGATGCACACTTTATACAGTCTAGTAGGAAAGGAGCTCGAAGAAATTTAGGAACCAACAACTTGATGTGCATTTAACGTCCCAAAGGATTCTAAACAAGATCAAGAATTATGTAATTTCATATTCTCTTCTTTTCAAAAATTATAATTTTTCAATTCCATTTTATTAAGACATGTACAGTTAATGTACAAAAACGAAGTAAAAAACTTCTCTTTGGGAAATTGAGAGAATAGGGGGGTAATGTAACAGCAGCAGAAATCTCTGTTCATAGGAATTCTGTTTCGGTTTAGTACTTCGGCCTCAGATGTAACGCATACAACACCCAGGTCATCTCTATGTGCAGAACATTTGGCACCAATCAGTTAGAAAAGCAGTGTGATAATAATAAGTACAACTAGAGAAAACTTCTGAGTTGATAAAAATTACATAAAGGTAACCAACAAAAGCGTGATCAGCTAAATACTTCATAAAATTTCTCAATGACAAGCAAACCTGAATCTATTGACTCCAGGGGATCCTTTCGCAGGCGGTGTCTCAAACAATTGGGAATAACAGTGGCAATATCCTCTGCAGTTACTTTATCTCTACTCTTCAGAGCAGCAAGAGCTTTAGCGGCTCTATTAGTCACAATATCACCTCTCAATCCATCGACATTTAGTTCTGCACAAACCTTGGAGATTTTAACCTTCATATCATGGTCTATCTCAACAGAAGAAAGGGTAGCTCTAGCAGAGGCAATCTGTTGTTGGAGCTTCTCTTGCTCTGCCTTGTATGAATCACGGAATTCTTTTGGGTTTTTGTCAAACCGACCTCTCTCTTCCACAATCTTCACCCTTAGATCTGCATCCCTTACCGTTCCTACTTGCGCATGCATTCCAAATCTATCAAGAAGCTGTGGCCTCAACTCCCCTTCTTCAGGATTGCCAGATCCAATCAAAATGAACCGTGCAGGATGGGAAATTGAAATACCCTCTCTTTCCACTGTGTTCCATCCTGATGCAGCAGAATCTAAAAGAACATCCACTAAGTGGTCATCTAAAAGATTAACTTCATCAACATAAAGGATCCCTCTATTAGCTTTAGCAAGTAGGCCAGGCTCAAATGCCTTAACGCCCTCTGTGAGGGCCTTTTCAATGTCAATTGTCCCACAAACCCTATCCTCTGTGGCTCCCAAAGGCAAATCAACCATAGTAATTTTGGTCAGGACGATAGGTAATTCCTCCCCTTTAACTGCTTTCTCCCTTACTTCTACGCCCATGAACTCTGGATCTTCAGGATCCGAGTTATAGGGATCACCAGCAACAACTTTTATCTCAGGAAGCAAATCGACCAAGGACCTGACAGTTGTAGACTTCCCTGTCCCTCTATCACCCATAATCATGACGCCTCCTATCTTGGGATCAATCACATTTAGCAGAAGACACAGCTTCATCTCATCCTGTCCTACTATAGCAGCAAATGGATATACCGGTCTTTGGCTTTCCTTGGAAGCGAGATTCTGGGCCTACAAACCGAAGATTACAAGTTATATTCCCTTGATTTAATTACTACTTGACATAAGCCTCCTATACTAACTATCTACAACAAAAATGCTTTGATCTGAGAATGTAAGTAACCTCATTTCAACATAGTGACAGCTAATGCATATTTAGCAACAGATAAATCAAACCCACAAGCTTTTCTAACGATTAGATCCAAAATCCACAAAAGCATAAGGATTAGAAGAAAACTTTGCCAGCCCAGTGAAGAATCCTTCACTTAATAATCAAAATTTGATCTTTGCATAAAGTAACAAAGACAGGATTAGACACAAAAAAATATGTACCTGTTCGACAGTACCAACGTCAGTAGCAACATTGGTGACTGTTAGACGCAACCGCGATATCCCTTTCTTGCCCTGAATCTGAACTCCTCCATAGTACTTCCTCCCATTGCTTTGCCCTGCATGCGAACAAGCGATAAACGATAAAGTCAGTTGTTATATTAATCAAAACTGAAGACAAATCCCCCAAATGAGGAAACTTTAACACAGAGAGACAGTGAAAACAACTGGGTCCATTCCAAAATGCGTTTAAGATCCCAAGAAGATGCACCAATATCTAATTTGAAGCGTAGAAGAACAAGTGGGGTTTAATTTGCCCAGCTAGCAAATGTACCTGAAGTGAAGGTAAGTGAGGGAACGGAAGGCTTGGAGATATGAGACGACAAGGGTCTATAAGCCAAGATTGAAGTGGAAGAAGAAGCACCAAGTATGGATGCCATGGGACGAAAATTTAGGAGAAAAGTTCTGGTCGTGAGCTGTCGTTACACTTTGAAGCCTTACATTAGTTTACTATTGGTTTGTGGCGTTGAGGATAAGACTCGCAATAGGATAAATTACATTTGCATCCGCCCTAGGCCTTGCAACTATATATTTCTGTGCCTTGACGTTTTTTCCCGTTTTTTGGGTTAAGACCCGCTACTGTCTTACTGTAAGGCCCAAATTATACCTTAATTAGAATGTTACATGTTCATAGATGTACATTTATGATGGGTGTTAAAAATAGTGAGATGATTGAGAATTGTATTTAACTTAAATTTTGGTTTAATAGATCCTACTTAGTGAATTGTAATTAATTGATACCATTAAAGAATTAAGGTATTAAAATGTGCATTTAGACTAAAAAAATTATCAAGTAGTAAGATGAGTTAGTACATGAAAATTGATATGACTAAGCCTATTAGCATAGTTGATGCAATGATAAATGACATAGTTAATAAATTGACAAGTGACAGTAATAAATGTGTGACAAAGGGTTTAATATATTGGTGACATTTGGCAGCTCTAATGTGTAACAAATGAAGAACATCCATAGTGACATATGTTGTTATAATTTGATGACACCTAACAATAGATGAGGCAAGTTTCTGCTAGAGAAATTTCTGTTTTGCTCATTTTTCACTACTTTGCACTCCCTCCATCGAAACTCTCTCATTTCCTCTCAGCTTCTGGAGTTTTTGGAATCATTTTCTCTTGAAATCTTTGTAAGTTACTGCATCAAGAAAGCTACTTTATACTACCTTTTATGTTGGTATCATCTTAGTGTTAAGATATCTTACATCTACCTACATTTCGGAAGTGTTTTGGTTGCATGAAGTCCTGGTTTGGTTAGTTCTTTAAAGAAGGAACTTGAAGGTAATTAGGTAAGCGAATTCTAAACTTGATAGCATGTATTAATATAAGTTTTATGATAATTGAATTGGCATGAAATACATGTTAAGTTTAAGTTTATGACTTAATAAAACCACTGAAAACACGTCATAATTCCTTGAATCACTATCAGATTTTTTCATAAAAATATCATTTCGGGTCAACTTTGCATGTCCTTTATGACCCCGATATTGAAGTCATTTTGTAATGCTTCCTTCTAGAAACATGTTCCACTATGTCTTATGTCTCCATTGACGCCAAAATCATTCAATTTGGTTTAGTTATTTGAAAGATATACTTCAAACATTTTTAAACTGCTCTTGTCCAAAACAATATACTATGCTTGACTTCAATCCAGAAATTTAAATTCTTAGAGACTGAATTTCAATTCTTCTTCTTCAGATGATTTGTATTCCTATATCTCTAGTTTACTTCAAATTAAAAATCATCTCATTTGGATGTCTAGAGAAGACGTTATGGTTGAAAGAAGCAAGATGGTTCAGTTTGCATGAGAGTAAACTATTAAGGAGCACTGTAGCATGAAAAGACAATTAAACATCACTCTTGCAATTAACTCACGGGCGTGAGATTGAAAAATCATGCCAATGCAGGGGTCACGCCTGTGAGAATAAATAATGGGTGTGAGAGAGATTCATGGGTGTGAGAATAATTCACGGGGGTGAGAGATAATAAGACACTAAACTATTTAACTGCACACTCACTCCACCCATCCCATGTTTTCTAGTCAATCTCCCTAAATTTATTGTAGATAGCTATGATTTTTGGTTTAAGGTATAGAAATGTCTTATAAGTCCAATAGTTCAAGAACCAAGTCATTTGGATGTCTAAAGAAGGAGTTATGATCAAAAGAAGCAAACTTGTTTAGTATAGGGAGAAACCTCAAATGCATGATCGTGCTTAAGCACGACGGTGCAATTTTCCCTTCATCTCTAAAGTCACCATCTTGCTTATGCACGACGGTGCATTTTCACTAAACTCAAAAGTCAATGTTGTGCTTGTGCACGACGGTGCATTTTCCTTTTAATCATAAAGGTCAAGGACGACGGTGCATTTTCTTCTTCTTCTTTTTCTTCGAATCTCTAGTTCAAACCACCATAACTTTTGATCTAGAACTCCAAAAATTACAAACTTTATATCAATAGAAAGCTTAAAAAAAAGATCTAAAACTTGTATGAGACAATTTGGTCAAAATCTATTTAGATCAATATAGTTAATTCTTGGAAGTTCAAATCAATACTAACTTCTCTAACTTCCCTTTTTCATTCACTGTGCTTCTCATTCCTCTAATCTTCATTTTTTATTTTCCAACTTAAATTCTTCTAACCTATTGATAACGCATTTCTTTACTCCATACACTTTTTAAACAAAACTGAATCAAACTTATACTCCAAAGCTTAAGAATCTAAAACTCATATTTACAACCTCTCTCTACTGTAATTTTCCAGTTCTTTATTCTCATTTCAATCCTCTTCAATCAATATATAGAACAATGAAACACATTCTTCTAGCTTCATTTCATTATACACTTTACATTTAAATACTTAACACTACATCACTTATTCGAATTCACCTCTGTTAACATTTCATATATTTTTCATGCATGAACAGTACATCAACCATATACGTAATCTTCTAAACCATAACAGAGACAAATATTTCTTCATCAACTTACGTAAATTTTTATAGATCACAATCCAAAATCCATTCAATACAGTTGTAAACAATTCTTAATTCTCAAATCCACCATCTAAATTATTCATCACTAAAATTACAATTCTTAATAATATCACATTACAATTCAATTATACCTAGAATGTCAATGAGTGCATGTACAATTATTTTTATGTGTGCAAAAAATCAAATTCAAATGCATGTATGCTAACATTATGCCTAAGCATGAAATGAAATTTTTTTTCTAACTCTCTCATTGCTATTTTCTCTATTACAGAAACCTTGGGTTCTAACCCTTAATATCAGGACGGGATGTTATATTATAACCATGTTTTTTCTTGAGCGATACAATCTTTGTCCTTAAATTGATTTGACCAAAATCTCTTTATAATTAAAACAACTTAAGAATGCATTAATTCATGTCATGAATTCCCATTATATATTTCAACCTAACTCATAAAGGTCATGTAGTTCTCTTTCAAGCAACCCATTCAACGCCCTTCATTCACGTTATGATCTAAACATATGAATCATCTCTTAATCTCAATGTATAAATTCAATTATTGAATCTTTAATTCTAGTTCCCTCAATTTAAAGAAATATATAAACATGAATAGTTCTTAAGAAAAAAAGAAAGGTCTTTTATTAAATCAAAAAAATCAATTCAAAACATGGAATTTTTTATTCATCACTAGGGTTAGAGATAACCCTGCCAATCTGGCTTAGCCTGAAGCCTAAAATTTTAACTAAAATGACATTGTTTTGAGTAAAATAACAACATTTTAGTTTTTAAAACTAATTAAGCTTTGGGCTACCCAAGCCCATCAGGCTTAAGCTTAGGTGAGGGCCTGAAGCCTCTGGCCCAATTAGGCTTTGCACTAGACCTAGGGTTAATGATAAATTTTCAGTTCGGGTGATCTTATTCATTACATCTAAATCTATATCTCAAATTAGTTCATAACAAATAAAGTAAACTAGTAAAGAAAAAAAGAAAAAAAGATAGAAAAATGAGATCTCATAGCTCTTGAATCTTGACTTTTCTTGATTGATCTTGATGGAATCTTGCTTTTCTGAAAGATTGCTTCTCCTTGATGGGCTCTTGAGTTTTGTTTGCCTTTTTACTAATTTCTAGTGCTCTTAGATGCCTCTATCTTCCATTTTCTTCTCTTTTTCCTATTTTATTTTGTAAAACCCTAGGATTTATGTCAAATATGGGTTTAAACAGGACTGTGTAGGTCCCCATATTTCTTTACAACCCTCTTAGTTTTTCCACAAAATTACCACTAACACAGGTCTAAAATAGCTTTATATTGTTCCTGTGTTACTTCTAGCTAAAAATAGGAAGAACCAAAATGAAACAACATAGAACATAGGTCGAATAGATGTCCATATTGGTCTTGTGTTCTTAAATGTATGTTAAACATGACTACTTGTTGGCTCCCTATTGCCCTTTATTTAGCAAAATAACTCTCTATTTGCTCCTTGTTTAGCAACATAGCTCTATATTGGTGCTATGTTATGATTCCTTCCTCCAAAATCATGGCAAAATCACTTCATCTTAACTCAACCTTGCCCAGATTCTTTCATTCTTCATTGGAGAGCTAAAATAAGTTTTGTAAACAAAACATAAGATAAATTAAATACTAGTTCACATAAAAATCCTGAAAACACAAGGTAAATGCTCTCAAAATCATGATAAAAAAATATAGTTCCATTAGCACATTATTAGTAATTAACCAAAGAATCATATTTAAGATTCATACCAAGTGCAAAAAATTTGAGAATAGATTGCTTATCTTTTCTAGATGATCTAATAATATTTTCAAGAGCTAATATAAGATTAGTTAATATTTTAATGACTACTGTTCACTCCTTTAGAGAGCTATGTGGTCTTTCCATGAAGAAAATAAAAAGCTAATTTTTTATTTCTATTGAAGCTTTTAATTTATATAAGTGGCATTCTAGTTTCGCTAAGTGTTAAGATTATGAAGCCACCTTTCATATATTTAGTCATTCTTATCTCCTCTGAAATACCGACCTATAATAATTTTCATCCATTAATTGATAGAATTCAAAAGAGAATCAATAACTAGTGCAACAGAAGAATGTCTTATACAGGAAGAAAATAACTTATTAAATCAATACCTAATACCCCATATATATTAGTCTTCTCAAGTGATGTTTGAAATAATTAGTCAAGACATTAGAGAATATTGTGAGAAGAGTCCTATGGACTAAAGAAATTTTTAAAAGAACAATGACTAAAGTTAAATGGAGTGATGTATGCTTGCAAAGAAGGAAATGGGATTTGGTGTTATTTCCATTATAATTACTAATAAATTCTTAATGGTTTAAAAGATATGGATGATCCTCGCTGATAAGGCTCTTTAGGTGAGATGGATCCATGCTCTATTTGGGAAGAGAAAACTAGAATATTAAGCTTAAATTTAATTCTTTATGGACAATATTGCTCATTCTTAAAATGAGGGATAAATTTAAGTTGAAGTTCAAGATAGGCTTGGTAATGGTGCTTCTATATGGTTTTAAAATGATAGTTGGACCAACATTAGATCTTTAAATGGGATAGTTGAGCTTACATTCCTTAGGAACTCCTTTCCAGATGATGATTTAGTGAAAGATGTACTAGGTAACAATCAAATCTTCCTTAAGTAGTTGGAGATAACTAAACTTAAGCTTAAGATAACTTGAAGCTCGTATAAAGACTAAATTATCCATCTGCTAACCCAACTTTAATCTAACCTTGCCCAACCTAAAAACTGCTCTCCCTTATCATCATTGTCCCTCTCCATTACCAATTCCAAATTCCAATTCTAACTTTGATCTTCATATTCATGAAATCAAAAGTCAACATCTCCTAAACTATAAACGGATAACAATCATAATAAATATACCTTGAAGAATTTAGAGCATAGAAGGACATGGGTGGCATTCATCTTTATCTCTTTATGGATTTAGTTCCTTTCATGAACTAAACATGGAGATTTGTAGCTTTAAAGATTGAAGCTTGAGAAAAAGAAAGGAGGATTAGTTAAGCATGAAGATTGTGATGGAGTTTGTAGCTTCAAAGATTGAAACTTAAGAGGAAGAAAGGATGACTAGTTCAACTAGAAGATAAATATGAAAAGAGACAGGTTGTGGTTAAGACTTGAGGTAAGAGAAGAAGAGGAGATTTATGCTTCACTGAGTTAGGCTCAAAACCTAAAAAAATGGAGAAAAAAAAAGTATAAGCTTGATTTAAAGCTTAGTCAACTCAGGTTAAGTCCATTAACTTTATGTTAAGTTGAGCTAGGCTTGAGGCCTTTTGCCATTCCTAATTATGGTAGTTAAGGTAAGGATTAAAAGACACTTTAATGGTAGTTATTTTAGCTTAACACGTCTAAGTTGAGTTAGTTGTTCTACTAATTGATAGGTATTTGTAAATAAAAAATGTTGCTTTTATTGTTATTGATGCTTAATCCTAAAATGTTTCTAAAATTATGGAGAGAATCTAAAAGGATCTTAATTTGTTTATGCCTATAAAAACTAATAGTTCATTTACAAAAGAAAGGTCAAATAATTTAAGACTCATACATCTTAGGTGATAGTTGAATTGTCCATTTTGCTCAATAAGCATGGTTAGGCTTTTATACATAATGAAAAGAGATAAGGGAATAAATGATCAATTGTCTCAAACCATTTGAACCTTTAAAATTTTATGTAGGTTTGTCATTCATTAAGATGTGGTTATAACACACTAATCAATCCAATGATGAATTTAGTAATAATGTAACATCTCATCACTGATGGGAAGGGTAAATTGGTAAATTGGGATGGGTTAGTAGGTCACATTGCATATTTTGATATGAGCATACATTTGGTCTCTAATTTTAGAAGAATGAGACATTTTGCACATGCACATATATGTACATTCATTCATGACATTTTCTGGTATTTATGTGTGAATCTGATTTGTTTGTGAATTCTGAGATAATTGTGTTTGAAATTCTGAATTGAAATGTTCTAGGAGCGATTTCAGTTGGTAGTGACTCTTAGCAATTTTTCTGAAAAATTTTCCAAGGGACGGATTGATTGACTTGTTAGTATTGGAATAACTGTCCAATTCCAATGGGAAAATTAAACTCATGATTTTAGGAATTTGAATGTGGAACCATTGCAAATTTGAGATAACTTAGACAAGAAATGAATTAGAAAAGAGTAAGAATTTTTAAATATGTTTGAGGATAGACATGTGGCAAGTTTTTAGGGATGAAGGCTTTTGGAGTATCAAATGCCCTAAGTTTTCTACTTTCCCCTTTAAAGTTACCGAAACCTCTTTGGCTGTAAACTTTTTCCCTTCACCTAGGGCAAACCTTTTTCTCCTTCATTTGTTGATTTTTTATCATCTCTACACGATTCTTGCTTGTCCATTTGCTGCTTGCTTTTCTTGTGCAAAGACCAACCCTAACGTTTGAGAAGATGAAGATTTGTGAGATATTAAGTGTTGGCCGTGGGTTTTAGAGAGGGGAAAAGAGTTGGAGAAGATTTCGGGAGTTTTGAAGAGTGGGAGGCTTGATTGGTAAGTAAATTGGTTTTATGATGTTTATTTGTTAGTTAGAATGCATTAATGGGTTTAGATGTGAAAGATTGGGGTAGTTGTGTTGATGTATGATTGATTTTAGAGTGAAAAATGTGAAAAAGAGAGTCGGAGAAGACGACCTGCGACCTGCACGTCGTGGCGCAGGACGCGGCTAGAATTAAAGCTCTCGCTGCGGCATGCGCGAGGGCCTCGAGCGTGCAGGAGGTCGCCGCGGCGGGCAGACCCTTCTGATGCCATGGCGAGCTCGAATTGATACGCCGCGACGAGCTTTTCTCGTACGTCGCGACGAGCTACCCCGACGCCGCGGCGAGGACCATTTTTTCTGAATTGATGCATTTTAGTTTTTGGGTCATAACTAATGATGTAGACCTCCAAATTCTTTATTCGTTATTGGCTAGAGAAAGATGTCTACAATTGGGGTGAAGAAAGAAAGCTTGAATTCGGGTTTTTAGTATCTCAAATATTGAATGAAAGTTGAGCATAGGTTCCTATTTCAACCTAAGGGTTATTTATGATAATTGAAGTATCATTTTGAGACTTCTAAAATAAATTCCATGCTTTTGAGGTTTCAAAAATAGAGCATAATGGGCGAACTTAATCTGATTCAAGATGACGTTGATTTTGAGGTTTTACTTGGGAATATTTTAGTGGTATGATTTGGTAAATTGAACTGAATTTTTTAGAAAGGAAACCATGTGGAATTTCCATGATATGATACTGAAATCAAATAGGTCAAAATTGAGAAATTGGGTGAAAAGCTAGATTCTGTCATAAGAAAAAAGGAATTGAGAAATAGTACCGGGAATGTCATGAACATGCATTGTACACTTTCAATTGCTACATGTTGTACACTTTCAATTGCTACATGTGCATTATAGAATTGTTATGATTGTGCATTTAGTAACGTGGGACCATTTTGACTGTTATAGAGGCGCCGTTGGAACGATATTCCACGGATATTGCTGGGACTTCCAGGCAGTAGCTCGGAAGTTGCAGGTGAGTAACCTAGTTGGTTCCTCAATCTTTGTATGATTAAATGTGCTGTGAATGTGTAGATTGAGTGCTATGTGAGTGTTATCAATGTGCTGAGATTGTGAATATATATGTTGAGTGTGATAAATAGAATTGAGTGAGATATAAGTTATTATTTGTGCAAATGTGAGTACTTGTGATTGTGAATTAGTGCATAAAATTATGAGAAGTGTTCTAAATATGATAAATCGAGTGGAGTGATATGTATGTGCTAGTGACTGTGTAAATATGAGTGCATGCTAGGCATAAATAAAAGCGGTAATCAACAGTTGTGACTGGAGCTTAGTGATCAGAGCTTTAAGCTCAATATTAGTGAATGTGCCTAAGGCCAAAAAGGGAATAGTGCATACCCAGAGGGCTCTCCTATCCCTTATGTGAGCGGGCAGTAGTGCATATCCTGAGGGCTCTCCTACTTGCCGAAAATGTAATTACTGTGAAAAGTGCCCAAATCGGGACAATATTGACGCTCAGTCACAACAAGGACATAAAATGAGAATTTGCATATATTATGCATCTGACTATGTAGTGAAATTGTGATTGCGTGTGATATGTGACAATTGTGAAATGACATGTCCGAGCTATGTTATCGTACAAATGTGTAAATTGTTTACAGTGTTCCAAAATGTGTTCATGTGTAACTATGTGATATATTATGTGTATATGCATTAGTTGGGTGAACCATTGATGATGGTTTCTCATTGAGTTCACAAACTCACCCAACATTGCAAATATTTTTCAGGGCAGCGTCAGTAGGATTCTAGCTCCCGTGATAGTTTTTCCTATCGCGCGAGTGCGTGATCAAGTGAAGCGATGACACACAGGTCTGTCAGCTGGGGTGAGTTTTGGGATGACTTAGTATAGACGTTTGTATCAGTTTCCTTTTTGGGATTTTGTGTTAGACTGTAGGGAACTGATAGACTGGTATATATTTTGGATTGATATTTATGAAATGAAAGATTATTGCGGTTTTCAGTTTCAGTGATTTGCATAATGCGGTTAAATTGTATTGATGCCATACGAGTAATTAGAGATTGTTTTGGTTCGTAGTGCTGCCTTGCTGTGGGATATGTGTCGGAACGACCCACGGGCGGTCCGGTGCTTACTTCTCGGTAAGGGGGCGCTACATTAGGTGGTATCAGAGCATGGTTTGGCATCTTTTAGGCATAGTGCATTTTAGGCTGGAATTTTAGTGAGAATAGCAGAACTGATCGGGATTTCTTGTTTGTTTTAGGTCATCCGTTCTTGGGGATCAAGTGGATCAACCAGCTGACCTAGGATCCGTGGGAGCTAGTAGAGAGTCCTCTATGCCTCATTCTGATGAGCTACCTCCTAGAGTTCCCGTGAGACGGGAGAGGAGGTATGATAGACTGCGCAAGCAGGGAGCTGTTGACTTCTATGGCAGCACCGATCCTGCTGAGGTTGAGGGATGGTTGGAGAGGACAGAGAGAGTCCTCGACCAGATGGATTGTGATTCAGAGGAGCGATTTGATTATGCAGTGTCTTTGCTTCAAGGTTCGGCTTACCAGTGGTGGAAGACTATCCTGGGCAGTTCCACCAGGCTCTGCATGCTAACTTGGGATGATTTTCTGAGGGCATTCAGAGATAACTTCATGCCCAAGGTTTACTTAGAGAGATGAAGATGCAGGAGTTTATGGACTTGAGACAGGGGCAGATGTCAGTGGCCGAGTATGAGGTTCGATTTAATGAGTTGATGGGATATGCCTCTGCTTTGATTGCTTTAGAGTTCGATCGGTGCCGGAGATTCGAGGGAGGGCTTGATCTAGAGATCTGCACCAGGTTAGCCCGGTCTGATATGGGCACCTTCGTTGAGTTAAGGGCAGCTGCAGTGAGGATCGAGCAGCTTCTGAGGCAGAGCCGATTTGAGTCTGGTCAGGGCCTCAGTGGCAAGAGACCGAGTGGCAGTCAGGGTAGTGAGAGTAGAGGATTTAGCAAGCGCCAGGCAAGGACTTTCAGGTCGTCTGGTGGAGGTAGACAGTCCAAATTTGGGCAGAGGGGCAGATTTGCTCATGCTAGTGGTGGCCGTAGCAGTGCTAGGGGTTCGGGCCAGATGATCCCGTTATGTGAGTATTGTGAGAGGAGGCACAGTGGAGAGTGCTGGAGGTTTACCGGAGCGTGCCTTAAGTGTGGTTCCATGGACCATCAACTCCGGGAGTGTCCCTTTACTGTGGAGGCCCAGTCCGCTATGACTGATAGATCAGGTAGTGCTACCATGGTGCAGCAGAGCCGTGGAGGTGGAGCTGGTTTTAGGGGCCGAGGTTGTAACATCCCGTCATCGATGGGATGGGTACAGTTCACTGCATTCATGTGGCATGTTCATGCATTATTAGATCTGTATAATTGGTAATTTGGCAATTTTTGCACTGGTATACGTACGTACATACATGTATGACGATTCCTGATTCGATTGGGATAAATTGATAAATTGGAGGTAATTAGGTCAAATTAGGGTTGAGAATTTAAATTGGATTAGAAATTGGAAGTTAGGAAATTGAATTTTTGAAATTGAAGTATATAATTATGAGTTTTCTATTTTTGAGGAATTATAGGAATTTTTCTGGAATTTTCGGAGTAATAGGTCCGGACTGGAAAATTGACTTAATGACTGATTAATTGAATTTTCGGTTCCGAAATTGATTATCCAATGGCACGGACAGATTAAAAATTTGACTTGAGGAATTAGGGTTTAGCCATTGGAATTCGGGAGAAATTAGAATTCGAATTTGGGAAAAATTAGAATTCGAATTTGGATTGAGGTTGTTCGGACTGGGCTAGTGGCAATTCTAATTGCCAAACAAAGCCTTAGAGTTTTAATATAAAAACCCTAAGCCTTTGAAATCTTGCTTCCCACGATGCTCTCTTCTTCCTTCTTCGTGATTCCTTCTCCATCGTGGATTGTTTCTCGATTTCTTCTAGCCACTTACTCTTTTCTTGCCTTCGATCATTCCCTTTGGTTTGGTGTTGAAGAGGATGAAAATGGGTTTGGTTTGGGAGTAGCCGTGGGTGGCGTTGATTGGGATTTGGTGCGTCCGTTGGAGTTTTTGAGGCTTTTAATCAAGTAAGTTACTCCTTTCTTGTTTACTATAGTTTGATTTGTTGATTTATAGGGTTAGATTAATGATTTAACTTGAATAATTGAGGATTTGAATGTTAGGGTTTCCGATGATGGTTTTCGGTGATTTAGGGTTGGAAATTTGGGGAAATTGATTGTTTGATGAAATAGAAGCTAGGGATTAGTTGTATGATGTGTATAGAATTAATTAGGAGTGGTTTGAAAGGAGAAAACTGGATTTGAGAAGTTGCAGAAGTCGGGAATCTGGAAATTTTCTGGGTTTGAACGGTCGCACGTCGCGACGTGCGAAGAACACGCCGCGACGAGCGAATTTCAGCCACACGTCGCGACGAGTAATTTAATTAATTAGATTACACGTCGCAACGAGCGAGTGAGAGAGGGGCCGTCACGACGCACGCGACGCGTACGCCGCGACGAGGAAGGCTATGCTCGTCGCGACAAGGGAGAAAACGTCGCGACGAGGAAGCCCAAATTTGGAAATATGATTTTTGAGGATTTTGAATTCGGGGAATTAGGAATTTGGTTGATTCAATTGATTATAGATTGATTTCTATTTGGAGATTATGAATTCGAGATTTAGAATTTGAGATCGGGAAATTTGGGAGTGTGTCGGAATGTCTTATACATGTATGATACGCGATTAATTAGCTGCATGTGCATAATTGGTTTTGGAAATTGGGATAATTAGTAATATTTATATATGTTTTGATTGTATAGAGGTACCAGTGGAGCGTCGATCCTCCAAAGTAGCTGAGACTTCCCGGCATTAGCTCGTCAGTTACAGGTGAGTAACCTAGTTGGTTCCTCAATAGTTGTGTGTTTAATTATGTGTCTATGCCATGAGGAAGATGGAGGGTTCTATGTGTTTGATTGAATTGAGCTCGGACCAAGGGTGTCTGAAGGATCGGTAAATTGTGATAGAAGTGCAATATATGTAATATTAAAGTGTGCATTTGGCATGTGCAATAGGCAAATTGGAGCATGTACATTTCATGCATATAAGAATGATTAGATAAAGGTAGTTGTGACCGGTGGTACCAACGTATTCCGAGCTTCGGCTCGATGATCAGGGCTATGTCCAACGTATATGATAGAGCTTTCAGCTCAACGCACAGGACCCTGGTGCAAATGTTACAGAGCCATTGGCTCACCGATCAAGGCATATCATGCCCAACGTAATGTGCCTGTCACTAGAATAATTCAGGCACACGGTCAAAACAATGATAAGAAAATGGAAGTGTCACATGCACACTGCATACGTATATGATTGACTGTGAAATGTGTTAAATGGAACTGCATGTGATATTTCTGAAATTTGCTTTGTGTGATTATATGT
>JANIHY010000002.1:60938515-60952310 GCA_027479065.1 Erythroxylum brevipes
CCACTTTTGAGAAACCCTAGAGAGAATTCCTTGAGAGATCGAGAAAGAGAAGAAGGAAGAGAGAAGAGGAGAAGAAGCTGATTTGACGTACTTCCCAAATCAGGAGGTTTCTTAACATTGTAGCCTCCTATCCTCCATTCAATTGCATTTCCTATTTATTTCAGTTTTATCATTACATAGAATTTAATTGAATAGTTGATGATAGGATATAAATGTTGAGGATGTTCTAAACTCACCTTTGGAGTTTTATTCTTGAATTAATGAATCTGATTGTTTTTATATTTATTGGATTTATTATGATTAAATTATATGATTGCATAATTTGGTAATAAATTGAGAGGGTGAATCAAAGGAAAAATAATTAAATTGGACTAATAAGAGTTAGGTGATTTAATAGAACAAAAATCAAATCAAATCGGTAATTATGCAAAGAGAGATCTTGCATAGGTTCTTGATAGTTTATTAGACAATTTCAGATCTAACTAGGGTTTTGAATAGGTTGTTAATCTAGAGATTGCAATTTTCATAATTTGGTTCGCTTTATAATTTAAGGTTAATGGTTATAACTCGAGAGAAAGTAATGAACCATAGGATCTTCTATAACCAATAATCTGGTAATTCATAATCAATTAGGTTAGAGTTAAGAATAGGAAAAATTGCTCTTCTCTTAATTGATAATTCTCTTAGGTTGATTTTTGAGTATGTGTTACAATTGCTGAGTTATTAATATTTTCTTGATTGATTCTTGAATTGTTTTGATTGACTTGAATTGAATTCTTATTTCAGTTTGTTATATTTGAATTTATGTGATTTATTCTAGCCTTAGATTTTAGGATTAGATTATCTCTCCTTATGAGATCGACACCTTAGGTACTACGTGAACGAACCATGCACTTGCAGATTATCGAGGGTATTTAATAAAACTTACACATATCAAATAGCTAGATCAAGTTTTTGGGGTCGTTATTGGGAAGGTGATTAATTTAGTTCTTTAGTCTAAGGCTTTTTCACTATCTTTTGTTTTAAAAATAATAAATAAAAAATATATAGAGAGAAATTTAGGTCATAAAGTAAAGGCAAATCAAGACATCTTAGAGTGAGCATGAGACATCTAAAGAGCTAGATACTAAGAAAAACTAGAAAGAACAATGATGGAGGATAGATATTATAAGGAGCAAGGAACTTTTGCGAACGACAATGAGGCACAGTATGGTTAGGGAAGTAACGATCCTTATTGGAACATATTACTCGGGGGTGGCAAAACCACCTAAATTCCTATTGGTCTAACAATGTAAAGACTCACTTAGGACATTAAGACCTATCAGGATTTTAGCAAGATAAGTCCAATTTATGGGATTCTAAATTGGACAAGATTCTAGATAAGCTCACGGATATGGAAGAGAGCCAGAAGAGACTAAAAGAGCAAATTAAGCAAGTAACAAAAAATTATGCCTTGTCTATTCACAACCTAGAGATTTGAGTGAGATAACTTTACTGTGAATTTTGTAAGAGAAGTATGGAAGACTCTCTAAGTAACATAGGAATACATCAAAGAGAGTAATATGAGGATATCACACCTAAGAATGGGGGAGAGCCAGAAGGGCTAGTGGAAAACCAAATGGAAACCCACCTTATTGAAAACCAAGAGATAAAGAAAGAGATTGAAGAAAAGAATGCCAACCTTTCCTTTTATTCACCAGTTCTTGATATACTATGTGTGAACATTGAAAAATCTTTGGTAGATGTCCATAAAAAGAACCTTATATCCTTCAGATTAATGATGACCAAGTGACATTTAACATGAACGATGTATTAAAAAATCTGAAGGAGAGTAGCTCAATTAGGATATTTGATGTATTTGAATCTTCTAAAGAATAAAAGGATGAAGAATAAATGACAAATATCAAGTTTAAAGAAGCTATGAAAGTCTCTGTTCATGAAGCAAAAGAAGCAAAGGAGACTAAGGTGATTAAAGAAGAAAGAGAGCAACTCACCTTCTTATATAACAAACTGTTAGATTTGATGGAATATTCAAGGAGTTTTGTTATTCCCTGTTTTGTTGACAGTTCACTTGAAAAAAGGACATTATTGAGCTTAACTAGTTTTCATAATGTTATCAATATTGTTCTTCTAATTATTTTGTAATTTGTAGCTTACTTACACGCTACAAAATCGATGTTGAATGAAAAAGGTAGAAGCAAGATGTTCATAATTGTTCCTGACTGAGTTTCCAAGGATAGAACGTCAAGCTACTGACGTTAAAAGAAGCACTACATAGGAGGCAACCCATGGCTTGTTAATTCCATATTATTTCCTTTGATTTTTAGATAGTTTGAATTTAATAGTTAGGTTGTTTTGCTTCCAAATAAAATCGAGAAGGCAGAGGACTTTGACCTGAATTTGATGATCAAGGAAGTAAGCAAAAGAGAGGTGAAAGAGCTATAAAGAGTTAAGAAGTTATTTAAGAAAAGTGTGAAAAAACTAAAGAAGAAAAAAATTCGAAATTGGTGGAAAAATTGCAGGCTATGATCGTGGCCTACAGCAGGGTAAAAAGGGGACATGCGAATTTCAATTTTATTTTTTTACCAATTTACCCTCCATTCACCTATATATTCATTTCTTCACTTTTTACTCACTTTTATTTCAACTTTATCTATCTAAGTTTATAACCTCTAAAAACTCTCACTTCTCTCTTACTAAATTTCAAACCTCTAGTCTCTTCCGACTTTTACCTATTTGAAAGCCAAGATGTCGCGCATTAAGTAGCTAGAAAAGCCTGATCAATCATCGGGACAAAACCAAGTCTCAAGATGAGGAAAAAGGAATAGGGCAATTGATTACAAAGCACCTTTCTTGATCTCCTCAGATGAGGAAGGTACCCACTTTCATTCTCCTCGCAATAAGCAAATTATGGTTCCAAAGTATTTTCATTTTAAGACTTTAGTTAGACTAGATTGAGAGAAAAGGTCTAAAATTTAGTAGAGAGAATTCAATAGGGACAGCTTATTCATTTTCAATACCTAGTTTATAAAGAACTTACCTTCAAATTCTTTACATCTCTTCAGTTTGAATCCAATAAACCTAAGAAATTATGGTTTAGATTGTGGGGACAACCTTATGAGCTTAATTATGAGACTTTTTATGAAATTTGTGGTTTCATTGAATCGTCTGTAGTGGATCAACACGATAATTTCTATGTCACCCCTTACTAGACTAAACTAACTGGGTTAGAGTGTTTTAATGCTAAGAATGCACACAATAACATCAACAAGAGCCACGAACACTTATTATTGCACAAATTCATGTGTCAAATTGTTTATGGAAAAACGAAAACCAATAAGCATTTGACGAAGGAACTTTTCATGTTATGATGCTTGGACCATAGCATCCCAGTTTGCACAACCATCCACATCTTTTACGCAATTATTGCTACTTAATGTAAAAGGTGCAATAACTTAGGAATGTTTTATTTTCGGATATTAGTGTCAAGAAACATGTCAAGATCAGGACCAGTCAAGCGAGTTCAAGTTCTTAGCAACAATAAGAAGAGGATTCAACCAGCGAGGAGTTCGAGGAGGAAGAAGAAATAAAAGAACCAAGCTGAAAGAAAGTGCTTGATACAATCTCCTTGAACACCAAGGTAAATATAGATACACTTGCAAAGAACTCTAAAAGAATGAAGGAGATGGCCCAAACATAAAGATGTTAGAGCCAAGATATATGTCGTATCCATTGTTACTTTGAGGCTCAAGGCGTCCAACTGCCACCTCCAACACCATCCCTGCTTGTATCACCATGAAGCTTTATTATAACTTTTTTCTTTTTAACTTTATTCTTTATTTACTTTTTGATTTATTTTAATTTATGTTTCTTCTTTCCATGTGTTTTTGTTTGCCTCCTTCTCAAAATGAGGATAATGTATTGTTCAATTGTGGTGAGGGTTATATGTTTTGCTTTGAATGTAAATTTTGCATATGGTATGATAGTCTGTTAGGTTGCATTTTGTGAATTGTGTGAGTGTGCCAATGACTTAGACGGATTGAAATTGATTTTTTGAAGATAGTCTATTAAGTTGTGAGGAGTCATTAGATTGTAAAATTAGTGAATTCGGTTCTTTGGATAAATATGCAAGTTAATTAGGATTTAATGTGAGTTTTAACCCTCTAAATTGGCACATTCATTCATAATTTTAGGTCTTTTGACTAAAGTAACTCTGCTAGTATTTTTTTTATGAAAAAGTAGCTTAAGTAACAAGGTAGGCAATACAAAATTATCGATTAATTTCAAATAAATACTATTCCATTGTCTTTCGAGTTATAAATAGAGCTAGTAGCTAGTTGAGAATGTGATATAGCAAAGTAACCATATCGACACATATCACAAATGTGTGCCTCCGCGTCAAAAGGCTATAATGAGGTTTTAACCAAGTAGCTTAATAGAAACATGACTTTGTTGAGTAACCAGATCGACATTCATCACCAATGTTTGCCTTCGAGTAAAAGACTAGGTATATGTCAAAGAAATATTATAGAAAAAATGTTTTCTAATAAAGCCTACTGAACTTGTAAATAGCTTGACTTTTCATAAACACGTACTTATGAGTAGTTATAGAGTTTGAATGACCAAAGAATTATTAATGTGTGTGAATAATTGAAAAGGGGTGAGTAACTTGACATTAGGGTTTTGATTAATATGTTTGTTTAGTCCAGAGACTCTAGATGCAGATTTTACATGTTAATGATTTGGAATAACTTGAATGATTGCATTTAAAGTTAAATTTATTTCATAAAGTTGAAGCCATTATCTCATTATTGCATTGTGTGCTATATGATTTTGTGTCTTTTTTGTTTTGTTTACTTGAGGACAAGCAAACGTTGAAGTGTGTGGATATTGATAAGTGTAAATTGCATAATATTTAGCGCTTAATTTGATATGTATTTAATTGTTAATTCAATTATTTAGTATATGTTTATGTTAAAATTGTGTTAGTTTGTTAATTAGTTTTTAAGTGTTTTTATGAGTTAGTACAAGTCTTTGAGCTTAAATATTATATTTTTATGGTACCTTGATGTGTTTATTAGAGTTTTAGGGTCAGCATCAAAGAACGGAAAAGTTTTAGAGACAATCGGGTAAAAACAATGGCCCACAATCATGGCACAATAGGGTATGATCATGATAGAAACCCAAGACATGACCTATAATCGTGGCCTACATGCCATGATCGTGATAGAAGGCACAAATGTGGCCCACGATTATGACATGCAGGGCCACGGTCGTGGCTTGTATTGGCCAGATGTGTAGACACTTAAAAACATCAAGTTTCAAGGTTTTTCGGACCTTTTGAATCCTAAAACCCTAGAGCTGCTCGAAACACAAAGAATATTTAAAGAACAAGACAAGAGGCAGAAGAGAGCTTTTGCATCAACCACTTTTGAGAAACCCTAGAGAGAATTCCTTGAGAGATCGAGAAAGAGAAGAAGGAAGAGAGAAGAGGAGAAGAAGTTTATTTGACGTATTTCCTGAATCAAGAGGTTTCCTGATGTTGTTGCCTCCCATCCACCATTCGCTTGTATTTCCTATTTTTCAGTTTTATCATTATATAAAATTGAATTGAATAGATGACGATAGGATCTAAATGTTGAGGATGTTCTAAACTCACCTTTGGAGTTTTATTCTTGAATTAATGAAATCTTATTATTTTTATGTTTATTAGATTTACATAGGTTCCTGATAATTTATTGGACAATTTCATATCTAATTAGGGTTTTGGATAGGTTGTTAATTAAGAGACTGCAATTTTCATAATCTTATTAGGGTTTATAATCTAGGGTTAATGGTTATAACTCAAGAGAGAGTAGTTAACCCTAGGATCATCCAAAACCAATAATCTGGTAATTCATAGTCAACCAGGTTAGAGTTAAGGATAAGTAAAATTCCCTTTCTCTCAATTGATAATTCTCTTAGGTTGATTTTTGGGTGTGTGTTGCAATTTTTGAGTTATTAATATTTCATGATTTATTCTTGAGTTGTTTTGAATGATTTAATTGAATTCTTATTTTATTTCATTATGTTTGAATTTATGCGATTTATTCTTGTCTTAGATTTTAGGATTAGATTATTCCTCCTCATGAGATCAACACTTTAGGTACTTTGCAAACAAATTCTGTGCTTGTTGATTATCAAGGGTATTTGTTAAAACTTACACACATCAAATAGCTCAATAAAGCACTCCTTGGAGATAAAACAGTTGCTAAAAGCTTTTAATTCAGAGACATGTTTCATAGATTGATTTTACCAAAACAACCTGTTTATCTACAAATAGCCACCAAACAACCTGTTTAGGTCATTAACATACACATATGAAATACATTTAACTTTAAATTTTCACATCTTTCTTTTCTTATATTGTTACCTATATTTAGTCTAACTTATTTTTTTTATATCGCTAAATTTCATGTCATCAAACTTTTTTATTTATTGTTTTGACAAGCCAAATTTTTTATCAATATGTTTATGATCTAACCAATATGCACCTATTATCTTATCAATTTGCCCATAATGTTATTTTGAGATGTGACTAGTGCTTGTTTTTACTAAACATGCTAATGAGCAATCCAATTTATGTCATCTAAGTTGGTCATCACATTTATATTCCAACATAATTAACATTTACTAATTGGTTGGAAATGATGATGGCTAGGGTATGGTCCTTACCTAGAAATGTGTATCTCAGCTAGGAAGCTAAGGATTTTAGTTCTACAGTGGGTGACTTTACAATGGAGGGTGGTGTGGGTACATCCGTTCTATTTAACTTCTCTTGCTCACCCTCCTTGCACAATTCGTCTTTGCTTATATTCTCATCCCTATTTACTTCAACAACTTCCTCTTTAACTTCCTTCACATAATCGTCCACAATATCAATCTTCATATATGCACTTCCATCCACTAGCTTCTTTGAAGATTTGGTCATATCGAATTCAACCTGCTCATCACTAATTCTCAAAATCAGTATTCCTTCATGTACATCAACTAATGCCCTACTAGTATTTATAAAGGGCCTACCCAAAATCAACGGACAATTGCTATCTTCCTTAAAATCTAACACAACAAAATCAACAGGAATTATAAATTTATCCACTTTTACCAGAACATCTTCTACTACCCAAATGGCCTCTTGATGGATTGATGGATATTGATTGGATATCTCCTAGCCCTAATTTCCTGAAAATAGACAAAGGCATCAAGTTAATACTTGTGCCTAAATCATATAAGCATTTAGAAAATTTAAAATCACCAACAACACATAGAATAGTAAAACTCCCTAGATCCTGTAGTTTTGAAGGCATTGTGCTTATGATGATCGAACTACAGTTCTCCATCAAGGTCATCATCTGATTGTCTTTACAAGTGTGTTTGTACGTCAATATGTCCTTGATAAACTTCTTCTCTGTCAAGGTCATCGTTTGATTGTCTTCCTAAGTGTGTTTATACATTAATATTTCCTTGAGAAACTTCGCATACTTAGGCATAAACTCCAATGCCTCCACCAAAGACAAATTAATTAGAAGCTTCTTTAATTTCTCTAAGAATTTAGAGAATTGAGTGTCTACTTGATGTTATCTCACCCTCTATAGATATGGAATCTTAGGCTTGTAGAGTATATGGCTTCTTTTCTTCTTTCTCTTCTACCTTCTCCATTTGTTGGCTATTCTTTTACATAATTGGCTACTTTAAATGCTTGGCACTCCTAAATGTGATCACCTTGAGTTATTCCTTTGGATTGACCTCGGTGTTGCTTGGTAAGTTTCCTACATTCTTAGAAGATAAAGCATTAGAAAGTTGACCTACATGTACCTCCAAGTTATGGATGGATAAAGCGTGGTTCTTCACAATCTGATCAAACTTTGCCTCTATTGTCTTCTTACTCTCTTCTTATCTTCTTTGACCTTCCTCTTGGCTTGAGAATTTTGATTCCAATAAGTCCATTAACTTGCCCATTTGGCTCTCCAAATACCCAAGTTTGTAGTGCCCCCTTACCGTAGGGTAAGCACCGGGACTCTCGTAGGTCATTCCGACACATATCCGACGATAAGGGTGCACTACAATCGATCGCTACTATACTTCACATGACATCAATAATTACGAAGCATCAATATGAACAACTCTAAATTTTTGAAACCATAAAATACTTTCTCATTTCATGTCATCAAAAAGAAATATAGACAAGTCTATCTGTTTTCCACGGTCTAAATACATTACTCCGAAAAGAAAATCTGATACAAAAGTCTATACTAGGTCATTCCCAAAATCAATCCTAGCTGACCGACCTATATGCCACGACTTCTCTTACCAACACGGTCCACACGGCAGGAGAAGTCTATCTCTGGAGCTAGGAGCCTACTATCTCTGTCCTGAAAAATATTTACAATGTTGGGTGACTTTGTGAACTCAGCGAGAAACCATCATCGATGGTTCACTCAACTCATGCATATACAAACAATTTACAAAAAGATCACATAGTAACACATTCGGAAATATCACATGCGTGATCATTTTACGTATATAAGGCGTTTCGCCTTTCACACATAGTCCACAATTAAGCATTCGTATATGCAATGCACATGTGACACTTTTCATTTTATTACGGTGTTGTGACCGTGCGCCTGAGCTCATTAACAGTGAGCCTATGGATCTGAATTACGTTGGGCTTGAAGCCCTGATACGATGAGTCTATGGCTCTGAATTACGTTGGGCTTGAGGCCCTGTTGCGTTGAGCTTTAAGCTCTAAAATATGGTGGCTGCTCTGGTCACAATTGTCATTATCTGATCATGCCTTTATGCATGAATGTATATGTCTCAATTTACAATAATTGTGCCGCACATAATACCATATGTCCCAATTCGCATTAAACCAAGTAAATGCAATTCACACACAAATGACACTTAGATATCAAGTTCCCGATATTTCGGACACCTATGGTCCGCAATCAATCAAAATCAAACACATAAACCCTCCATTATCTTCACATGGCATAAGCACATAATTTTAATACATAAAGGTTGAGGAACCAACTAGGTTACTCACCTGTAACTTCCGAGCTACTGCCTGGAAGTACTAGTAATATCTGTGGAATGACGATCCGACGGTGCCTCTATAATAGTCAAATAGTTTCCCGTTACTAGATGCATAATCAGAATAATTCACTGATGCACATGTCTTTAATAAAAGATGTACGATGCATGTTTATAACTTTCCGGCGCTATATCCCAATCTCACAATCTTTTGTCCTAATCTACCTTCACTCAATTGATCAATAAAGACTCATTCGCTTTCAATATACTGACCTGGAGCTCCACAATTCTCATTTTTACTATTCAGTTCCTTTGGCCAAATCATCTACACTAAACTAATCTCAAGAAAACCTATTCATTTGGTCAAATTCATCCATTGAAGACCCCAAGTTATACTCCAATTATCATAATATAATCCTTAGGTTGCAATAGGAAACCATATTCAACTTTCTTTCAATAATTGAGATCCTACTAATTTAAATTCAAACTTTCTTTCTTTACCTCAATTGTAGACCCCTCTCTCTAGTTTATAACGAATCAAGAATCACTTCAATTGGAGGTCTACATCATTAGTTATGCCCCAAAAACTAAAATACGTCAGTTCAAAAAAATGGAGCTCGCTGCGACGTCAAGGGGTCGCTCGCCGTGGCGCATGAGAAGACTCGCTGCGGCGTACAAATCGAGGCTCACCGCGACGTCCCGCGGCGTGGAATTCATTTGGAGCTCGCCGCGGCGACCTCCCGCACGCTCGCTGCGGCGAGAACCTTAATTCTCGCCGCGTCATGGCGCAGGCGCGCCGCGACGTGCGGGTCGCAGGTCGTCTTCTTCGACTAGTTTTCTCACATTTTTCTCTCTAAAATCAACCATAACTCACTCTCAACTAACACAATCTTACACATTAAACACCATAAATGCATTTAAACACTACATAAACAACATAAAAGTCAAATACTTACCACTCAAGTTCTCAATCCTCAAACTTCCGAAAATCTTCTCCAACCCTAACACCCACGGTTCTCTCCCAAGGCCACCCAAAACATCACCTTCTTTAGGGTTTATCTTAGCACAAAGAAAAAAAAACAAGCAAATGGAAAGCAAGGATCGAAGATCACCAAAGGAAGAAGATGAAGATATGCCCTAAGATGGAGAAAAATCAATTTTACAGCCAAAGAGGTTTTCGAAGTCTTCAAAGGAGAAATTTAAACTTAAGGCATTTTAAGGGTTGTTCAAAGACTACCAAACCTCTGTCCTTGCCACTCATCAACAACATATTAAGGCTCATTTTCTTTTCAATATCTTTTCTAGTCTAATTGTCCTCAAATTCCAATGGTTCCACATTTTCATTCCTAAAATCAAGTATCTATTTTTCCCATTACCATTGGACATTTATGACAGTACTATAAAGTCAATCAGTCCGTTACTCGAAAAATTTTCGGTCCGGACATTTACTCCCAAAATTTACAGAAAAATTTTCTAAGGGTCACTATCAACTGACAATCACTCTTAAGACACTCCAATTCAAATTTCAACCACAATTATCTCAGAAATCACAAAACACATCAGATTCACAAACAAATGCTGGGAAATGCCATGTATGCATGTACATATAAATGCATGTACAAAATGTCTCATTCCTCTATAATTAGAGGCCAGATGTATACTCATATCAATTATATGCAATGTAAAATCCTAACCCGTCCCAATTTACCAAAATACCCTTCCCATCGGTGATGGGATGTTACAGTACCTATATAACCTAAGTTTTTTATTTGTTATTTGGGTTGCTAACTCAACGATAGAGTACTCGATTTTTAAGTGCGACTGACATCTTTTATGCATTTAGATCAATCTATATAATTGGATGAAGAATGATCCAATAATGCCAATAAATGGGAAATTCAAAATAATGGGGGATGGAAATGCAAGAATGTCTACAATACTTGGAATTAATAAGATAAATTTTAAATGATTTTGTAGGTTAATTGATTGGGGTTTAACATAATAGCTTTATAAGTTTCAAAAGTTAGATAAAAAAATTGAATTTCAATTATTTATGGAAACATATCAATTATTAGAACTGTTGATAAAAGAAAGGGATGTTATATATGAATCGTGTACCTATTTTCTGAATTATATGTATCCGTTGGATTAATTTGGAAAACCAGTAGGGATATGCAAAAACAAGACCATACATATTGATAAATAGAACTGCTACTTATTTGTTGAATAGTTAGATCCTGCTCCTATAAACATAAGGACTGAAAGTGTAACAAAAAGTATAACCCACGAATATTGATATGTATGTTCCATAATTTTTTAACTTATGTTTTAAGTAATTTTTTTCTTGTTTATGATTCATTGACTTTTTTTTCAGCTAGAAGAATAGGAAGATGACGCAACTAAGTCAAAACAAGCAAATCCAAATAGCCAAATTCTTGTAACCTAGAAAAATGGGGAGGACAGGTGTGCTAAGTATTGATATTGTTGACTGTCACTGTTACTTCTACTAGATTATAGTACTAGCATAGCACATATATCCATAGAGATATGTTATAGTTTCCTTTCAATGGGCACTACAGATTCTGATGTAAAATAAATACGCACTTTATTTCTTTATCATTGCGTCTTTGCCTGAGATCAAACTTCTCTTGTTTCACGTATCTTTGGTCACTTCAGTAACTTGGTAATGCTTTATGGGGTCTAATTCTCTAGCACAATGCCTCCTTTAATAGATTTTTTTCTAGTCCATATAAACTACATGTCTATAGTAATAATCTCTTGGATTCTATTGCCCTTCTTCTCATATAGTTATAGTTGAGTAGAGACATTTTCATTAATGTACGCAAATGATCTAGAAAGATGATTGCTCCCGTTAATTTGTTTCAATTGACTTAAATCTCAAATTAGTGTTTTTTCTCACAACTTTCTTAGGTGAGAAATAGATTGACAAAATTGTTAGATAACTGTAACACTAGGTTGGAGGCCTATTTTTCATTTTTCAATACTGAGCTCAATTTCCCAGTCACACTCGTGACCCTCCATAGTCATGGGTGTGAGTATTGGGAGGGTCATACACCCTTTAAATAAACCATCTCTACTTGTTTATCTTTCTCCTTTTATTTTACTTTGCTTCTTCTCCACCTGCATACCCAATCCCCACCTATAGCTACACTCCCTCATACCGAGACCTAGGCAGCCACACCGCACCCCTCACTAACGCACGCCCGTGCGGCACACATTCGTGCCTACCTTGGCTACTGCACAATCATTGTTGCCGCTCTAGTTAACACCGCAATCCCGTGCATCCACCAAACCAACCTAGTAGGAGAAACAAATGCCACCTCTACCTACGCAAACAATTATGCCTCCAAGAATGAAACAACCCAAAGTTCCCTTGTCTTCACCATAAAAGCCTAATTCAAGAATTTTGTGCCTCAACTTTCAAAGTAGAGAGCACTAATAAAGGTATGCCTTTTTTAAGATCGTAAAAATATTTCAAATAGATTTTTAGATTCTTAAGCACTTATTGAATTAGGAATATTTGATCAAGTCCACGATTTGCTGTGAAATATAAGCTAGGAATAATTTTATGAATTTAAGAAAAATTCATATGTAGAATTTACATTAGAGTTTCTAACCACTTTAGAATTAGTTCGTGAAACTAATATTAAGGACACTGCGATAAGTCTTAAATTTCTATTAACGAATGCATATCAGGCGATCACTTTAGAAGTACTTAATGTTATTTTTGGCTTTCCAAATAGTGATGTCTATGAATATCCTGATGATTTTTGGCTAGCGACTTTTGGTCACAATTGACCAATTATAGGGAAGTGTTTTCTCCCATTAGGTTTAGATCACCTGCTATCATTGACTCTGCCCTTCGCTATCTTCATCTATTTTTAACTTTTACACTATTCGCTAGAGGAGATATCAATAGGGTAGTTTCTAAAACTGAATTATTTATTTTGTGATGTATGGTACATGTTAGGCCCTTTAATGCCGGTAGTTGGTTAAGTCTGCATTTACATAAAGTGGCTGAATCTAGTGTAGATAAAATAGTAGTTGGGGAATTTATAACCCAAATTGCAGAACATCTTGGCTTGCTAACCGAGATAACACCCATATAGGTAGTTTCAGGCAACTGCGCTCTCGACTTGAAATTTTTGATGTCGATGAAGGTCATCAGGCGGTAAGCTGATTGCTATGTTCTTATCCATGATGACACGGGGGAAGCTTCGAGCAGCAAGTGCCAAAATGGAAGCTAAAGAAGAAGATGATTGTAGCACCCCAACTCCCGCGCGACCCGAACCTGACATCTACAGTGATATCCGAGCCCGTGACCCGCGAGAGTGGCATGCTAAGGCAGTCAAATACACCTAAAATCTCACCATAACATTTTTCTTTCAAAAATAGTTGAGTGCGCAGAAAACAATAACCTTTGGGCCTGATTTATTTCAAAAACATTCTTTTAACACAAAACACTTTCAGTCATTAATTAGCACTCATTAGTGCTCAATCAGTACATAAGTAGAAAGGCATGACCCAACTGGGTTCCAATGCCATTTCTGAACACATTTCAGAAATCACTAGTCAGAATACACTTTTACATTAATCAAGTTAGGGCCCAATGAACAGATCACTAAACTAATGCAGATGTGACGACACTGATCCCGACCCGCTACTCTGCCTTGCTAGCAACAATCATACTCCCGTTGGTCTA
>JANIHY010000002.1:60972590-60983246 GCA_027479065.1 Erythroxylum brevipes
TAACTTGAAAAACGAAAGGGTTTTAGTTTAAGAAAAATAATTTTATGAATTTAATTCAACTTAAAATTTTAATTATGAATATGTAAAGATCACATTTTAATTATATAATAAGATTGAATAAATAGTCCAAACAAATTTAATAAGTAATTTCCAATTAAGGGGGCGTTTGGTTTGAGGGTTAGGAATAAAGGAATGAAATAATTGTAAAAAATATTGTTTGTTTTGGGGTTTTCAATTCCAAGGTAATGGATTTATCCCATTAAATTTGAGAATCTACTAAATCCTCCAAAATAGGTGGGTATCAAGTTTTCATTCCAAGGTCTTCTCATCTTCTCATCATTAATGCAACAAACCATTAATGGTATTATATCATCTTTCATTCCTATTAATGCAACAAACTAAACAACATTATTGGTATTATTACAGAAACCCAAGTTACAAACCAAACGTCATTTTTTATTTTTCATATCCATTCCCATCCCCTCTACTATTATACCCATATCTATACTCAACCCCGTGCTTAAACCAAACGCCCCCTAAGTGTAATCAAATAATTTGTTTTACAATAATGTCCATATTTATTTTATATATTATATAGTTATCCAATCTATTAATTATTATATTCATTTGTTTAATTTAGTTTTATCATCAATTATTATTATGATTTTGTGTATTATTATAAAAATTATACATTTAATTTATGAACAACTTCCCTTATTTTTTTTAGCAAATGATACAATACTTATATAAAACTTATAAAATTACTATAAAATTTAAAAAGATAGGACTTATAGGTTAAATTTAAATTTTAATCTAGTAAATCTAAATTCAAAAATGAAATCTTTTTCATAGGCCAACTTACAAATTTAAAGTGTTTAACAAATTTTGAACTTTAATTAACTTTGCTAAAGCTCTAATTGTATTACCACTAAAATTATATAATGGGTCTAAAATTATTTAATGTAATTATATATATTGCAATAGATAAATAATTTGAAATAGTTGCAAGGATAACATTATTCAAAGTGTATGCACTTAGCATTGCAGGTATAAATCTGCTTCAATTGTAGACAGTACAACCACGGGTTGACCTTTTGAGAGTAAACATGTTTAATTGTGCTTTTTCCTGTCCTCTAAATCACTTGTATAATCACTATCACTGAATCCCACTGATAATGCACATGAATATTTTTCATAAAAGACCATATTGTAGAGTGCCTCTTAAGCCGCTTAGTACCCGCTTGACTGCCTGATAATGAAACTTAATTTGGTGCTGCTATAAATCTACTCAAAAGTTTGACTTCATACAACATATTTGGTCGAGCTAAAGATTAATATATAAGCCTACCAATAATTTGCTTATAAATGGTATTTTCAACAACTTTGCTTCCATATTTTTTAGGAACTTGAAGTAAGGGAGAATTGGATTCTTTACAAAGTTACAACTGGTCATATTAAACTATTCTAAAATTTCCTGAGCAAATTTCTTTTACTTATAAAAATTTCAATTGATAGCTCTCCATTTCCATGCCAAAAAGTAAGTTATCCCATTAAGATCATTCATGTCAAATTCTCTCATCATGAAAATTTTGAATTTGACAATCATAGTTTCATCAATCCCTATGAAAATTAGGTCATTAACATATAAATAATCAATCAAAGTCTTATATCTATTGTTTGATTTCACAAATAAAGTATATAATAAGGGCATTTGTGAAATATGGCCTTTAAGAAATATGCATCAATTTGAGTACACCAAGCTCATGGCATTTGCCTAACATTGTTAGATTCTACTTCTATTTTTAGTTTTAAAGTTTTATATTTTATTTTTAAATTCAATTAAAATTTGTTTAATTGAGTTTTTAGTTTTAGTTTTGTTTTCTCAATTTTTTTATTTTTTAAATGTTATTTCTAAATTCAATTTTTTAATTAAATGGTCTTTTTATTTTCATAATTTATAAGATCATAAATTTATTTAGTTGATTTTCATAATTTATAAAAATCATAAAATTAGTTACAGTAAAATAGGCACGCCTATTTCAGAATAAACGAGCTAGGCAGTTAGTTTAATGTTTCAGCGGGTCGATAAATATTATATCGAACCGATCGACTTTCTCTGCAATTGTATTCTTTTTCAACTCTTTACTTGTCCCTTCTTCCTCTGAGCACCAGGGTGAGTTCGCGCCCATTGCAATTGAATATTACTTCTTATTGGTATGTGGATTTAGGGTTTCCAAGGCCTGTGTCTCGAAGCTGTTTGTGGACTGTTTGTGAATGAGTTGAAATGGGGGTTTGTCTCTGATTCATATGCCTCCATTAATGCGTATGTGTAGCTTAGTGAAGTTTAATGATTATTTTTGTTTACGTATTCTAGCAAGGAGGTGAAAGCGGCATTATTGATATAGACAAGACCATGGTGATTATGGAGCCCGAGTAGAGCGATGGAGGGTTGTGTGTGCCCGTAAAGGAGAAAATTGAATTTAAGGCTCCTGGAAAAAAGTCCATTTTAGGTATGTTTAAGCATTAGTTGTACTTTCTTTTTCATCAAATGTACGATGCAAATGTGAAACTTCCCATTTATTACGTTGTTGTGACCGTGCGCCTGAGCTCATATACGTTGAGCCATTGGCTCTGAAACCATTGGGCTTAAAAGCCCTAATACGTTGAGCATAAATCTCTGAAAATCGTTGGGCACGAAGCCCTGTGCGTTGAGCGTAAAGCTCTGAATACGGTAGCTACACTGGTCACAACTGTCTTTATCTGATAATGCATAATGGCATGAATGCACATGTCCGAATTACACTAATCATGTCGCAACCTACCATCACTATCCAATTTTTTTTTTTTGCATTTGAAACCACTCATGAACAATTTATTCACAATTAACACTTCTATAGCACAGTTCAAGTATTTCGAACACCTGTGGTCCGAAATCAATCAAAACAAACACATATAATCCATCCTTAACTCCTCATGTCATAATGGCATAAAATGTAACACATAAAGGTTGAGAAACCAACTAGGTTACTCACCTATAACTTCCGAGTTATTGCCGGGAAGTCTCGCCTATGTCGGACGGTCTACGATCCTCTTGCGTCTCTATAACAATCACAATGTATTTCACGTTACTAATTAAATCAATTACAATACTCAATGATGCATATGTATCAAATAATGTACGTACTATACATGTTATGACATTTCCGACTCAAATCCCAAATCTTTCCAATACCACTCTTCATCATACAAGTTCACTATTCAATGCCTACCCGATTTCGAGAACTGCTAAATTACAATTCCGAATTTCACTCTTCGATATTGAAATTCCAAGTCTCAAAAATGCAATTGAATCCATAACCAATCCAAATTAAATCCCAAAAGTCTCCAATTCAAAACCCTCAAAAATCCAATTTTCGAAAATTAAGCTTTCTCGCCGCGACGTATGCCTCCTCGCCGCGAGAGTCAGACGCTCGCCGCGACGCGACGTGCGCATCCACTCGTCGCGGCGTGCGACCAAGTTCGGCTCGTCGCGGCGTAAACTTAATTTATACGTCGCGACGTGCAAAGCAGGGAAGGCTCGCTGCGGCGTGTTCATCACACGTCGCGACATGCGAACCCAGATTTGCGTCCGAAACCCAGAAATTTCCCAGATTTTCTGATATAAATCCTTCTAACTCCATTCAAATCACTCCAAACCAACATTCTACACTTAACACAACTTATTCCTAACCTTAAATCCACCAATAAACCATTATTATACAATTACCCAAATTAAAATCAACATTTTCCCTAACCCTACATCATCCGAAAATCTATAAACTCTCAAACAATTTATTACCTTAATCCAATGCTCAAATCAAACTATTTAAAACATAAACAAGTAGGAACTTACTTGATTAAGCTTCTAATCCTTCCAAATCACCAAGACAATCCAAGTCTCAAGCCAAAACGACACCCACGGTTTCTCCACAAGCTAAACCCACCATCATCTTTTCAACACCAAGACAACAAATTGATTCAAGGCAAAAGGGAAGGGAACAATTTGCAAGAAAGAATCAAGAAGAAATCACGATGAAGGAAAGGAAAATTTTCAAGTTTTTCTTTCACAGGAGCAAGCATCGTGGACCATTTTTTTTCAAAGGAAGGAATATATATATATAATAGAGGATTAAGGCTTGTTTGGCAGATTCATTTGCCACAAGTCCAATCCGAACAACCTCAATCCAAATTTCTAATTCTAATTTCTCCCGAATTCCAATGGTTCAGACCCTAATTCCTCAAATCATAATTCAAATTACCTCATATCAATTATCAATCACATTCGGACTCAGAATCACAATTAATCAGTCACTAAGCCATTTTTCTAGTCCAGACATTATATTCTAAAAATTCCAGAAAAATTCCTATAAATTCTCAAAATTAGAAAACTCATGATCGTATACTCCAATTTCATAATTCAATTTCCTAACCTTCAATTTCTGACTCCAATTCAATTCTCGAGCCTAATTTGACCTAATAATCACAGTTGCCCTAATCATCTCCAAATCCAAAGTATTCACATCAAACTAGAAATATGTCATACATGCATGTACGTACGAATACCAATACAATAATTACCAATTATACATAATTCAATAATGCATGCACATGCAAAAATATGCATAAAATGAACTGTACTCATCCCATCGATGACGGGATGTTACACAGATGCTTGCACAAGTCTTCTTAACCCCAGTTGTTTGAACTATGTGGCTAAATTTCTGTTCTCCATCTTTAGTTAATTCCAAGTGGTAGAGCTTGTGTCTTTTAACACCATAACCAAGAGTCCTCCGAGTTAGAATGTCCTGAAAAACACAAAATAAAGGCCAAAAAGT
Source organism: Erythroxylum brevipes (assembly GCA_027479065.1). Taxonomy (NCBI): domain Eukaryota; kingdom Viridiplantae; phylum Streptophyta; class Magnoliopsida; order Malpighiales; family Erythroxylaceae; genus Erythroxylum; species Erythroxylum brevipes. The sequence goes on from JANIHY010000002.1 coordinate 60,977,465, forward strand.
TACAATACAATTGAGAGATAAGGTAATTTTACTGGCGGATAAAAGATTGAACTGAAGTGTGGGAACAACTAAGATAGTATCAAGTGTCAAGTTATTGGATAGAACAACTGGTCTGTCCCTCCCCTGTAATAGGAGAAATGCTTCCATTTGCAATGGAGATGTCGAACTGAGTAGATTGTTGAATTGTTTGTAATTTGTTAGGATCATTAGTCATATGATATGTTGCCCCCGTATCAATAATCCAAGTGTTATTCTTAGCAGTGATAGGTAGTACATCCACCTTACTAGAAATACCTAGTTGAGCCATGTTATTTCGTATCCCCTTGCATCACCATTGTTGCTTTGCTATTGATGTTCTTCCTCAACTTCTTTGAAAAATCCCACCAGTGTAGATACCCAATAATCTCATAGCATTGTTGTTTCGAATGTCTTGTCTCACCACAATGACTACAAACAAAGTTATTTGTTTTGCCTAATGGTGCGTTATTTCGCCCTTTGTTTCGATGAACCACCATGGCAGAGCTTTCAAGGACTGGCCGAGAATTTCCCATAGTCTGCCTCTGTTGAGCATCTCTTCGTACATATGCATATGTACTTTCCAAATCCAGCTTTGGATCTTTTCGTAGAATCTCAACACGAATTTGGTCAAATTCTACATCAAGACCACTTAGGAAAATATGAACTCGCAACCTCGCTATCATAGAATGCATATGAACAATTCCTGCAACTCCTTCTTTGTTTGTGACAGTCCGATGATCAATTTCTTGAAAAATTACAACCAGCTCATTGTAATATGTGGATAAAGGTTGACCATTTTGTTTGGTGGTGAAGGATTTTTGATTCAGTTAAAACAATTGGGTCTCAATCGATCCATCATAAAAGGTTTTCGCGATAGCTTCCCATTTTTCCTTAGCAATGGCTAATCGAATAAATCTCTGCATCAGATAGGGGCTCATCGAATCAATAAGCCAGCTCTTAACTTTGTTGTTGTCAGTAACCCATGCCGCATAGCCAGGATCATTGGGTGTTGGTTTCATTATTTCAACTGTGAGATATCCAATTTTGTTTTGTGCTCCAATGCGCATCTCTATCAACTGTGACCATAGATGAAAATTTGTTTCATCAAGAACGATACTAGTGGGAAAAATGTTGTTGTCTTGTTAAACTATGATTGATGGTAGCGGGTTGTATAATGCGGTTGAAATTGTAGGGTTTGGATTAATGGGTGTGGCTGGAGTGGCTGTGGAGCTTTGATCTTCCATTCAAATTGAAAGAAAGGAAAAAAGAATTCAATACGAATTACGATGAGGCTTTAATTTGTTCGTTATTTGCATCAAACATGGTCTGATACCATGATGAAAAGAGGGAACTAAAAGGGAAGTTTCGGTGAAGAATTTCTATTGTTTTACTTTTTCTCATCCCAAAGCATATATATACATGTATTTGCGATGAAACTACTCCATCTATATACAAGGAAATACATATACACAAGGTAAGAAAATTATTCTCACTGATTATGGATCCCTATAATCATGCTCTACTGTAATCTTGGGATTTGACTCGATCTCTCATGCTGTTACTCCTATGATCACCCCAACACTTATTTTTAACACTAGAACTACAATAACAATGTGATAGTGAATACGTAAATATTGAAACTAAGAGTCCCAGATAGGACCAAAGGCTGCGATTCCTGCAGCTTTGCAAGCATTGACAACGTCTCTACTTCCTTCAGGATTGCTCGTAACTATAACTACCTGAGCTCCCCAGTTTTTAGCCGTCTCAACACTCATCTCGCACACATTAGGCCGTCCTAGAACTGCAGTATCGTGCACAATGACCTTGTCTTTGGGATGACCGCTCATCATCTCCTGAATTTCTTTCCCGAAATTTTGTTCAATACCTTTAGCCACCCACAGGAAGCACACTTCAGCTCGGCCTGGTTGCAGAATAAATGACAAGAACACGCATATACCTGAACCAGTTGCCACCACCAATGCCCTTTCATACATGTTCAACAGATACGGTAAGCCCGCAAAATGTACCCGTCTCACCCATAGGTGGCTTGGCGGGTTTGAGACTAAAGATTTGGTGAAGTCACCGACTGCACCAGCAAGCATGATGTGCCCTGTTTTTCCATCGGAAATGATGCCAAAAGCATGCCATTCTGACAATGGAGAAGGGCTAATCCTCCCCAATATGCCAGGTTTAACTCCACCCGCGAATTCTATTATGGAGGCATGACCAGAAGGAGAAGATATTTTGACAGGTACACGTCCGATTGTTGCCCATGGGATTATGATTAGAACTGTGATTGCTACCGTGAACCAAAACTCTTGTTGCTTAATCAACTTGGATCCTAGCTTACCGTTGTAAGATTTAATATTAGGGTCATAAGAGATATTGAGCATGATAAAGGCCCACAGTAGTCCAAGAGCTGCCCATCCAGCAAACCTGTGAGTCCTCTCGAATACGTTATGATGTAGATGTCGAATGAGAGGAAATGCAGCCAAAGAAGAGACGCAAAGAAGTGACAGAATTGTGGAGGCCACACCTATGATAGCTGGAGAAGTGTTGTCCCTATCGATGAGTGTAAGGACCAAGGCATAAGTCATCCAGGCAATGGACGATATCCCACAACCGCTATGGATACCACCAACAGACTGAAGAAGAGATGTGATTGCAGTTTTGATTGGCAAAGGAACCCAAGACCTTCCAAATATCTTGACCGAAAGCCAGAAAGCAACTCGTAAGAAAGCCTCACTCCTGCATAGAGTCAGTGCCAAAATGTTGGCTATGGAGAAAAGAGCAGGCCTGCTCCTTGCATATGGTAATTTTCCCGCAGCCGCAAGTGCCAAGCATATAATGTTCAACGCGAAGCAAACAACAAATAGTCGCTTGTATACCGTGAATAGCCCCTGATCCAGTAGGATGATTGACAATCTTGATGTCGGTTCTTGCTTTCTTGCAACCTCTGTGCGCTTGCTACCAGCAGACGATACTATCGATGGAGCACTAGCGTCCTCCTTGCTGACAGATTCGGCTCCTTCTCCTACTCTTCCAAAAATGAACTCATCTTCTTGGTGTTCCTCATCGGACTCAAGATCACAGAAATGGATGCTGCCTTTACTAGAAAGCCTTTGCAAGCCGGCAAACAAAGCATTAGAGATCATTCGATGATGAAATGGGACCGCATTGGGCATAGAGACTGAAAATGGATCAGCCCGACGTCCAGTGGCCTCAAAGGCCACCCCTCTGCAGCTTGTAAACCTTACCGGCTGATCCTGCTGCTGCATTTCTCTTATTTTGTCTTGGTTTCCAGAACCGTGGCTTGCCTGCTAGCTAGCTGTGATTTCTATCAACTCATACGTTCCGTTACATATAGGCTTGGAAAGACTAAATAGCAGCCCGAGCCGGAAGCTTCATTTTGTGTAATTACTAGTTTGCTTTAGATTTCTACTGTTAGACAATTTTGGGTAAAAACAAGTAGAGCCGGCGGTTTTGAGAAATTTTCTATTTACCCATTTGACAAACTAGTAATTACCAAGGAAACATGAGACTTCTATAATTTGAATTTCCTCCTTACAAATTTGGATTGTTTAAATTAATGACACTAACTTAATTGTCTTTTCTCCTCGGATGTGTTGCGTTAGCATGCGAAATGACAGGTGCTTCAATGACTTACAACTACGATTAAGATTCTAGGTCATCACATTTGTATTTCCCCAAATTCTGCGTCAGTTCCTAAAAGCACTGTTGATGGAGTGATTGAATATTTACGGTATCACGATTGTATTAATCTAACGAGTACGTCATCACATAGGTCATAAAGTTTACTTCAAGGGCTAATTTTGATTTTATTATTTATAAATTATCATATAATCATTTACATATAAATAAGCACTAATGTGTGTCAATATTCAAATAAATTATACAAACGAAAATCATTAATAAAGAAAAGTAAAAAAAATTTAAGAACATCGTATGTATCAGCTGTTATTGTTGCTAATGTCACTCAATAATATATATATATATATATGTGTGTGTGTGTGTAAACACGACAAGGATTTAAGTAAGGTTGATTTGAAGCATGAATTGATAAAAGAAGACAGAAAATATTTGAGTTAAAGCATGAATTAAGGGTTACAGAGGACAATGGGCACTGATCTATAAGGTGGGACAGTTGCCAGTGTTAAAACAATGAAGGAGAGTTTCAGGAAAAAGAAATGAAATGACGCCAATATGAGAATTATGTCTGATGTTGATCATATAAACGAGTAACACTTTGAATAAACATAATAAAATTAGCATTGATGTTAAAATGTGTCTAGTGTTATTCTCATCCTGCTTTGTTATTATTTTGTCTTGAATTTGTGGTAGATCCAAATAGTGACATGATCCGATAAGCTCGGTGTGACCCAAATTGGATAAAAACATAAATCAGTGTTGGGCTCCGAGCTTGCCCCCCGCGATATGGACCTATTTCGATAAGAAAATAAAACCTGGTTGTAAAAGGGATTTATCTATATCGTTTTCTTCATGGTAAAATTCTCTCTCTGCTCTTGCTCGAGGAAGTAGGCATCATTGACCAAACCTCGTTAAATCTTTGTGTCGTCCCTTCTTTATTTTTCGGTAATTTGATTGTGTGATTGTGCGCATGAATTTTAACATGCTCTTTAATGGTTTACATAAGGTAACGTTGGTCTAATTGTCATTATCAATGAAGTAATACATCAACAATACGGTTCATAGTCATAAGACAAAAGAAAGTTATGCTCACAATATTAATTAGTTAGCTATTAGAGAAGTAATGGGTGGACCTCTCCAGTGTTGAAGATCTGAAGATTGTAGAGCAAATTATATCAATAGGGATCGGATGCAGTTGTTTAGTTATATTTGAGAGAACAAGTGGATTAATTTAGACAAACTTGATATAAGGCATCAAAACAAACCTACTGTTAGAAAAGTGGGTTCAAGTTAGATAGCTTGAGGCATGAAAAATCACTATCTTTAAGGAAATATTTACCCCCGCTAGTTGCTGCAAGGTTTTGACAAATTTCTTTTTAGGATACAACAAACCTAATGTTGTCTAAGACAGCAAAATCAATAGAGAACCAAAAATGAACTTCAATTAAGAATGAATATGATAAAGATGAAGAAGAAAAAATTTGATTGTGTATTAACCATGAATTGGATGTTAAACCAACCTTATATAGACTTAAAGACACCCATTCATAATGTACGTGATTGTTCATGGCACCTCTTGGAAAAACATGTGACCATTCATGGCATTTGAATTGAAAAGACATGTCTTTTCATTTACACTTCTTTATTAAATTCCTTGCATTTCAAACTATTTTTCAACAATCCCCCACTTAGTTTGTAATGCAAGATTAAAGACATTTCATGTATTTAAGAGGTATCTTTCGATTTGAACCACTTATTAGTATAAGCACTTCAAAGTTTTAACGAAATTTAGGTGGCATGGAAGCTTTGAACCTAGATTCCTATATGTTAGAACCGGAAATGCTAACACATGAAACCTTCATTCTTTTTAGAAGTTCATTTAATAACTGCACTTTATGGCCTTGTGCTACCTCCTAAAATTCATGAACATTTACTATATCTATTCCTTATTGAAGCAGCACCACTTTCATGTTCATATTGGTGAAGACCGTTAAGAATTTATTCCCTCTTAACTCTTCATTAAGAGTGCTTAACACTCACCCTCCTCTAGTACTAATCGTTTGACTCTTTTAGGATCAAACTTAGTACTTAGTCC
>JANIHY010000002.1:61027632-61038773 GCA_027479065.1 Erythroxylum brevipes
TTACTTTGTTGTGGCCAAGTATCCTTTTTTCTAGCTTATATCCCTTGTAGATACCGAGTTTATATCAAATAATGTCATACATCTCTTAGTGGATACTGAGTACAAAAGCAACTAAGCCATAGGCTCTTAACACATTTTGAGATTTAAGCTCTTTTTACTGGCGACTCCGGTCACAACTACTTTTATCTTTTATGCATTCATGTAATGAAATACATCACATTCACATTCACATTTATCTTCGTACTTTGGTTCGATATTCAACAAAAATATTAAGTAATCACTTATTTCGTTAAATTCACATTCAATGAGCACTTCCAATATGTATTTTATACATTAAATGCCTCAGACATTCAATGTCTGGAATCAACACAATCAAATTAATATAATAATTCAATACATAATTTAAACAAAACAATCATTTAAAATAAGACCATCTAGGTCAACTCACAGTACGCTCTAGATTAGCATTATTTTTTATGATCCGAAAACATCTAGATGTAAATATTTTATCCTGCATATCAACATTATGCAATACACGCATTGCACACACATTATTAATTGTACAATTACATAAACATTCAATTGTACATATATGCATATGTGTCAAGTATAATGCATTCTCAATTTGACTATTCCGGGTTTGCTTCCCTAGTCACGACTCTTGATTAATCAAACCTTATCATTTGTATGTGTCTAACTTATTCTTAAGTTTACACCTCAAAAACACTTGGTTATTCTAATGTCATAGTTCAATTACTCATCATTTCTTTTCTAGCATTTTATGCTCTCATAATATCCAATTCTTATTCACCTTTATTTATCACAAATTACTCAACTCTTTTGAATCACAACTCCTATAATATGAACATCTTCACTCGTTATACACATGCCTTTGATACTTTTATATCAACAATTCATTCACTAAGTTATAACATCATCAATCGATCATTTAGTTTTTCTTAGATTTTCGGGTCAATTTTTTATGGTCATTAAGACAAGGAAAATGAAGTATTTAGGCAATACTTTCTTCTAAACAAATGTTTTTGTATGTATTAAGTTTCTAGTGAACTAAAGTCATACAATTTGGTTCCGTAATATACAAGTTATACACGAAATACTTCAGACTGTTGTCTCACTGTAGCAGCACTCAGTATTCAACTTCTATCCAAATTTTGAAACTCTTAGAGACATAATTAAAATTCTATTCCTAATTAAATTTGTAATCATATGTATCTAATTTAATATAAATAAAAAATCATTCCATTTAAATATCTACAAATCAAGATAAGGCCAAAATACAGATGCATGTTTAGTGAAAATACTCCATTTAACAATTTCCAACACACTTCATCATTTTTATCCTAAACTCATCAATCAATCATTATCAATCATTTCCTAATGAATTCAGATGACCATGAATTTTTGCGGAGAGGAAATTCAATGTGTGAGGAGTTTGTGGTTCAAATTTCAAGTCCATCGGCGGTCCAGATAAGAAGTTATGGTCAAAAGAGTGAACGATATTCAAAACTCTCAAATATTACTATGCCTTCATTGTGCATGATCGTGCACTTCCAATTGATCCTCCTCTATCACTATCGTGCTTGTGCATGATCGTGCAAGCCCTTAATGAACTCTTTCTATCACGATTGTGCTTGTGCACGATGGTGCACTACCTCTTATTCATGTTTCATTCCAATTTTTCTCAAAACAGAGTTTCGGGTCAAGTTTGCATGGCCATTTTGACAAGTAAAATGAAGGATTTAGGCAAACCATTTTTATAGATAATTGATCCTTTATGTCTTAAGTTTCTAATGACATCAATTTAATCCAATTTAGTTCAGTATTCTACAATTTATATTCAAAATACTAAAGATTGTTTCCAAACCATGACAGTACATAATACTTGACTTCAAGCCAAATTGTGAAACTCTTAGAGACAAAATTAAAATTCCATTTCTTCATAAAAAATATAGTAATATGTATCTAGTTTAATCCAAACTTAAAATCATCCAATTTGGATGTATACATATCTAAATATGGCTAACATACAGATGTATGTTCGGTGGAAACCTTACAGCTATCATAGTCCAGAAAATCTTCATTCAATTTTTCTAGATTTTTAACTCCTATATTTTACTTCTAATACATCTTATACATAAATCATCTTTTCTACTTCATTTCCTCTTCATTCTCAACTCATTATCATTCATAAATATTTATGGTCCATGATTGATCATAAACACTAAAAACATAAAACATACATATACACCTCCATCATTAACTTTCTGTACATATTCAACTGCGTTTCTACTTTCATTTTACCTCTAACTATCACCTTAATTCTTCCCATTTCAAGACACTAGCCTTTTATTTGGCTTTAAACTCATTCTAGTTCATTTTTGTAACAACTACCAATAATCCACGTGTCACACCTCAAATAGAACTTGAACACATATCATCATGCGTGTTTCACTCAATATATCAGGAAGAATAACATACTACTTACTTGTTTAAGCCTTAAGATCTTCAAATCACTTTTAACCCTAACTTTCCTTGAACCACATGATCATCATCTTGACAAAGTAGAATAGGTGGGTTCTTTATCAAGAAGAAAAGATAGCAAGAACTTTGAAGTAGCTAGTGATGGAAGAAAGCAAGGTTCAACTTTGATGCTTGGAGAAGAGAGTGTCACGAGAAGGAGAGGAAGATGAAGAAAATGAAGAAGGTCACGAAGAGAAGAAGAATGCAAGAAACAAAACAATTAAAATGGTCTTCCAATATTAAAAAACTCGTGGGTGAGTGTGTGACACGGCAAGTGACACTTGTCACTCGCCACATGTCACCACCTTATGGTTTCTAATGGATTTTCTTTCTCAACCAGTCCATTTGTCTCCAATTTTTACTCTAATTGTCTCCCAATATTCAACAACATATGCAAATTTTATTTCTAAAATTTTTTACTGTCATTTGACTCTTATTTTTACTACCATTAATCAATTGTTCTGTCACTTAACATTTTTCCTAATCTAAAAATACTCATAATTTCAGAAAATTCTCAAACTTCACCTAAACTTCTAAATCAATAATTTGATTTACCAGATCAATTTTTTAAGGCAAAAAGATTCACTATAATATCATAATCACATTAAAACAATCATTTATACTCAAAAAATATCAAATGAGTGCATGAACAAATCATGGCAATGTGTGCAATAATCAAATTCACGTGTATGTATACTATATTATGCACGAGTATAATATGCACTTTTCTAATCTCTCATTGCTATTTCTCACTTACAAAAATCTAGGGTTCTAACATTTTGTATAGGAATGAGATGTTACAAGAACACATGTTAAAAAGAAGGACACCTAAACAATTACAACTGAAACAAGTACAACCATGAAAATTAAGGAGCAAATAAAGCTCATGAAGCAAGTCATGAGTTTGTTGATAAAAGAGAAACATGAGTTGAAAATTACCTTAGTGATTATTGTAATAGGGTTTGTTGTATTTATAGTAAGTGTTATTTCTAAAAATATTGTAAGAAAATGACACTAAATTGCAATGTTTTGTTTTAAACTTGAATTCTAATGAATGTAATGATATAATTGTGCATTATAACTTATATTGAAACCTGTAATATAACATATTGAACCTAATGATTCTCCATCATTTCTTATCTTTTGCACTATGACCTATATTGGCACTTGTAATATTTAGTAATAGAGGAAAATATATTAATATTAGATACAAATTTGGATTTCATATACAAAAGTGGTAAATATATTTATGATAGTTGGACTTCATATCCAAACTTGGCAAACATATATATATGCCAACAATACATCTATGTAAAAAGAAAGTACTATCAATATCGATTCATCCATCTATCTATCCATCCATACACTATTATGCGAATAATACATTCATCAAAGACTTAATGCAACACATGTGACAACTTTAGATGTGGTTGATTTTGTGCTACATTGCTTTCCTCATTTACACGTGACTAGGAATGTGTTCATATAATGGTTGAGTCAATGATGCCCTTCTCCTCTTTGTTTCAAATTGTAAATGTTAGGAATTGATGCTAGATTATCCTTTAAACTTTAAATCCCTTGGCTCAAATGACAACTTGCACATATGCAAATCAACATCTCCATACTTTCTTGTATTGCTATGTGAAGAGTTACCAACCTTGGAATAGATATGTATTCACTTTACTCAGTTGAATTGGTTGTTAATAATATAATGAATGCACATGTATTAAACTCACAATATTGCTTTGTTGACTCAATATTTTTACAACAATAGCTTCAACTATGTTCGTACTGGTAACCCATATTAATAAAATGTAACATAATCTCAATTATTACAACTAAGATAAATTGATAAAAACTAAACAATTATACAGCTATAAAGATACCTTGTGATAACCTGACAAGTATAATGGAAATAACACTTATGAGTTTAGTATACAAAGCAAAACACACTGAACAAAGCAAGGTTTGTAATTAAAGAAGGCTTTATATATGATAAGATTCCTAACTAGGTAATTTTGGGCCTTTCTTATTGCATTTTCTAGTATTATAGCTAGAATTACTATATTTCTTACATTTTTGTATAAATATAGTATTCCTACACTTTTGCTTTGTATATAGGTAGCTCTTTTTAATATGTCATGGATACATATTCCTACACTTGAATTGACGCACTAGAGATTATAGCTTTGACTGATTTACAAACTGACTTAAAATATTGTTGTCAATGTTGTAATTAAAATATAACATACACCTGAGGTCAATACTTTGTTAATGAGTTTTAAATGCTTAGTTTGATTCTCATAAATAATTGCAGTGATAATAATTAGAAAACACAAATGAACTAATAATTAATAAGCACTAGCAAATGACCGGTTGTTGCTTTCCTAGTCCTAACTGATAATAACGTTTCCAATGAATTCAGCACACAGGTGACTTTGCAATAACCATTTCTAGTATTGTTTCCTTAACTAAACTGGGATTGGAACAGATTTGCTCACCAGAGTCTGGGATTTCATGTTTACAGTAAAACAGTTGTGCAGTAGACAACTTGCTATAAGCATTTTACCAATTTATGTACAAGTTTCATCCAGTGATTCAATTCTACTCATAAAACCTGTGCATGTGACAACTTGGCTCCCATTCACGCTATGGCTAAAATGGGAGTCTACAACCACAAGACAATAGCAGAGGTTGATTGATTAAATTGGAGAGATGGCGACAGAGAGAAGTACAGCAGCTATTGCTTCGTTGGCTTGCCTTACCCTGGTGTGCGATCAACGACCAAAGGGATGGGGGGGTGTTCGACTTGAAGGACCACCTTTCATTCCATTGCATTGCATTGCATTTATATCCCGCCTCTTGTAACATTCATTTCTTCTACACCGCTTCTCTCATCTTCACCTTGATCATACGCCTCAGTTTATAGATACCAACAAATCTATTTCTTTACTTGTAATAAAAAAAAATCAACTCAAAACTTCTCAGTTTGCACCTGGTGACTGGTCCCTGATCATGTCTTTACTTTCACTAGAATAGGCAAGCTGAATCTCAAATTATTAGTGGGAATTATTCAAGTGTGTATTGCCCTACACCATTTGAAGCCAGGCAATATGGGACTGTGCAGTGAAGTGCAGAGCATTGGGAATCCCCTCACTGATTGCTCATTTCCTTTGCCACAGGAACTGGGTCTGTTAGATGTCACTGTTTAGCTATCCTCATCGACTTGCAGTGAAAGTAATTTATTGGGGGTGTCTGCTCTCTGAAACCTGGTGTAGGACAATTTCAAACAGCTGTTGCACCTAATAGTTGTAGTTAAATCAACTCTTACTATACATTTAGCTAGTTGCCAAACTTAGCTTGTTTTTGGGCGGACACCTCAAAAGTTCTTCATCCACCTTTCAGTTTTGGCATTTTTAATATATCAGATAAAATGCAAAATGTCCATGACCATCCCCCAACCTCTTCTTTTTTTTTTTTTAATATATACATTAGATATCCCAACTTTTATTGGATTAATTCTAAGTTCCTAAAGCCTCACCCCAAGAATTTCAAAAAAGGTAAATCTAGAACTTCAAAATCCTTTATGTTCTTACATAGTTTGAACACTTTTGCGTACAAGAAGTCATCACATATTAATTATTCAACTGATGATTGATCACTGATTTGCCCAACATCAGATAGCTCCATCTCTCATGTTGCTGTTGGAAGCGAGATGTCCATAATTAATCCAACTAAGAAACATGCCCAAAGAGCTAGAACATTATCAATAGAAAAAATTTCTCTCCCCTCTTTTATGGTGACTCGAACTCAAAGCTTCTTATAAAAGAGAGCTTTAAATAAAGAGTTGAAGCCAATTACATCACTCCACCTTACCTCTTTTTTTCTTTTTTACATTAGGTATCCTGACTTAGTCAGACTAATCATAAGCCTCTACGACTCCACCCTAAAAATTTAGAGGATGTAAATCTGGAACCGCAAGATCCCTCAAGTTCCTACGTAGCCTGTACACTTCTGCGCACAAGGAGTCTTTACATACTTGATTGGTCGCTGATGATTGATCACTGGCTCTCCCTGCTCAGCATCAAGTTCCCATCAACCCCAGGTTCCCTAGTAGCTCCAACTCCCACACTACCGCTGGAAACGAGACGTCCGTAACTAATCCGATCAAGAAGCTTTGCCCAGGGAGTTAGATGATCATCAATAAAAACATGCCTATTTCTCCTCTTTTGGCGTGACTCGAATTCAAGATCTCTTTATTAAGAGAGAGACTTAAGTGAGGAATCTTGACCAATTAGTTCACCTCTTGTTGTCCATCTCCCACTTCTCTTGTGATTATAACATGCATCGCGAGTGTTTGTTTCATAATTCACACACGAGAAATTGACGATATGAGAAGTTAAGTGATATTATCAAGCCGACCGTTGGACTTCAACTGCAATTGTGTTTTCACTCCCACGCGCTAATCTGTTAACACTCGCTGTCTTTATTCGTCAAAAACTGATGTTAATGATGTTTACTTCCAAAAGCCAACCTTTCAATATTCAATTCCTCTTGTCCTTTCTTTTCTCTCTCTCTCCTCACTCTTAGAGTAGCAAATAAAACAAGAAATTTGGTTAACAGCTTTGTTTAATATTGGACACGTGCACACATAGGGTTCTCGTGCTCCAAACATTAAGCAGGAAGCGCGTGGCTTCTTTCGATTATGAAGTTCAATTTCTAAAAAAAAAAAATTTGAAACCGGATCCGATAACAGGAGACCGTTGCTCGGGCTCTGTGCTCTGTCTACCCGTTAAAGTTGCTTTAGTTTAACTAAAACACTTCTTGATACTCGTCAACTCAGTTTCCATTTCTATCTCTAGGCATCACTGAGTAACTAGACCCCAAAGCAAAACTCTCCCATGTCCGTCAAAAAGACAACTGCAGAGACAACGACGTTCTTGTAGCATTCTTTCCTGTTATCACAAAACTTGAGGACCCTAACAAAACATATTTTACAAGCCTAGCTTGCTAGAGAGAGAGACACACACATACGCTACGTACTGTGCTCTCAACGGTGACTTAATGGTGGCCGGAAAAGTGAAGGTCGCGATGGGCTTCCACAAGTCACCGCCCAAACCCACCACGCTTCCCTCTCCAAGCTCCGCCAAAGTCTCGTCCCAAAAGTCCGCTTTCTCACGCTCATTCGGCGTTTACTTCCCACGCTCGTCCGCCCAGGTCCAGCCCCGCCCTCCCGACGTGGCTGATCTTTTACGCCTCGTCGAAGAGCTCCGGGAGAGGGAGTCTCGCTTAAAGACAGAACTTCTCGAGTACAAGCTTCTAAAAGAGAGTGTCGCCATCGTTCCTGTGCTCGAGAACCAGATTTTGTACAGAAACACGGAGCTTGAAAACGCGACAGACAGAATCGAGTCCTTGGAGAACGAGAACAACAAATTGAAACAAGACCTGTGTGAAGAGAAGACGAGATTGGATGAAGAGAGAAGAGAATGGGAGAAGAAGGTGAAAGAACTAGAGAATGAGATTACGGAAATGAAGAAAATGGCGGAGGAGCTTTCTTCTTCGCAGAGGTTTCAGGGCTTAATGGAGGTTTCAACGAGGTCGAATCTCATAAAATGCTTGAAAAAAGGGATCAAATCTACAGATATTATCAACAATGACATTGCTCAAAAGCCTGAAACTATTACTACTGTAGAATATTCCAAAAGAGATCAAGAGATTGAAATCGAGAGGCCGAGGCACTCCAGGTGTAACTCGGAGGAGCTCACCGAGTCAACTTTCCGATCCCGCGTTCCCAGGATTCCGAAACCACCACCGAAAAGATCGTCATCATCGTCAAACTCATCATCGTCATTATCTAACGGCTCTGATCAAACGGCTTCCGCATTCCATCCGCCGCCGCCGCCTCCTCCACCGCCTCCGATGGCTTCTACAGGAGTGAAGAAGGTTGGTCCGCCGCCGCCTCCACCTCCGCCGAAGGGTGTGAGAATGGGAGTGACTGCTAAAGTGAGGAGAGTGCCAGAGGTGGTGGAGTTTTATCACTCTCTCATGCGGAGAGATTCGAGGAGGGAGTCAGGTGCCGGAGTTACGGAGGTGTTGCCGGTGAATGCCAATGCACGTGACATGATCGGCGAGATCGAGAACCGGTCGGCTCATTTACTGGCGGTATGTGGTCCGGTTTATAATATATTTACATATTTTGCTGTTGGGGGTCTTTCTGGTTGCTGACAGGTCGTTGAACGTATTAATTCAAATCTTGTCCTATCTAGTTTCTTTAATTTTTGGGCCTTCAACCTTTTCCTTACATAAGACAGTTTTTAGATTTGAAGTTAGGTATCTGGACTGTGGATTAATATTAAAGAAGAGGATTCTATACCTTTTATTAAAGGTGGTGGCAAATTGGACATTTGATACCGAATTGAATGTTAACTTTACTTGTGAGGATGGATCATGGGATGGGACTCCTCATCTCTGAAACCATTGAGTGTAAATGAAATCATAAGTCTATGTAGTTGTCCTATGTTTTGGTGGAATTCGTGATTGATGTTGGCTTTAACAGATAAAAACTGATGTGGAAACACAAGGTGAATTCATAAGGTTTTTGATAAAGGAAGTTGAAGGAGCTGGATTTACAAACATTGAAGAGGTGGTGCCTTTTGTTAAGTGGCTGGATGATGAGCTATCTTATTTGGTAAAACAATCTTCGTCTTCAATTTCCGGTGAAACCCATTTGCTTAATCGAACTGCCGTGCAAGTTTGTGCTTTACGAGCTTACTTTCTTTCTCCTCCTTGCTGTTGGTGTTTAGGTTGATGAAAGAGCTGTGCTTAAGCATTTTGAGTGGCCAGAGCGGAAAGCTGATGCTCTGCGTGAAGCTGCATTTGGTTACTGTGATCTCAAGAAGCTAGAATCTGAGGCCTCCTCATTTCGAGATGTTCCTCGCCAACCATGTAGCTCTGCTCTCAAAAAGATGCAGTCTCTACTAGAAAAGTATTTCACATTAATAAACTTATCAAGGATAGCTTCTCTCATCTGTGCATTGCCTGATTTTCTAGTTGCTGCGATTGCTACAGGTTGGAGCATGGTGTGTATAATCTATCAAGAATGAGAGAATCATCCACCAAAAGATACCAAGGATTTCAGATTCCGACGGATTGGATGCTTGAAACAGGAATCATAAGCCAGGTAACATCTGTTCTTGTACCTCAGATGGTTGACACATTGCCTACCTTGCAAATCATAATTATTACTACAATGTTTGATCCCCCACACAAATCCCACCTTTTAAACTTAGCCAGGCTTTTAGAATGGTCCCACTTAAGGGATCCTTTGCAATAAGTCTTGGGAGAGACAAAAACTTGTACAATATTTTTTGGGACAGTCAGCTCTAAATTATTAAACTATGAAAAACAGAACTTGGAAGATTACAAAAAAATGACTAGATTTTTCTCTGACCACCTCTGCACGCGCACATGTGAATTCCCAGTTCTCCAAGATGTATTTGCTTGTCTGCTTCTTTGTAACTTCGTGTTCATGTTGACCCATGGGACATTACCCGGTGTTCATGGACCGTAAGTTATAAGTTAGTCCAAATTCAGCAGCTGTCTAATTGCTCTACGGATATACTGTTGCAGATTAAGCTGGCATCTGTTAAATTAGCAATGAAGTACATGAAGAGAGTTTCTGCGGAACTTGAAACTGTTGGCGGTGGACCTGAGGAAGAAGAACTCATAGTGCAGGGGGTTAGATTTGCGTTCCGCGTTCATCAGGTGAAACGTCGACTCAATGTGTATATATGTATATCCACATATATATGTATATAACTAACATTAATCAGTTTGATATAATCTTGTCGATGGGTTGCTA
This sequence comes from Erythroxylum brevipes, assembly GCA_027479065.1. Taxonomy (NCBI): domain Eukaryota; kingdom Viridiplantae; phylum Streptophyta; class Magnoliopsida; order Malpighiales; family Erythroxylaceae; genus Erythroxylum; species Erythroxylum brevipes. The sequence goes on from JANIHY010000002.1 coordinate 61,038,035, forward strand.
GTTTGCTGGAGGTTTCGACGTGGACACAATGAGGGCTTTCCAAGAGCTAAGAGATAAAGCCAGTTTATGCCATAACCAGCAACAGCAGAAACTCGTTTGCAGGACCACAAGTTGCTAATCTGTAGCAAACTCAGCTTCAGAATTTGTCACGCCTTTGGCTTTTGTAAAGATAAAACAATCATGTTTGTAATACAATGGTGGCGGCCGTCGTAGAATCAATACCATATTCATAAATTTCATTTTTTTTCTTATTTATCTAACTTCAAATGACCATATAAATTATAATGTGGCCATTCCTTTGAGAGCTTTACAATCATGTTTCAACCAGCGAAGCAACATAGTTTATTGCAACTACAAAAGCTTGTAAAGGAGTTTGTGAGAATGACAAATTTTGCCCCAAAACTTGGCTTACACAACACTTTCACGTCTTGATTAATGACAGTGAGAGTGTTATCCATTGTAAAGAATTTCATATCATACCAGTAAGAAAACGATATAAAATAGGATGTTTTAGTACGGAGTTTAGTATTGCCGATATTTGAAATACCGGTTAGTACTGAACCTTAAAAAAATCAAGAGCATTTTTGCAAAAAATGGAAAAAAAAATTAAAAATCCAAACTCCCTCTACTTTCTTCTTCCTCTCTTTATTTTTTTTTGGGCACTTTCACTCTCTTTCTTCTTTACCATTATTAATAATATAATATTTAAATTCATATAATAAATACTAGTTATATTTTT
>JANIHY010000002.1:61043570-61058383 GCA_027479065.1 Erythroxylum brevipes
ATCTGATAAGAGATTCTTCTTGGCCAACACATTCAATCCTTTCTCACTAATGTGACTAAGTCTCCTGTGCCATAATATTGAAGAGTTATTCTTAACTGCATTTACCTTGTCAGTACATACTGAAGCTGTTGTCCAATATAGGTCAGAGCGCTTTCTGCCACGAGCCACCACCAAGGAACCTTTAATGAGCTTCCACATATCACCACTATTGGTACTCACATAACCCTCATTATCAAGATTGCCAACAAATATCAAGTGCAAACGAACATCAGGTGCATGCATAACATTATTCAAAATAAGTTTAGTTCCCGTACTTGTTTCCAACATAATTGTCCCAATGCCAATAATTTTAGAGATAGTTTCATTTCTTATATTCAATATCCCATAATCACCTGGAGTATAAGATGAGAAAAAATTCTACCTTGATGTAACATGAGAACAAGCACCAGTATTTACAACCCAGCTTGATTCATCACAACAACTCCAACTAGGCTCAGCTCATCAAGGACTGTTACAAGATCTTCTTCAGTGGCAATAACAACGCAATTCTCGTTGCCATTCTCTTTCTTTTCTTCCTTGCCTTTATTGCCTTTCTTCTCTTTCTTCAACTTCCAGCAATTTTTCTGAAAATGTCCTTTCTTATCACAATAAAAACACATAACATTTTTGTATCTGCTTTTGGATTTACTTCGACTTTGCTCTCTATTTTGAGAACCTTGGTTATTATTTCTCCCTCTAGAAGTTGTCACCAAGACATCTGTCGAAGACGAATCCTGAGACTTTCTTCTCATTTCTTCATTCAATACACTACTCTTGGCAAGATCCATATAGATAATACCATCCGGAGCAGAATTTGACAATGAAGATTTAAAAGTTTCCCAAAAGTCTGGTAAGGAGCCAAGGACAAACAAACCCTGCATTTCTTCATCGAATCTAATCCCCATTGCTAATAACTAATTCATAATTCCCTGGAAGTTATTTAAGTGATCTGTCATAAGGGTCCCATCATTATACTTCAAAGCTAACATCTGCTTTATTAAAAACATCTTGTTGTTTCCAGTCTTTCGAGCATACAGCTTCTCAAGCTGCTCCTACAAGTTCCGAGCATGTGTCTCACTAGAAATATGATTCAACACATTGTCGTCAACCCATTGTCTGATAAAACCACATACCTGACTATGCATCAGAGTCCATTCTTCACCCGATTTATCATTAGGCTTTTCAGTGGCAAATACTGGTAAGTGAAAATTTTTCATATAAAGCAGATCCTCCATCTTGCCCTTCCAAAATGCATAATTGACGCCATTTAAAGTAACCATCCTACTAGTATTGACAACTTCCATTGTTCACCAAAAACCACAACTACAAATATCCCGAACCAAACCTCGCTCTGATACCACTTGTTGGGAAAGGAAGTGTCGATCAAGCAGCGGCAACAAACCAAAACCAATAAGCCTTTCCCTATGTGAACAACCACAGCCAATTCAAAAGAAAAAAATAGCAGCCAACAAACTCACCAATACACGAAATTAAGTAACAAAAAATAAATAACACAGGTGATTTTACGTGGAAAACCTCCCTCAATGTGAGAAAGGAAAAACAACGAGACCTGGTCCAGTAAAGAAAAACTCCACTATCATCAATCAAGTTACAAAGAGTTTTTCACCTCTAGATATAATTAGAGTCACCACTCAACTCAAAATACAACAATAATCATCAACAAGATGAAAATTCAAAAAGTTGAGAAAAATATCACCTTTAAAATCTTAGCCACTTCGACTGAAGATCAGGATATCTTGGAGACCTCCAAATCTAATCTTCACCGTTCAAAATGAAGAACAATGAGAGAGGAATCTCTGGTTAAAATTTCATGTCGATCCGACAAGAAATCACCATTCGATGGAAGGTTAGAAGATTATTGCGCAAAGTTGAAAAAAAACGAAAATTTTTCCTTCTCTCTCTTTTCCCCCTCTTTTCTCTTCCGAATGAAACTCTCTTCTACACTTCTTTAGGTTTTCAAGCATCTTTTATATGTTAGACTTTGAGCTTCACTTAGAAGTGACCCAAAACTCAATAATTATAACTTACAACACCAATTTACTCTTTCTCCCTCCATGTTTCTTCACTAACACATTTTCATACTTGTTGCCACTAGTGTAAAAGGGAGAGTCACTATAAAGGTAATGATTGATTCTCTACTAATACTATATTCAAATTTGAATCTGAGTATGTTATCAAAGTGCTACTATTAGGGACAACTTTGATGCCTGACTATGTTATCAGATTGCTACTATTAGGGACAATTATGATGCCCTTTTTCACAGGTTTATAGAATTTATTATGAAAGGACCGCACGGAACAAACCAACCAAAGAACTTGAAGACCCGAAGTTCATTCCAACAAAACTGATACAACAAAAAAACATAACGTAGACTACTAGTCTTTGTTATCTATGTCCTTTCTCGAATTATTATATGTTATTTTCATTTATCATCCATCATACATTAAGTTGTGTGTTGCTAATTTCACATAATAGGTTTCATGAATTTGCTCTGATTCATGAAGGAATCAAGCATTTGCAATGGCTGCTTTTGTTGGATTCCTCAGCACTAGTGATTGTTTATGCATCAACTCAAGTCTCTTTAAGTAGTCGCATGTGTTTTTTCAGTTTACATAAATGTTAGTATTTTGAATGTTCGCGATGTGTTCTGTATCCAAAGTCATTTTAGTAGTAGTTATGATAACAATACATAAATAGTAGTAACACTTGAGATCGAATCAACATTATGAATGTGTTGATAACAATTCATTATGTTTTTAAAATACCTTTTTTAGCTGTAGAGTGCACTAAGCTTTTGCCTTACAAATGAGGAGGGATTGAAGATCCAAAATTATCTTGAAACGTTTTCTGGGACTCAAAGATTGATATGTATTTTCAAAGTCAAAATGGTCTGGCTACTGAACATCTTTGAAGTTCAAGGAAACAATTTCAGAACAGGCGAGATGATAAACCTATGTATACATTGCAGCCCCAAGACTCGACACTTTCCTTAAATCGTGATAGATATATACCGCTGCATAACCAATCAATTTCTTCCTACCTTATTTCGATCCTCCAGAAGTCCGCTGCACCTGGGTAATTCAATAATATGATGATGTGAAACAAAAAAGAAGGAAAAATACGGGGACAAGAAAGACCAGATGTTTCTGAAGTTGAAGAGTTTCACAAGAGTGCCGCGTAAAGGAGTTGGTTCCAAGTATCGGGCAATCCTGGAAGACACCAGTGGCTGCAATCTGAGCCAGAACCGGTTCCATACGCTGAGGGGTGAGCATCTTTTCTCAACTGGGAGAGTGTTGTAATGTCCAGTAAATATACTGGTTTTTTGATTGTGCTTAGCACTTTGTTAAGCACTGCAACAGCTGGAGGTGCTCCAGCTGGGTATGTAGACCCTGAAAGAGGCTCTGCTTCTCCATAACAGTTTCTTTTTGGTTGATTCCAATCTCTGCCCCTGTTTTTACACAAGAGTGTTATTCAAGATTTTGTCCATGAATCTAGTAGTATGTTTTACTTCTGGAATTCTTTGAGTTCGGTTTTCTACTTACTCATAGTGAGTAGGAGAAATTCCTTGGAAGAAGACTTTGGTTTGTGAAGGATCAACACTGGAGTCGACCCATCTGGCCCATGTTGTCAACCCTTTATAATATGCGTCCAAGCGGTTCATATCACTATGCAACCCTTGCTCATCCCTGATATAGTCCCATCTGCATTTCAACACGTAAGGTAAATCAGATTTTATCCATATAAGAAACTTGAGATGGCATTCATATTAAATAACCACATACGGCTGCGATTTTCCAGTGTGAGTCCACCAGTGCCAGCTGTTGAAGACGAGCATGTTCATTCCTTTCCATGTATCTCCTGCTCTTATGGAGTTCAAATTGAGTACGGTGCCTACACTTTCCCGAACCATATCTACCAAGTAAGGTGTACGATACACATACACACTTACTCCATAGTCCTGCATTCAGTATAATTTGTTTTAGTTGCTTTCCATGCAAATTTGTTTCTGAATAAGAATTCTCATGCTCATGAAAAATTTTAAGGAAAGTTGAGGAGAAATTAATAACAAAAACAACATTTATTAGAAATTTCGCTGAATGCGAGTATCGGAAACTAAACTTTGAATCTCCTCAAGTGATAACAAAACTACAGTTTTCTGCAGTAGTTTGGCCACATAAAATGCACAGAGTACATAGATATATAATAGGTTGACAATTATGGAAGTAACGGAAGAAAGCTTGGAAGGGACCTTTCTCAAAAGCAGGAAAAAGGACCGGAATGATGAGATGATAGAATAACACTCAACACAGCGAGCTGACGTGTATGCAGATAAGGACAAAAATGCACTGATTGTAATTGGAGATCTGTGTGTGAAACAACTCAAAAGAGATGATGAAGGTGAAGAACTAAACTCACCAGAAAGTTTACAGAAGATAGCGAGCCTGTCCTAACGAATTTGGTCTTGGCATCAGGCACCGACGCATGAATCATGCAAGCCAATGACTCCCACATGTTTAGACTCAAAGAGTCCCCCACAAACATTATCTTCTTCCCTCTCCACCTTCCAAGAAAATCCGCACCATTGAACCTGCGCCACAAGAACGAAAAGTCCGCAACAGGATAATCATTCACGTTTTCTTCTGAAGAAGCAATTCAATATCAGTTTATAAATCTAAATGCCATAATTCGCTTCTGCTAAAGTAAGCGAATGGGCTTAATTTACCGGAGTGAATTGGTCAAGTTTCCACCTTTAAGAAAATATTTAGTTCACTCTGCTTAGAGAGAGTTTTTTTTCCTGGAAAAATAAAAACAAACATGAAGAGAACAGCACCTGGGTATGTTGCAGGAGTCAGGCTGCCAAAAGTACTTGAGATACTGCTTATCAGGTCTGCCATTCTTTTGACAATTGAACTCAGCATCTATGAAGGGACAACTTGAAGAATCATAAAGAGGATAAGAATCATCAACAACCCAATTTCCCTGAAACAAGTTGCAACCGCTCACTTGCTTTCTTCCTCTTAACCTGGTCAAGTTATAGTAATGCTCTTGTGCTAATGCTTCGTGTAGGAACAAGAGCATAACTTGGAAGAGAACAGCAAAAATTTGGGACTTCACGCTCATTTTAGCCTTTTTTTCTTCCGTCTCTTTTTTTTGACTCTCTAGGATATAGAAGACATCAAAAGACTCATGTGACTGCAATTTATATGCAGAAAAGCTATGTGAGGACAAAGGGGCGGGCAGGATAGGTGGTTCACATGCGTACATGAAACAAGTGCACTGATTTTCGATATCCACCTTAAGCTGGGGTGTCTTGGACGGACATTGAGAAATAGTAAAAGGTGAAAATAGAACCACGGGTGGCTTATTCAGAAGTTTTTCTATTTGTCTGCATGCCACGGGGCGTTTTAATCATGTTCCATGAAGCTGCACTTGCACATAGTCAAACGAGAGTTCAGATTTTTTGTCTAATTTTAGAGTGTTTTATTGTGTCTAATAAATTTAAGCTATTTATTTATGTAAATTTTACGTGAATTCTACGTAAATAAACGTAAGACTTATATAAATAAATGACTAAAATTTATAAAATAAAATTAAATACCATAAAATTAAATAGAAAATCTTATCCCACCAAATATGGGTCAAGATATTACACTGGCGCCTCCAAAGTTATAAAGATGGAATCCCTCAAGTTCACCGAAATTTCTTAAGTTGTCCAAATGACAATCTTGTACACATACCTTAAATGTCCAATCACACACAAAGTTGTTCGACTTTCTGCTTCTTTTTTAATCATATATGGTATGTCTTCCTAACCCACCTTCAAAATCAACTCCTATAGCAATTTATGGCTGATGACCTAGACCAAATGTATGACATGCATAAATTGTCAGTATTAAATTTAAATTTCCAATATTTTCTTGAAAATCATTTTAAACTAAAATACTATAACTACAAATTGTTATGAATTAAAAAAATTACACTTGAATCGGTATAAGCTTCTTCATAATGGCATAATTCCTCATACTTTCATTGCTCTGATTGTGCTTTTATTTGATCCAATTCATATATCTTTTGTTTACTTATATTATTGTTAAAATATTTTTTGAAAGTTGAAAAAAGTTTTTATTTCCCACAAAGAAGACCCAAAATAATATAGGTAATAATACAAAACTGACTATTTGAGAAGCTTTGCTGAACCAAGAAAAAAGATTAATTGGTACAAAATAAAAGGAAAAATTACATATTAAAACCATAGAATTCTAATCGATCTGAAAGTTTAGAGATGCTCCTTCAACAACATGGAGTTCTGCTTGAGCTTGGTAACTTTTGTTGAGTTTTTGATAATGCAGCATAAGAGGATTGCTACCTGACTTAATTACAGTACAGTCATTAAACACTTTAGTTTCATTACTAAATTTACACCCTAAGCTCCAATTGCTAATTAAGGGACTTCAAACTCCGTCTAGCATTCCTTTGACTATCACATATTCCTCTATCCAATTGATGGTCTTAAAATATAAGGATAGGTTGTGTTATCGCTTGCTCTTGAAGATCTATGGTTTCTTTCTCTTTAAATGGAGCAAACGATGTAGATGAATATTGAGCTAACAACAGAGAGAGATCACGCTTTCTTAAAACTTGGATGCTACAAGCTCGTTTTACTATACCATCTTATTGATTAGAGTTGCACTGTGTGGGTTGCAGAGATCTAGCATATGCTGCCAAATCATAGATGTGTAGTTTCAGTCAAAAAACATATGGTCGAAGGACTCATTTTCCTGGTGGCAAAGCACATATACAGGGTTCAAGTTCACTGTCTTTAGTTCTTAGCCTCCTCCTTACGACAAACCACAATATAAAAGAATCTTTTATACTGTTCTGCTTGTTCTATACTAAAAGTCTCCAGGGAAGTGATTATTGGGGGTGGGGGCTTGTAGATGTTTTTTTTTTAATAAAAGGGAATACAAGCTAGTCAATTACATGGTAACTCGAGGGTGAATAACCCCTGATGCATCCTCTAAGAAGAAAGGTATACAACTCGTAGGTGGGTGCTCAAAAATAGTGACTCTTGTTTCGAATTATATTGTGAAATTTGCTAGCCGGTCCACACATCGTTTATTTTTCCTATATATATGCCGAGTAACCACAGCCCACTTGCGGTTGAACAGTCCATCAATGTTTACCACTAATAGCTTGAAGATGTTAATGATACTATATAAACAAATGAAGATGTACTAGTTGATCCCTTTGATGAATTGATTAGGAAAAATCCTAGACTTCTTAATATAAACATTAATTAAAATATTATAAATATATATTTTACAATGATTTCTAGGTGATAAGCTGTCTAGCATTTTACAACATAGCTTGTAGCCCATAGCTTGTAATCCGATACAAAAGGTTCAGGGGGTGTTATAACCTAACAAAATGTTATAAACATTGCTTATAACTAGTAAAGTCGCCTAATTTTATATATCCTTCTTTATGTCGACTTTACAATCATATTGAGCATATCTTCAGATTCTACACTTTTTCTAATAAATAATGGTTGAGAAGAATAAATTATTAACATTAAATTCAGTCTTTCTATAATTCCTTGAAAATTATTTTAAACTGAACAATTGCAACTATAGGCTCTTCATTTTCTATCTTTTATAAATATTTATATTAATTTTATTACTTTTTTATTCTTTTTTTTTTGCATCATACCTTCTTGATAAGGCTTTTTTTATAATATTGCTTATAACATATGAATTTTCAAAGTTAAACCTAAAGAAACACCTTAATAAAGATTTCTTCTTTTCAATCTTTTCATTTTCACTTTTGAAGATTAAATCACACTTTAATTAAACTTGAACCAAAATTTGATATCTAAAACTTCTAAAAAAATTATTAAAAAGAAGAATAAACATATATTATGAGTATACTGATAAAGGCAGCTAACGCCGGTAACTGGTAATCTGTCAAACTCACTTCTCTGATGAAGCTTATAAGACTGTTAGAACGGCAATCCATCTTAACTATATTGTCTGGTTAAATAGAGACCATTTATTTCTAAACAATGAGATATCATCACTTGGTGATTGCATTGTTTGACTTAAGCACCACTTCTTTTTCCAGGAGTCCCCACTACTATTGCTTCAACATCATCATAGCACTTCTCGCCGGTCCGGGCACACCACCTAAAGCGACTGGATTCCAACTGTGAGCCTAGCGACATTCTTTATGTATCGTCACCGTCCTCAACAGACCCACCACCAAGCCACTTGTCTTGGTTACAAATAGAAACTACCAAGGTTTTGATTTTCGATTTACGATCAGATATCCTATATTAATCTATTTTTATTGTGGGAACACTCCTCAAACAATCCAATGTGGTCATGGCCACCCATAATCTAATACAAAGCAATAAATAAATAAAAACCCTTGAGAAAGCTTCATTTCCTGCTAAACAAACATGTTCCTGTATGGGCACAGCTTGTCTTTGTAGGTGTTCAATTTATATACACTCCAAATCTCCCAAAAAAACAATGGGAGAGGACATGGGCAAGGACACTGCAGCGTTTAACTTCCCTTATTCAAGTAAAAAGAGAAAAAAGTCGAGTATATCTCCAATCAAATGATTAGAACTTGACAAAAGGGGTTCAGGAGTTCGCTTTGGAAAGGTACAAAAAGTATTGATATAGTAATGATACGATTACTGATGCAAGAGTTCTGAATTATTCTCCACAGGTTTTGGAGTTTTGAAATTATTATCTGATAACTGCCAAATTGCTATTTGATTAGGAACTTGCCATTTATCTTAGTTGAATTCTTATTAGATAATCAATTCGATTGCCACTAAAATTTTTGTAGATATGTATGATATAACCCTCACATGTTTAACGCTCATTCCTCTAAACCACTCACTGGTTGAAGGTATCGACTCACCAAAGTCAGATTAGAAGTATCACTACGTAGCTGTTCCAGTTATCGGAGATTTACACCCCTTAACGTCCTCCCTAGGCTTACACGGGTCTTACTGTTCACGCCTTTTAAGAACCCTACTCCATTTACACACTTTTACTCTTCATTCTGAATTTCATTCGATGGTTACCGATATGATGGTTTGAGTAATAACATTTTCGTCCTCCACCTTTAATCAACATTTTTTTAAAATTCTGAAAGTGCTAGAAAGCAATGTACAGGCTAGTGGCCACTTTGTTGAAAGAGCAGCTCACCAACCCATTCAGACTTTTTGTGGGGTTCCTATTAAAAAAATTACATGATAAGAAGAGGAACAAAAAGGTTAAGAATGGAAAGTATTTGTTCCTTCTCTTTGTTTCTTACATTATCATGCCTTGGAACAAGTCATAGCCACATATATATTTAATTTAATTATGGTCATATATTGCGGCATATATGAGTGTCCTTTTAATAATTATCCAAGTGAATTTAACAACAATAATATGGTCAAGTTGAGTCCCATTTGCATTCGATAATCACTAGATGACATGATCTATAATAATTCAACAAGGTCCCAATATGGAATCGTTTTCAATAAAGAGATAAGACAAAAACGTCTCTTTGTCACATTAATTACTGATGAAACATTTAATCTGGCTTTCTGAAATTAAAATTGATCAAAATTAATGACTAGCTTGTCGTGATCGAATCTACCGTTAAGGAATCTATCAATTAATTGCATGATTCAAGTGTTGCTTTGAACACATTAGCACATTGATCCAGAGGATATGGGAGGAGTATAATATATATTCGTGTTTCTTGTTCAGAGGGCATAAATCGTAATAATTGATTATAGAATCTGTCTTATAACAGGTCTTTGGTATAATGTATAGTATCCTTATTGTATTTACTGCACCAACATTTGAAGTCTAATGGAAAATGAGGTTTGTAACTTTCATTTCACTAAAGCTAATAGACCCAATGGCACATCCTCATTTCGCTCCTAATGTACGATTCATTATCAACGCGACAGTGACATTGCTCCCTTCTTCATGTTTTTCGTGAAGGTAATCATTGTACGGACTTCCTTGCAAATCTTGACTTGTCACAGGCACCTATGTGGTCTTATTGGTCGACTCCTCCCTCTGAGCTTCGTCTGCATCTCGCCAACGACTATCACTCTATTGCCTTTACGAGGAACTCGTCTTTCCCCACTCTTCCCCTCCTCACCAAAACAAAAAAACGAAGTTAAACATAGATATGTGGCATCTATGCAACATGAACCCACTTTTCATCTCCAATCATAAAGCAACTTAGACCGAACTAATTTAACTACTTGGTTGAGTGAAAATAGATAGCAATTCCTTTAAGTGGGGCATTCTTTGAATCTGTGGTTATTGAATAACAGATTATCCACTGCAAGTGGCTACGCAACCCATGGTTTCAGGCACCACGCGTATCGGTAGTTAGGAGAGGTGGGCCAATGACGGGATCATGGAGCTAGGAGGTAGGTGGGCATTAGCACCCGCAGAAGTCAAAACACGTCCAGTATATACCTAAGTGAGTTCCAGATAGGCGAACGGGCTGTTGGTGGGCATCACCCACTCCTTGCTTGGTGTGGAGTAGACTTTGATAAGGAGCTTCTAGTATCTGTTCTGACTCTCAAAATACGAATGACATCAGTTGGTCTGTCTTCTTTACTGAGATTGTGAAGAGCATGTAGACTTGGAGAAACAAACTTCTCTATAAGAATGAGTTCGATTGGACAGAAAATGGGCAGATTTAATCCTCTTCACATTCATAAGGTGAAATAGAAAAAAAGTAAAGATTTCAGAAGATGGTTGTTATAGTTGGACAGTTCTAAATAAAGATGTAAAAAGCTAAATATGGCAGCTTACAGCCTTCCTAATCTGACTATTAGTGTAATTGGTGTCATGAGAGACCATCATGGAGAGTTCCTGCTTGGGTACAACATGAAAACTAAAGAAGAACAAATGGAAATTGCAATGCTTCAAGGCTTACTTGAAGAGATCAGGATAGTCTGGAGATAAGGGTTTTATAAAATCATTGTAGATACAAGTGTAAAACATATCATCCCATGGATCAATGATGGAAACTATCTAAGCAACAACAAACTACGTCATTGGATCAATCGTGTTTAGAAGTTTTGTTTTCTTCGTGTTTTAAAAAGAAAAGAGAAAATTTGAATAAAAAGTATTAAAATCTACAATTTTAATTAGTTCTTACAATATTTACAAATAACAATAGCTTTAATTTTCTTTGTGATGAAAACCTTGTTCAATTCTTACAATAGTTACAAATGTAAAATGGCTTTAGTTCTCTTTAGGTTGAAAGGCTTGTTCAACTCTTTTCCAATAGTTATAAATGAATAATAATTAGTTCTCCTTGTGTTGAAATCCTTGTTCAAATGAATTATTTATAGATATTTAAAATTTTGGGTGATCATGAATACAAAAAAGTGAGAAAGGTCAGCAAATACACTAACTCAGTTGGTAACTATATCCCTACTTATTTAGACACTATCTATTCAATCACCCAGTTAATACTAAGTTAATATCTTCTTATGCCTTCATCAAGTCTGCTACCTTCATCATGAGTTTCACTTGATCTTTCAATAGTTGGATTTGACTCTCTACGAGTTCAAACAGAAATAAGTATAAGGCAAATTCCTCTTTCATTCATAGGTATATATCCAAATAGTGCTTTCACTCAAGAAACACACTTGTTTAGATTGCTAGTGCTTTCATTAAAGAAACACACTTGTTTAGATTGCTATCTCCTACTATTTGGACATTAAGAATGACTTTAATGTCAATGATTATGTAGAGTTTGATAAGACCATCAAATTCAAACTAAATAATACCAAAATGTTCATATAATAATTGAGTTTTTATTTGCCCAACTGAACTTTAGTCTTGTATTTATAAATATTTTTTCATACAAAAGATTAAAGAACAAGTTTGTTTATATTAGCCCAACAAAATAGGCAATAAAATAGAAAGAATACATTAAAAATAATGTAAAATTGTCAACCTTTATTAACTATCAGAATAGTTACTAAATAATGGTGACTCTAACTCTCTTTTTATTGAAAGCCTTACTCAAAATGAGCAATATATAGGCATTTAGAGATTTAATGGTCAAGAATACAAGAATGTGGGTAAAAACACTAGATACACTAACTTAATTGGTTGACATTTCTAACCACTATAATAGAACTAATGTAGTAAGTGGTTAACACATCCTACCATTAAGTTCACTACTAAGTAAGTAACATATGCTAAGAATACAGCTTTGAAATGTAACTTGAATATTCTATATATTTTTTCTTAGTCATCTTAATTCTTCATTATCCCAAGCCATTATCTAAATCACATTATCCATGATCTCTAAAAAACAAATGATGGTTAGTGAAGTCCCAAATCAATTTGAACATGGTCTCACTGATTTGCTTATGATTTAGTCTATTAGCACATAGTTTGCTCCTTGCCTACATTTTGGTATTTGTCAAGTACATCCTAATTTAGTCTATTTAACCAAAGTCAAAACAATCAATGCACCAATCATTTATCATAATCAATCAAATATTGAACCTGCTTGATCCCATATGATATAGTTACCTTGATTTACTTAACATGCTTCCTCATGCTATATTTATGTTATTTTTCAGTCAAGGCTCACTAATAACTAGCAAAATAATGAGGAACGTATTAAGAGCCTAATAATTGGCTCCTTTAAAAGTTACCAATGCCATAAGTATGACATCACATTGTATTTTACGCTCTCTAAGCTATCTTGAAAGTTATATATTACCATTTTTAACTATAAATGAAAATTACCTTTTATTTAATATTGTCAATATGTGGATTTGATTTGTTATCATGTTTGTGGTTTTTATGTGAATTACTTAGGCAAAGTAGACTCATATAATAATAGAAAGATCACAAAAAATGAAATAATTAAAAAGAAATTAATTATGAACAAATATATACAAAACATCTATTAAAACCATAAATAAAAACTAAAGCACCGTACTCCCCAGTAACAACTCCAAATTTGGCAGCGCGTCATAACGTTAGTCAAAATAAATTAGACTACTACTATAGTAGTGATCAGTCTAGGTCAATCTCAGAGAGAGTGTGTAAAATTATTGAAACGGAATTAATCGGTATTTAGGTTAAGGAGGTTTTAGTTTTTTAAAAATAAGAAAATAAAATAAAGCTAAGCTAACTAACAAAAACCATTTAAAGAAAACATGTAAGAAATGATGAAAGTAGGGAATTCACTAGGAACCTGGTTCTTTGATTCAATCTCGGCCTACATCTTAATTAAACATATTTTATTGATTTGTTGTTCTCTTACCTCTCTTTAAACTATTAATCGTGGGTTAATAATTAACCTGAGTTTTCCCTTAGGTAGTATTTAATCAAGATACGACCGTTAATTAAACATAACCATCAAATAACCTAGGATACGATATCTAGATTCAATTAGACAGTAGCATTACGAATTAGGAAAATTGATTAATCAAAGTAACAACCACATATAATGTGTCATTTAACCTAGGTTATATTATCTCTAATTATTACAAATGATTAGTCGCTGCACAAAAATTTCAAATATAACAATTACAGATTATATTGAAAATCTAATAACCGGTTTGTAAATAAACGACCTAATGAATGCATTAAAATCCTCTTTTCACAATACCTAAATCCATACACATCAGATAACATAAAAATTTTCTAAAGAGAGAAAGAAATAACAAATCAATGGAAAAATACACGCAACCAGGTTGTTGGCATCAATAACAATGGAAAAATACACTTAACCAGGTTGTTGGCATCAATAGCGCCTCCGAACTAGTGTCGGGTTATTTAGCCCTTTATGGATCTATCTATGTATGAGAGTTTCATAACCCTCTCTCCATTGTGTTGCCAAAGAGCTCTCCCCAAAGATGACCTTCAGCCTTAAAAATGTCCCATGGAAGAATGGTTGTCTTCTCTATTAGGTCCCCATCATCCTGCTACAACGCCTCTTTTCTTTTATTTAAAACCATCACTCCTTAAAGACCTTCTTGTTTCTTTGCCCAAACATCTACATTTTGGGTTACTCCTTGGACAATGTTGTGCTTTTGTTTTGGTCTACATTTTATTCTTCTTGGACATCTCTTGTTGAGTGTTTCAGTGTCTTATACCCATCGCCTGCACATCATCGTTTCCTGCTCCTTACCTGTGTGTCTGCATTGTCATTTTAGGCTCCTTGTTTCCCACTTTGATAGCGTGTTTTGGTCTCCCTACCTGTTGCATGCGTATTCTCCTTAGTTGGACATTTCATGCTCCACGTCCCTTGAATGCAAAAACATGCACATGTTGTCATCCATCATGTTGTTGTCATTTTGGGTCTATTTTAGACCTTTATTACTACGTCATTTTTGGTCCAATGTTTCTTATCTAGCTGCTGCATACCTAGCTCCATCTTCGATCCAGTATAAACTATTATCATGCCTATGCATATTGTTGCAAAGTCATGACTCACACACTCACAACTGTGCAACTTTTCTAGTATGGCCATAAGACACTTTAATGCCTCATTCTTCATTTTCTTTTCTTCTTCTTGCTCCAAGAAAACAAATGTAACATCCCGTTACCGATGTGAGGGCATATCGGTAATTTGGATGGATTGAGCAGTGAGTGCATTCACGATTGAATTGCACATATAGTGACCTTGCATTAGTGATAAATGAGATTAGTTGCACATGCACCATAGTGACATGCATTCATAA
>JANIHY010000002.1:61080707-61092292 GCA_027479065.1 Erythroxylum brevipes
GAAATCAATTTACATCTTAAATGATGTGAATTAAATTTTAAACTAAAAAGTCAATTCTTTTTAAAAAATTAAAAAAAATAAATATACATATCATAAATATAAAAATTACTACAAACACATATTAATTACCTACTATTTTTAGTTATAGAATATTGTATTCCAAACAATATAATTTAATTTAATTTAATATTTATTCTAAAAAGTATAAATTAAATTTAATTCAATTTCACAAATATAATTGAATCTAATTTGCCAATAAATCCAATCCGAAAATTTTCAACCGGCCTGTAAAGTAACATATTTGCAGTTTACCACCAACACTATTACCAGCAGCACTTCAACGTCCAAGTAGCAGATTTCTTTTGGCTCTTAAGACCTACCTATGTCAGCTAAAATCATACGGACTGCTAATGAGGAAACAGTTAGCAATTTACTAAATCCGATGCTTAATTGAGAAAATAGCAATTTCCCACCTCATCAGTCGATTGCTCAAGCTCAAAACTAAAATCGGTAGGGAACTTCTAGCTGCCTCGGCGAATTCTCATATACTTTTTGATATATTCTTAAGTCAAACTTGAGGATGATACCCTTTTTTTTCATGTTATTTGGTATTTATTGCACGATCTATCAACAAATATCTTTTAGAGGCAAACGCTATCAGAGCCTTAAAAGTATATAAAAGGGATGAAGAAAACAAAAAAAAACACTTGCAAACTGCTAAAAACAAAATCTGGGTAATTGAATACTAGTGTCTCCATATCCAACAATCACTGCACTGCCCCTATCTCCACAAGAAATGCTAATAGGATGCCCAAACTTCAAGAGGCAGTGTGGATAGGGGTGAAAGGGCTCACCACAGCATTTCATCGACGAGACAGAAAACATCACCACCAACATCGTTAGTCAGTTAACAACACCCACTCAACGATTGCACCGCCAATAAATCAAGTAAATGCTAGTTAAAGTAAATTGCTATGGCAGAATCCAATAGAGAAAATTCATCTCAGAAAAGATAAACCAAAATCCAACTGCACAAGACTTCTTCCTCAAATAAGTGTAACCACCCAAATTAATATACCCTACCAAGGAAACGCATAAACAACAAAGGATCTTCAAGGACCAATGAAACACGAGCCAGAGAGACAAGGATCTTTAAGGAACAATGAAACAAGAGCCAGAGAGACTCACGACCAGCTGGTCATCTAAATTACCCATGAATAATTTCAAAAAGAATCATCCAGCAACTACAACAGCCAATATGCCTTGATAACACATACTTGTCAAGGTATTCAGGGACGATAAATAAAGGATAGCTACAGGAAAGATCAAGAAAACATAGGTTTATTAAGAATCCTATCGCCAAGTTATCAAGGAAATTAGCATAAAATCACCCTACTATGGAATGCAGAGGAGATAATTCAACATCATTTGATAAAGTGGTGGACGCTGAATATTTCAGTAATCCAGGAACATATGGCTAACATCTACCAACAAAATTCGCCATATGACTATCATATTGGAGAGAGAGAGAGAGAGAGAGAGAACAACGCATATCATTAGATGCTCATATACTTGAGACTTAAAATCCAAGTACGACATTGATCATGCACCAGGAAACTATAATTACATCCACGTGGAGCATCAGTTACACTTCTAGAATGTGACTGGTATTTGCAGTTGATTTGCCCATACTCCATATGTACTTAAAATAAGAAAGTTTCACAACAGCATACGATTCCATGATGAAAATTTCTTGTTTATGATTTTCTACTTGTGGGGAAAATGGCCTAAACGACATGTCACATAAAATATTAATGCAGACCAGCAAAGAACTGAGAAAGCAAGCCTGATACCACTCAGTGGGGCCTAACATGAACAAGTTCATTAGAGCCTCAGAATCTTTGAGGCCATGCCCATTAGTTATCCTTATAGATTAGCAAAACTGAAAACATGTTAAGGATTAAGAATGAAAATTGTGTACAAGCTCCCTCCTCATTCCTTGAGCTATTTGGTAACTTAGACCAAGGACTAGCGAAGTATCTGGATATAAATGATTTATTTTACTTGATTCCATATCTACAAGAAAATGAGTTTGAAATATGAGGAAATAGTCACTTATCAGCTGTGTTGTACGGGAAATATTTGTAGACAATTTTATAGAAAGGAAAATATTAATAGAAAACTAATAATATAAAAATAAACCAAACTGTTATATGTTACTAAAGTAAATTCTGTTGTTTGGAATTACTAAAATGCAAAAATTATTACTAGGTTATAGTCAGATAATAAGACAGAAATGTGTGGGCAGTTGTTCAAAACAACTTTTGTTTTAATTGTCTGAAAACCAAATCACAATTTTGTAGCATACACTATTTTTAAGACAAGTCATTTGCAATAACTAATTTTCAAAATCAATCAATAAAACTAAGAAAAAGGAAATGAAGATGAAAAAATCTAAAGAAATATAAGATTTAAAATGTTAACAATTGTAAGCAATTGAACTTGACTCTTTTGTTTTATCTTATCAGTCAACTAGTACTAATCCTCCTTAACTGAAGGGCTAAAAAGTAGTGGGACCCAAATTATTAGTATCCAACAAGCAAAACTAACTTATTAGTCTGGGGCCCACTAGAGTTATTAAGAAAGTTATACTGGAACCTAATGTAGGGCGCAAGCTTGAGACTTTGTTAGCAACTTTATTTCTGTTCTAGCTGGATAATAGGTATATAGATATGTGTAAATCATATATTAGCCAAATTGACCATGAATATTAAAAGGCGTAAAGCTACATGAATTCAACCACGAAATCAAGAATAACAAAATAAGAAATCAACATCTTCAACCAAACATCCATGAAATTCTCACACACCTGTAAATATGCTAAATAAATGTACACTACTCAACTTAATCAATTAGTAATTTGCGCATTGTTCAAAACAGAACTGATCCAGTCACATCGAAGTAAAACAGCCACATATCAACTATAAATTTCTCATATAAAAAGTAACACAAAAACATATTAATCTGCAGAAGACAAGGTTTCTACTAGCTAAAGAACACAGAGAACCATAAAGGTTCAGCACTCCTTCTGAATTCACGTAATGGAAGCAGCAACTAAAGCACAGCAGTCCACAAAATAAAACCAAAGATTTCATTGTCTGCATTCACGTAATCACCACAACCATTTAAAGCATTTCAGCCCAAGAAGCTCTCATGCACCTGAACCAAACATCCATCAGAACTCAAACAAGTAATCAATATCAACAAATAAAAGGATTACATGCAAGTTAAGAAAAGAAAGCATAAAATAAAGGACATATTTGACCCATTCCTCCTGTGCAGGTCTCCACCAAGTAGATGTAAACAAATAGATGGTGGAATAAGTTGGAACACCTTAAATAGTAGCTTAAAAGGAATTTGTCCCATAAAAAATTTGATAAATTTAGAAACAAAGAGGATTGTGGCAAAAGACTAAAGACCGTACATAAAATAGAATGAATTTCAAGAAGAAAATCTCAAGAAGAGCTCAAATATCAAGAAGAACTACCACAGCAATCTTGGAAAACTCTACATCACTTCACAAACAGGTCATCAAAAAATTTCTTAATGGAACCATGCCTATGACCTACTGATAAAAATCTACACCACCGTCAGGAACACATCTCCGACAACAATGCAATAAAATACAAGACAATGAAACAGCAGAGAACAGAGGTTAGTAAAACCAATACGCAGCAAATCATAACTCCCAAGAGAAACTCGACACTAGGCCAACGTAAACAAAACAAAATTTACCGAGTGTAGATAGGAATAATAGTTACCTCAATAGTAGGGAGGCACGCCCTGATACATCCCACCAGGTGGAACTCTGGGCGGCATAGCCGATGGTTGGTGTTGTTGAGCCAACCCATAAGGGCCAACACCATCAGGATACGCACCGGACCCCATTCCAACAGAACTTGGCGGCATCCTATACCCAGTATTACTCATTCCACCATAATCACTGGAACCCGTCCCACCATACTGGGAAGCCCCATACACACTACCATAACTTCCACTCCCAATAGAAGGCGGCAACGAAGAATTCAACCCGTGGCTGGTACTGCTCAATCCAGAATACCCGTAACTCGGAAATCCACCAGGCATACCACCATATTGCGAACCAGGCATCGAAGACTGTGGCTGCGGTGGCTGCATTGGTTGTGGAGGTTGCATTGGTTGCGGTGGCTGTGACATGTCACCAGGCCCTTGAGGCTTCGGCTTCTTGTTGTTGTCAACAGCCAACTTACATATTACTTGATGCCCATCAATGTTCTTGGTAGGGTCAGCAATGGCTGCTCTAGCACCTTCCTCAGTCCTGTAGATAAAGAAAGCAAATCCTTTTGTTTTGCCAGGACCTTTGTGAAACCCTAACGGGCCTTCTTCAATTTCTCCAAACATCGCAAAGAATGCTAACAATCTCTCAGAAGAGAGCTCGAAAGGAACATTCCCCACATAAATCTTCCTCAATGAAACGTCGACACTAGGCCCCGAATTCGAAACCCCAGCCGAGGCCAACTGGGTCACCGTCATGCGACCATCAATTTTCTTGCTTGGCTCTTTAAGCGCCAAACGAGCGCCGTCCACGTGCTTAAACGTGGCGAATCCATAGCCCTTGGATTTCCCGGTGTTCTTGTCAAAGATCACGATGGCTTCCTCCAAATCTCCAAAGGTGGAGAAGAGGGCACGAAGACTGTCGGATGTGGTCTCGGGGGCGAGGCCGCGGATGAAGAGCTTGCGGAGAGAGGTATCAGCGTCGGCGACTGCGCGGACAGAATCAAGGACATCGGAGTGGAGGACAGCGGCGGTTTGGAGGATTTCCAGAAGCTGGTCTTTAGAGAAGGGCTCGATGATCTTGCGGATATCTTCGGGTGTAAGCGGCGAGGCTGCGGCGGCGTGGATGGGACTGGTGGTTCCGTTCTCGTCCGCCTTGCGTTTCTTGTTAAAATCCATGGCTGTGAAAGGTTGTTAGGGATTGTGGTCGAGGTGGTGAAGAAACGAGAGATGATTTGAGGGTCTTACGTCAAATATAAACCCTAGACGATGGATTATCGAGTCGGTGTGACCCGAAACTCAGAAGCAAAAGGCCTAAAATGGACCCATGTTTTGAGGCCCAAATAGACAATAATATTGCCCTAAACTTGTCTTTTTTAATTATTTTTACCCAAAGCCATAAAAATTAAAAATATTCAATCCCCCTCTCGTAATTAAATCGTCTACTTTAAAAACTTGTTTTGACAATTCTACACAGATGTTCTATATAAATTATAATAAATGTAATTTTAATTTTAAAGAAGTTACTTTAATTTCATTTTAAATAACTAATTTGTAATTATGAATATGTAAATGATTTTAAAATTTTCATTGTCATCATGATAAATCTCTATAATAGATAATTCATACGTTGGATTTAAAATAGATTAAATTCAACATATGATAGACACTTTCTAGACTTGACTTTTTCCATCTATTTGGGACATTTTTGGAACTAATTAAAGTGGAAAATCCCTAGTCATTCTCCCAAAATCCTTAAACATTGTTTAAAAACATTAAACACACTAAAAAAAAGGCAACAACCATTGAATCAAAGTGGACGGGAGATCAAGTACCACATCAGGAAATTCTAACTTTACAGATCAAGGAGCAAATAGAATTTTCATTCTTTTTCTCTTGTTTCTTTCTTTATTATTGATTTGTAATTAGATTTCCAAGGTGTTAAACATGGTTATGAGTTTCTAAATTACATATTAGGGTTTATTTCTGAATTTGTTTTGTAACTTTGATTATTATTGATTCAATACATATTTTAGTGTTGTGATAATTGTGCATGCTTATACTTGACAACAAATCGAGAGCGTGAGTCAAAGTAATCCGATTAGATTGTATAACGAGAGTTGGTAGTTTAATAAGTCCTGTAATTATCAAATTAACAATCATTCGAAAAGAGATCTTGTGTGAGAAATTAGTTATCCAATAGATAACTTTAGATTTAATTGAAAACATTAGGGAAAGTTTTATGAATCGAGAGATTGCAATTTTAGAATTTTCGAATTCAATTAAGGTTAATTGATTAGGTCTTGAGAGTGAGAATAATCAATACATTGGGAAATCCTAAGCATTCACCATTGATTAAACCTTAATATTATAATTTGGCATCTCACTTGTTATTTGCTTAATTGCTTTATTTAGTAATTGTTTTAATTTCTGTTATTATTTTCATTCAAATCACATTATGAATACCTTAAACAATGTTAGGTTCAAATTGTTTTATCTAATTTCTCGTAGAAACGATAACCTTATATGTTACAAGATAGATATGTATACTTGTAGTGTATCGAGGGTTTTATTATATATAAAAGTTCCTCAACATTTTTTTGACATTGTTGCTGGGGAACTTAGGATAGGAGTTTTTGAATTCCTTTAATTTAAGGAAATTTTCTCCATTCTTTTGTCCTTGCTACTATATGAACACAAAAATTACTTGGAGTTTAAGTAAGATCAAAGAGACTCCAACTCTTGATATCACGAGACGAGAAAGAGAAATTCGAAGAGTGAGATACTAAAAAGAGATTGAAAGAATGATGGCAGAAGAATATAATAAAGGAGACCAGAAGTGAACCCTGATAGATTTCATAAGACCAGGGTTCAATGCTGCACAACAAGGCATCACTCGATGACTGGTATAAGCAATGTCATTCAAGATCAAGCCAGTATTAATGAATATACTGCATACTAACATGCAGTTATGTGAGTTAGCTAATGAAAATCCTAACACCTATATCATAAACTTCTCAAAGTATGTTATACCTTTTGATATAATGAAATGTCGAACTCTTTCCATTCACACTAAGAGATAGAGTCAAAGTATGGTATCACTCTTTAAACCCAACAAACATCACGACATGGTAGCAGTTGGTGCATGCATTCTTAAACAAATACTTCCCTCTGGTAAAGACAACAAGGTTGACAAAGGTGATCACAAATTTTCAACAAAACGATAGGGAGTCACTATATACAAAGCATGGGAATGTTATAAAGACTTGCAAAGGAGACGTCCACCATAATCTACCAAAGGAATTTCTCTTGCAAATATTCTATAATATAGTTAATCCACCCACGAGGGGCACCATAGATGTAGCTTCTAGAGGATCTCTGATGAGGAAGGCAATTGAGGAAGCAAAGGACTTGCTAAAGGAGATAGCAAATAACAACTATCTTTGGATGTTAGATAGAAACAGACAGTAATCGAATTTTTGAGATCAAAAGGGGGTTATAACTGTTGATTCAATGACATCAATATAGGTTGAGATCGATAACCTAATAAGACAACTAAAAAGTCTGAAAGCCTCTTCATCTGCTCAAATTAAAGCAAATCATATATGTGAATTATGTGAACAAGATAATTATGTTACTGTTGATTTCACTATTGGAGTGAACAACCTTAGCAAATATGAAATTAGAATTCGTTTTTCTCTTTTTTTGTATAACAACAAATAGAAAATCCTTTGTGGCCGGTAGATGGTGACCATGTGTGGCTGTCACCTACCACTTAATTCATGGTTATCACTTGCTAGTTAAGATAAAAATTAATTAAAAAAATGAGATTACTTCTATTGTTTAGTAATAAGTGACATGTAAAATTGTAATTAATATGACAGCCAAAAAATATTAAATTTTATTAGTATATGTAAAAGTTTGTTTGATCCATCCACCAAGCATTTATCATTTTTTTGAATATTGAAATTGAGAACATCCACCTTCGAGTTCCAACACTAAATTTACAATAACTTTTTTGCATTTTTAATTTTATTTCTTATTAACTATTATTTTTGTATTAATTATTAAGTAAGAACATAAAAGTGGTATGAACATAAAAGTGGCATCAAGCAATAATTTGCACACCATTTTATGTAAGTATTTTCCTAGTTAAAGTATTGTAGATTGAAAAAGGTGCATTCTCAATTTTGTTATCACAATCATAAATTATATCTACATGTCTAATATAGAAAATTCTTTGCATTATTTGTAATGATTTTAGTATAATAAAATTTCGAGAGCTTCATATAAATGTATGAGAGTTTAAAGTGATAATATTACCATGAAAAATAAGAAGCAGAGTTCTAGAGACTATTTTAAAAATAAAATATTCATAAAATATAAAATATTTTGTGATTAATATGATTCCAACTTGGTTGATATTTTTTTAGAGTGAAATTTGATGTAGTAAGGAGATAAGAGTTTAAAAAGAAGAATAAGAAAGAAGATCTAGTGCTTCTATTCCGTTACTAAAATTCTATTCTGATACCCATATATTTAGTATGAAGTATAATTTTGTACGTGCACTTGTAAATATTTAACTTATGGCGGTGTTTATTGTATTATTTATTTTTATATTTTTCATAATGTAGTAGTATTTTCTAAATAATATAAATACATTAGAATAGTGGAGATGAGTAATGAAATGAAGAATAAGAAAAGTTATTTAAATACAATAATCTCATGTAGTGGGATAAAAGAAATTGAGACAGAGGTGGTAGTTCAAGTGAGAATGAATTTTCAAAGTTTAAAAATAATTTTTAATTTGTGTTAAAAAGTATGCAAAGTTCCTTAAGTTTATGGTTACTATATGGAGAAAAAAAGAAAGATGATTAATCAAGTAGCATCGAGATTCGAGAACCTAAAAACTCATTCTTTTATCTTATTTTATATATGGTTTAGTGTTGGTTTTCTTTACCTTTTTGTGAAATTAATTAGGACATAGATTAAGGTGAGATGAACCACATAATCTATTGTTTGAACTTATCTTTGTTTTAATGTAAGATTGTATATTTTTTTTTAGAATTGTTCATGTTTTCTATTGTTTTGGATTGAAGTAATGAACTTAGGCAATTAAACTTTAGAACCCTTTAATTTACGCAACACTATCAAAAATAATCTCCTCCGCTTAATCCTCCATTATTCTCAATGATAACTCATACAAACCACCATAAAGCCAGTAGAAAATATTCTTAAACATCATGAACTTCTCCACCCCTTATATTTTATCGAATCTCATATTGATCACTAGCTTGAGTTGCTCTTGAGTAAGTCTTTGTATTAATTTTAAGACATTATTTAAATAAAAATGCATTTAAGAAATCTATAAATAAATTGAAGACATTATTTAAATAAAAATACATTTAAAAATCTATAAATACTCGTACAATATAATTGATAAATTTTGTTTTAGCGTAATTTGGTTCATGGAAATATAATCATTAGGATTCAAGATCCATGAGAACTTATTCTTTTATCTTGTTTTCTTTATTGTTTATTATTAGTTTTCATTACATTTCCATGAACTAAATTAGGGTGTAGATTTAGGTGAGATGAATATGAGAGTTTATTATTCCTAGATATAAGCCTGTATGATTCTTCTTAGTTAGAGTGAAATCTATCATGGGAACTCATTGATGAATTAATGCTTTCTTCGAGGAGTTTTGATTTAAGAGAACTTTCAACTAAAATACTTAATGATAAGGACTACATTTCATAACGAAGTATAGATGTAACTAGGAAATTACAATTAATTATTAAATCAAGATAAATTTAAGAAGATGAAAATTCTAGGAGGATTTTTCCTCTAAATCATATTTATTTTTTGTTTGTTTATTCTTATTTAATGTCTTAATTGATTATCTCTTATTCGTTATATTAGTTTTATTTCTTTTCAAATTAATCATTCATTTAGTAGCTTTAGATAATAAGTAGATAGTTAGTACTAGTGGTTATATCCCTTATAAGATTAACATTCGAATCACTAAGCTATATCAACACTCGAATCATTATGCTATAGTATGGTAGGTTCACTTACTTTATGATTCTTTAGTACTATTTTGTATTTTGTTTATTTAGTATCGTACTTTATTTGATTAATTCGTATTGAAGAATTTACATGCTTACTCTACTCTCCTTAACCTTATTTATGCCCTTATGCATAATTTTTAATGTATGCTAAATTTTATAAATCATATCACACATAAAAAATCTATTGAATTCATTTCATCCTAATACATAAAGTAAGATGTGTGTGAATATATTGTTAAAGGAAATTAATCTCTTATCTCAACATTCCTATTCTTCCTTTAATTTAGAGTCCTTTTTTATATTTATTATTTTCATAGGTATAAAAGGCCATTTAAATCTATTTCTCATAGGTCTACATTTTTAATTATTAAGAAAATTTTCATCCTAGTTTTTTAATAAAGAGTCATTTCAATTTAAAAAAAAGGATCTCTACTAATGTCTTGTCACTTATGGTTAGATGATGCTACTAAATATACCATTAAGATCTTTGTTATAAGGTTTCTTTTGAAATGCTAACTTAATCAGCCCATTCTAATACCATTTGACGATAGTCCTTAATGACACTTAAGAGGGGAAAGGGTGAATTGGATGTTAATAAATTTTAAACTAATAATTCCTAACTTAGCAATTTAATGACAAAAATTTGAAATGAAATAACGAATTTTAACAAATAACCCTTTTCTACAATTGCTTTCAGGACTCTTCTTAGATGCCCACTATGACTCTTCTTTCAAAGTGAAGAATACCTTTTGTACAATCTTTACTAGACAAGAACTTCATTTATAGTCTTCCTTTGCGATGAAGAGGAACAATAATGCCACTTGGAATACCCCTAAATACAATATAAACATCTCAAAAAAGTTTATTACTCAAAATATCTTATAACTTTGATAATATTAAAGAGACTCATTTACATAAATATGGATAATAATGCTCAAATTCTTGATAAACATTTAGAAATAGCATTGAGTTTATCATATACATCTCAATATGTATGCAAAAAAATGTCTTTAAATAATTATTTTATAGAAACTATAACCAACTAATTGGCTATAGGGCATAAACTAACAATTGTCTCCCTAAATAACATTTGTATTGGTGTCCCCTTATATGCATCATTAGGTAAGTCGCCCTGTCTATTGCTCATTGTCACTTTTTCCTTCACATCATTATTTTCTTCTTTTCCTAAGGCTGAACATTTACATTTTCACTAGGAAGTGCAAAGGATGATGTCATCATCCATATCTTATATAAGCATAAACCTACAAAAGATTAATTTTCCTATCAAGCAATAACTTGTTGATTATCTTCTAGTGTTGATCCCAATACACTTCCCCATCTCCATGCTTTACTTCTTTGATCAATTACTTTGAAATATTGCACTTGGAGATGAAAGTTAAAATATGAGGTAGGAATTCACCAATAGCATTCAATTAATAGATTTTGATTAATTGAAGAGATCTTTACTTGAATATCTTTTACAAGCTAGTTCTTCATAGTTGACTTTACTATAAGTGAAATCTATTATATACTTATAGGAGAAATGTAACATCTCGTTACTGTTAGCAAGAGTATTATGGTAATATTGGGTCAGACTGATAGGTTTTACTGCATTCACTGACTGAGCATGCTACTGGCCTCTAATTATAGAGGAACAGGTTTTTTGCATATGCATTTGTTATTCATAGGTACATGCATTC
>JANIHY010000002.1:61155370-61168399 GCA_027479065.1 Erythroxylum brevipes
GGCCGAAAGAGAGTCGCGACTCGCGAGACACGAAGAGAGACACCGGCGAAGAGAGGAGGCGTGCGGCGTGGGAGAGACGAGGCCGAAGAAGAATCCAGAAGTCGGGGACGACGATGAGACGGCGGTGAGACAAGATCCGAGAGGGAGGAGCAGCGGCGAGGAGAAGAAGGAGGAGAAGCCGAAGAATAGAGAGGAAGAGTTCCAGAAGGGTCGAGGACTCGGGGCGGGCTGGGGTAGATTTTAGGTTAATTTTTTTTTTTGCTATTTGGTCCCTGGAAAAATCGGTATTTTCCGAAATGCGCCGAAACTTACCGAAATTTATGGTTCCGGCCGGAATTTGTGCCCGGAACCGTTGCCACCGTACCGGTTTCGTACCGTACCGGCCGGTACCGTCCGGTACGGAACGGTATCCATACCATTCTCAAGACCTCTTTATAATTATGATTTTACACGTTCACAGTAACTTAAACATTTAAGGGACACAACTGCGTATGTTACTTATATGGACATGTAGCTTTCTACGAGCGAAAACAGCTTATTCAAAGCTTTTCATATTTACAATCTCTTACATAGTCCCTTACAAAGCCGTATTTGTTACTTATAAGGGCATGTACATCTTCACACAAGTTTGTATCTTCAAAGCAATTATAATTCTTTTGTTCTATGCCACTATTTTACTTGAATTCTTCTCCTTTTGATCTATGATGACAATTAAGACTTGAAAACATATTTAAAATAAAATAAGTACCAAAAAAAAGCATAAAACTCTCAAATAACAAGCAAAATACACTCAATTTAGGCATAAAAATATAGTACATTAATCATATATCAAACATCTTCAAACTTAAGCTTATGTTTGTCCTTAAGCAAATCATAATCCAAATCATCAATCTTAAAAACATCTATCCTTTATTAACCTCATCATGTTCATTAAGATCTTAAATCTTCATATCATATTAATCAAAATAACATAAAACTAGACTCAAGTTATCCTAGAATTAATTTTCTTAAGTCAATGTCAATAGCATTCACATTGATAATCTTTTTGAAATCAAAAACACAAATTTCACACTCTCACAAAGGATTCACTAAATGCACTCAAAGTGTTTAGGGTAAAAAATATAGGAGACTCTCAAATAATTGCATAGAAGGATTATTAACTATCAGCTTACAATAAAAACGTATCTAAATCACTTATAAGTAAACTAGAAATAAAAATAAAAATTCTTTTAAATAGAATGTAATGAGGCTTAGGTAAAGATATGGTAGGGATAATTAAAAAGGATAATGATGTATAAGAAAATTTACATAAACAAGATTACATAAATTTTAGTTTTTCATAGCGTAGGTCCTTTAAACAATAAATTCATTGTACAACACTAATTATTCTCACTCTCTAACAAATATTACAACTTTTTTCTCTTTTTGTCTTTTTTAATATGGTTGCAACAAATAATTTTCAAATGTTGAGCTTCTTTGAGAAAATCTAGAGAGAATATAAAATTATATAAATGAGGCACTCGAGAAGAAACAAATTTCAAGATCACTACAAACCAACAATCATAGAAATGTTAGACCATTTCTTTAACATTCTCAATATAACCCAAGCTTCAAGTAAACAAGTAAATTCAAATTCCTTTAGGTTTCAAAAATAATGAAAATATTTTCAAGAAAAATAAGGTAAATGCTATCAATATGGTTATAATCAATCAAGAAAAAGGCTTAGTCTAAAAAATGTTTACTATTAACTTAAATAGATAACAACTGGGAAAGAATTTAGCACATCAATCAAGATTTTATACTATTTATCCAATTATAAAGTTCATCAAATTTTTAGGCATTTAGCTACTTGTATTAATTCATAAATTAATTCAATTTTCTTTGCAATCCGTCAAATTTTAACTTAATCCATATAATTTAACTCAAAACATAAAATAAACAGTTATGAGAAAGATTTTTCAATTTTTAAATATTTTATTAACCTTCATTGAGTGAAAAGTAAATCATTAACTTTATAATTAATATAAGAGTATTTAGAAGTTTATTTGAAAGGTCACATAAACTTTTGATTGAAGACTAAACCACTTGTCATAAATACTCTTTCTTACTCAATTAGGTCACTATTTCAAATAGTTATTAGCACCATTCTTCAACTTTCTTACTTAGCTTGAAGCGAGTAGATTGAATTTATTTAATGCTCAAATTTTTACAATATTTTCTTTTTTTGTTGGGGGGCATAATAAAAGTGCTTAAAAGAAATTCGTATCTTACTTAATTTTATGTATAATTTATACAAAAGTATCACAGTACAAATCCAATATCTATTCTCAAAATTAACAAAGCAATTTGATATTAATTTAATCATTAAAGCTTAACTAATTGCCTAAACAAATCAAATCACAATAATATATAAACTCATGATAAATCATCTTGATCAATTTTAAAAATTTCTCATAATTTTTCTTTTAAGCTAATTGTAATAAAACTAATAAACATAATATTTATTTCCCTCCCCGTACATTGTCCTTAATATACCAAGTATGCAAGAATAATGAAAAATATAGAAAACAATAAAAAAGATGTAAAGATACTAGTACTCATATGATAACAAAAAATTGTCAACCTTGTCTAATGCCATTAATATCTATCCAAGGCCAATGAAATATGGTCTCTACTTTAGGTGTATAGGAGTATTGCCAAATCTTATCTCAAGTAGAATAATCATGATCCAATCTTGAAAGAACATCAAAATAAACTTAAGGCCATTAGTTTAAAGCTATAAAAACATATTAAAATCATTATTAAAGCTCCTAAAAATTATTAAATTCAAATAAAAATACCTAAATATTATATTGTCTCTTAATAAGGAAATATTATATTGTTTCTTAACAAGAACTTCTTTATGAGTTTTAAAGCTAATTTTCTTATTTAAACCATTCAATCACCTTAGATTCACAATCAAAGGATTGCTTCCACTCTTAAAATTAAAGCTCATTAGCTTCTTCACATGTTATTAGGAATGGATTGCCCATCTTCCCTTCTTCTCTTTATAAGATATAGAATCACTCTTCATTTCAATTAACTGCCAATGACTCCTCAAGATTCTTTTTCCTAGAAAGGAGATTCTTTATGTAATTGGTCTACTTTTGCATTTTCAAAATAGTTTCAACAAATGCTATGTTAACATATAATTCCCTTTGCTCTCGTTTCAAACTTACTCAGATATGAAATCTTTGGTTTATAGTCTTTGACCCACTTCCTTCAAAGACTCCTCATCCTTTTTGTTTTCCTTCTCTTTCTCCTTCTTTTCATCATTCTCTTCTTGTACAACGATTTTCTTTGTATTTTCTATCTTTGTTTCTTCAAGTTATAGCTCCCTTCCACTTTTTAAAGTTTAATCCTTCAAATTTAGCTTGGTGTGGCTAATCAAACACCTTACTGTCCCTCGTAGACGAGCTTAATGAGTTATATTTAATCTAAATATCCAAGTTGTGGATGGAGTATTGTGTAGGTACCATGTTAGTAAATATTGAGCCATATTCAATCCATGTTATCTTAAAATTACTTTAAATTTCCTCTATCTTAATTCTAACATGGCCAAATTTACTTATTTATTAGAGAAATAAAATAAGGCCTATAAATTTACAAATTAAAATAAGTATCAAGTTTAAAAAAAACTGTGACCTTAAATTTTAGACGATTATATACATGAAGAGGATTCGAAACTGCGACTTCACGTAAACCAAAAGAGATCCTTACTAACTCAGCCTTATCGAAGCACACTTAACGTAAATCTTTAATCATTAACCTCGTATGTATCTTTAAATTAGGACAATACACATGCTAGTGCACGTCGACTTGTAATGTTGGGCAAACGTGGATCATACTCTATCAAGCGAGAATACTGACATATTATATGATCGGTTCTATTCAGCTTTCAGCTTCTACTTGTGAGGTGATGACGATTATTTGTCGGGGAATTTGGAGAAACATAAGCGGAATAGTATGGAAAGAGCACGGGCAACGAGCCGAGAATGTAGTCCTCCAATTTCAGTGGCAACAGCAGAAGAAGAAGACTACAGGTACGAAACCAAAGTTAATAACATAACTTGGTGGAACTAACCAAAGGAGGGTTGGTTGAATGTTAATGCCGATGCCGCATGCTTCCGGGTGAGAAACACGATGACAGATTAATCCAAGTTTTTTTTTTAATTTTTTTAATTTAAATTTTCAAGTCTTATAAAAGTTAAATTATTCAAAAGCCCAATGTATAATCCTTAAATTTAGCTTCTTTAGAATGAGATCACTATCAGCATCATTATCATCGTCATGGTCATGATCCGGATAACAAAATATTGATTGACATGGGCACAAACAATGGTATTGAAAGCTTCGAGAAACAGGAACTTTGTCTATAATCCGCTATCTTCGCTCTGTCTCTCTCTTTACGCATATCCTTTTTAATCTGTATGGAATGGTTAAATATATGATGCAAGTATATGCCCATACCGATGCATCCATATATACATATAGACATAGCAACGGCTTCCTTGTTACAACCTGGATGTGGGTATCCCGGGAGATTTACTAATAACGTTAATAACAACAATAATGCATGGAATGGAGCTTCTTTAAATTCCACTTTGCATCCTTCGTCATCATCTTCCTGTTCCTGTTCCTGTTCCTGTTCCAGTTCCGGTAATTCTCATACCTTCCCTTGTTGATCTCTGTCTCTCTCTCTTTTGTTGAGAAGGTTTATGATTTGTCTGAAATTGGATTTTTACCCCTTGAGTTACTGGTATTGTTGGGGTTCTTTAGAAATTTTGATTACAGTGCAGTGACATATTGTGAATAATTGGTTTGAGAATCCTAACGTGAAAGTAGTGAACGAATGTTTTCAGTTTGGGGGTCCTCTTAAGAGGCAGAGGTTCGTAATCGGAAGTGTCTTGTTGGTGAAAGGAAATGTATGGATTTTTTGGAGTATTGAAATCGTTGAGTTGCATTAAGGATGTTAGCATTTGGAGGCAAGATGAAAGGTATTAGTTTGAATGGAGATTTGGTTTGTCTGAAGTAAGCTAGCTTAGTTCTGAAGCTTGTCTATCATTTGATAGAAGTGGGATTTTATCCTCATGCTCTTGGAATTTGGATTTGACGGTCTCCTCTGATGAACACAAAACTTGCGTGACACATCTTAAAATGGTATTGGGCTGTTGCACTTTAGTGGTAGACCAATCTCACCCTCTTAAACGCACGTTGGATGTCAATTAACGTGTTTATCCCTTTGGAGTTCCTGAATTCATTGAGATTTTTTATTCTGTTAGGCAGCTGACACAAGTAGTGCTCATGCTATGCAAGCTTTACCATATTATTGTTAAACTTGACTATTAAAAATGTCCTCCTGGTAACCCTATCCATGTCACTATGCTTTTAAAAAATTGTGTTATCATGACCTGATCTACACACCTTGGCCATTGATCGTAATCAATACATTCAACAAATTTGATTCTTTCCTCATTTGCATTGTTTATGAATTCTTTACAAACATTGATTGATTTAAGCAAATAAATAAATTTGCTTTGGAAATATTTTTGAAGTGTAGACACACCTGTGCATACTTCCTTAACTGCATGTTTGGACATATGATTATGTATTGCAGGTTCTAACAGTATTTGGAAACATCAAGACCTTAGAGCTCAAGCTATGAACGCAGCTACTCGAGGCAATCTTATTTTATCTAGCAGATCTAAGAATGGCAAAGATGAACCTGATCATCTTCTTGTTCTTGTTCATGGCATCTTGGCTAGGTATGAGTATTTGTTACTTCATAGTATTATAAGCAAATTCCCCTTCTATTTCTCCCTTTGTTGCATTAAATGAAAAAATATAGTTGAGACTGAAGGCAAAATGAGTACAAGACATTTGTTCTCACTTGACAATGGCAGAAGCTAATTATTCTGGTCAGCTGGATGTATCTGTGTTCATGATTTTGTTTGTCCTAAAATATGTATGCATGAATTTCTGCTGCACTTTCCTCGTTTCATTCTTTCCTCGTACTCCTACGAGTTGAACACCTGTTGACTTTGTTTGGGTTTCTGAGAAAAGATGGTTATTGAAGCATAATACAGCTCATAGATACCAAAATTAACTGAAATTAACTTCTCCATAAATTTGTATTGTTTGTATCCAGATGCATCACAAGCATCTAAGTCTCATTTGGTTCTAGATATTTCCTCTTGATAGTCATCTAGTGATTGCTTACAACCATTTTTTAAATGACATTTTCAACTGATTGAATCCGCTGGGCAGTTTTACTAATTAAAATGTTTCAACATTTTGATATACTATGCAACAAGTTTGCACTTCCAGCTACACTAACATTCCTTGGCGCATTAAGATTATAAATGGCTTGAGAAAAAGTCAAGCAACAAATCAGTAGTTTTATCACCATGGGAGTGATCTATTGGGTCTTTAGATTAAAGAAAGGCCTGTTTCTGGTGCTTTTTACCTTTGAGGTTGTAGTCCAAATTGTGTTTAATTTGACCATGTTCGTCAAATGCAGCCCAAGTGACTGGATATATGTGCAAGCAGAGTTGAAAAGGTGTCTTGGGAGAAACATTCTAATATATGGTATGTTTTGGTCATTCACCAATTAATGTACTTACTGTATGCAATTCTTAGTGGTAAATTTTAGGTGTGCAAAGTTAAAGGTTTACATTTGTCCTGTTATTTAGCTTTGCCCTGTCGATGTGATCATAATTAAAAAGTAAACATCACACAGATTAGGGGAATTGCCTTATCTTCCATGAGCAAGAAAGTTGGGGCTACCGATTGAGAAAAATTAGATACAGATGATGGAACAGCAAAGAGATCACTTGGGACAAATCACTGGTCTTTTTTGATTAATAACAAACTCTATGGAAAGAAAGGGCAAGAATGGAACCATTTTGCACTATAAATTTTCCCTAAAAACAAAATTGACTCTCAAGTTTTCAACATATTATTTAGAGTAAGGGGCTTACAATAATTGGCTTTTGACAGCAAGTTCATCCAATAGCTACATTAAAACCTTCTCTGGGATTGATGAAGCTGGAAAGCGACTAGCAGAAGAAGTGAGTCTTAAAACCTCTTTGAACATATGCATGCAGATTTCTCTTAGATCATCTGATATCGCGAGTGGATTATGAAGAGCGGGTCACTGTGTGATCAATGGCGGTCCTACGTATTAATCTTCTCATATATGTAAACAGGTAATGCGAGTTGTGCAGAAGGCAGGGAACTTGAAGAAGATTTCCTTTTTAGCCCATTCTCTTGGTGGCTTGTTTGCAAGATATGCCATTGCTGTTCTTTATTCAAAATATGCCTCAAGTTCTGGTCAATCTGGTGATCATAATGATTCAGAGAGGCCAGATTCACATCCTGCTGCTTCTTTAAGACGAGGTACAATTGCTGGGTTGGAGCCAATCAATTTTATTACTTTGGCAACCCCACATCTTGGAGTTAGAGGAAGAAAGCAGGTTTGTTTTGAAGGGGATTCCCTCATATGTATCTTTGTAGCTTGTAGTAATGGTTCAGTCTGGTACTTATTGGCCTCTAATGAGGTTTGCATTTTTCATCGCTCATTTTGCTTTTGAATTGCAAAGTGTTCTCATATTCTTTTGCACTGGCTCTTAGGATTGGGATTATTCATTTATGCATTGCATAGTAAAATACATGAAAAAAATTTCACCATTTTGTAGTTTTGTGACTTCCAAATTCTGATCTAAATAAACTTGGGACATTGTGATACAATTACTAAATGCCTTAGGTGGACAAAGTTGGGATAATAAAGAGCTCTAAAAAGGAAAAGAAGAAGACAACTTTGAAACTCGTGTATTAGCCTCGTTCAGATTTCTAAACTAAATGTGTTCATGAGAAAACTTCTGGATGTGGTAAGTAATGATTGGTGCATGGGATGAGTTCAGGTTGGAATTTAGCTGTTAATATGAATAAGAGAAACTCTTTTGTAGCCATTTCTGTCAAATAATGTCGAAGCTACTTTTGTTGCTTGTCATTCCATTCTATACTATTAAATCTGTGATAATCTCTTCTGCATCAACAGCATCATCATTATTATCCTCTCAGATAAATACTCCATCTGTTGTTATCATATCCTTGTTTATAGTGATTAACTATAGTCAAATCTCATAACCGTCTTAGATTTCTGCTAATGAGTAATTATGATCTATCTCAGCTTCCATTTCTCTTGGGCATATCCTTTTTAGAGAAAATTGCTGCACCATTAGCTCCTTTTCTTGTGGGCCAAACTGGCAGTCAATTGTTCCTCACGGATGGTCAACCAAACAAACCACCTCTTCTTCTTAGAATGGCTTCAGATTGTGAAGATGGGCAATTCATGTAAGTAGGCTGCAGTTCTAAATAATTGGAGCATATACTATTCTCTAACACAGTCAGTATTTGCTGTTCACCTGTCTTCTTATCCGTGTTTCTGTACTAACTTGCAGATCTGCCCTTGGTGCATTCAGATGTCGCATTGTTTATGCAAATGTTTCTTATGATCGTATCCAACTATCTGTGTGATGATTGTATGCTACTGTACATAAACCATGTCCGTAAATGACGTCTTTATCAAATCAAGCTCCCTTGACACAAACTAGATATGGTTGGTTGG
Source organism: Erythroxylum brevipes (assembly GCA_027479065.1). NCBI lineage: Eukaryota > Viridiplantae > Streptophyta > Magnoliopsida > Malpighiales > Erythroxylaceae > Erythroxylum > Erythroxylum brevipes. The sequence continues at coordinate 61,164,039 of JANIHY010000002.1, forward strand.
CGCACTTCATCCTTAAGGAGGGAGAAGGAACTTGTGAAGGTGAAAATGATACTGTAACTCTCTTTAACTCTAGTTCTTGCTATTAATCGTTTGATGGCTGCGTCCATAAAGGAAAGCAGTATTTGGTTCATGAACCAGAATACTAGTCAATAGTTTAACTAGATTGTCATTTAGAATTCTGAAAGATCATTGGGCGTAAAAGAAAAAACTAATATTGATTGTTTGAAACTTAGGTTTGTGGATTATTGTTGGACTATTAAGTGAAGTTAGTTTGCAGAATATCATCTTATACACTATTTCAGCCTTTTTCTTCATGTAACTGCTCTTATGGTTATAAAAACTGGAAACAACGGTTATAGAACAAAGTTAAGTACGAATATTTACGCCTACTCTGTCTCAGATACTAAATTATAATTACTTTTTCTCAACTGACAGCCTCCCCAGAAGTCCCTGGATGGTTACCAGCATGTTGTAGATGTTGAGTATTGTCCGCCAGTCTCCTCTGAGGGTCCCCATTTTCCTCCAAAAGCTGCAAAGGCAAAGGAGGCAGCACAAAATGAACCCAATGCACAAAACACGGTGCAGTATCATGAAATAATGGAAGGTGTGACGTGTGGTCATTTACGAAACTAAGATTTCTGATTACGTCCTATGGAAAAGGTAATAACTGGATTCCTTTTGTTAACAGAGGAAATGATACGCGGTTTGCAGCAATTAGGATGGAGAAAAGTTGACGTCAGCTTCCACTCGGCGTTCTGGCCCTTCTTTGCTCATAACAATATTCATGTTTGTGGCTCAATGTGTTTCCAATATCTGTATAGTTTCTTATTTATTATTACATGCTGTATCCTTCATTTCAGGTGAAAAATGAATGGTTTCACAATGCTGGTGCTGGAGTGATTGCTCATGTTGCAGACAGTCTAAAGCAGCAGGAGTCTTGCTCATACATTGTTGCTAGCTTGTAGCTTTAGTTGCCATAAGCAAGTGCTCTGACTACTACAAAATTGTTGTATGATAATTGCTCATTCCCAGAATGACAAATAAAAATCTTCCATGTTCTCGCTTCGTTATATGGCTTGCCAATTTCTATAAATAATTGAATAAAACGACAAGAACTTTGGTGAGAAACTTCATTAAAGTGATGTATACCAAGGATATAAAACTAATTCCAAAAATAAAACAGAATGCCCCTAGTTCGTAGGCATGGTTGATCCATGGCATTCTTTTAATTAACAAGTTCATCTTAAAGTGTCACGTATTCTCGGTTACAAATGAACGTCAACTATGTGATCAAACTTTGAAAAGTGACTGATTCCTGGATCCCAAATCTCGTTTGAAGCTGTGGCCGTGTCGATTGTTCCCTTTCAATTGTCTAAAGCCAGCTTCTGTAGTTGCCAGAGAATACAAAACATGAAAAACCAACTTCTTGATTTTTCATTATGGCAAGTGAGAAGTTTATCTAAGCTCAAATCTTATAAATAATTGGCGAAGGATGAAATAAAACCTCTTGTATTTTGCTAATTTTGTCAATATTTATGTTCTACCTTCTTTTGTGAAAAGGTGGCTCTATATTACCTATTTTTATGCTTCTTCCTATTCTTCCTGCTTTGGAACTCTTCGCGCGCGATAAAAGATAGTGAGCTAATAGCGGGTCAAAGCAAATTTAAAACCACATGTATTGGACAGGATACCTTTATAATAGGCAACACCACTCACTGCATGATTCAAGACCACTATTCCTCTTTCACTGAGTTATTAACCTTCTCTGGCAAAATTGCAAAAGGAACAGTCGGAAGCTCAAGAAGAAATGGAAAAGCTTGCAAAAAAGATAACCTTTCTGGTCTCGGTTCTCTGCTTTCTCTCCCTTCTTAGCTCCACCTATGGACATACTGATCGTTTCATGGTTGAAGGCAAGGTCTACTGTGACAACTGCCGTACCCAGTTCATTACTCGAATCAGTCAATTCATGAAAGGTACGTAAATTTCTTGAAAGCATCGTCAATATATTGAAAACCTACCATTTTGAATATCATAGCAACTTTCACGTCATTGCAGGTGCAAAGGTGCGCTTGGAATGCAAAGAGATGGAAGGCGGCAGTTTAACGTTCAGCGAGGAAGCAGAGACCAACGAGTCAGGAACCTACACGATCGAGGTTGACGGAGACCACGAGGATGATCTATGCGAGATTATACCTGTCAAATCCGGCGACCCTAACTGCAGTGAGATAAGCAACGACGATTACCTTAAGAAAGCTGCAAGAATCAGTGTCACATCCAATAACGGCATCATTTCTGGGGTGCGCCAAGCCAACCCTCTTGGTTTCATGACAAAGGAAGCTAAACCAGAGTGCAAAGAAGTGCTCAGAGAACTTGGGTTCTCCGCAACTGGCTTGGTTAACAATTGATATCACATCACTACGCAGTAGTAACTGAATAAATATTCCAGTCGTTCAGTTGGTATTTTCATGACATCATTGTGAGAATTTAACACCTGACTCTTGTATACGAGGTTTCGATACCCTCACAGTTCTGCTACTTCCTCCATGTTGAATTCCATGGTTTTCAAAAACTATCATGAAAATGTGCAACAACTAGATTAAAGATTTCTACGTTTAATTTAATTTTCGCAAAGCTGTCAAGAGTGCATGTTGTTTTCTAAGAGACTGTTGCTCATGGGATCCTTAAGACAATAGTAGTTTTTCTAAATCACCAGAATTTAGAACCGGAAAACTATTACTTATCATCGGGCCAGTACATTAACACATTGTCCTCGTTTCTTTATTCTTTCTTTCTTGTCTGGCGCACGGTAGAAGGTACTTACTTGCATAGAATTGATGTCCATATTCACTTTTCACAAACTTCTATTAACATTTGGGTTCTACTATAGACACCATCATATAACACACTAAAAGCCCCTCGTAAGACCTACTGCCACTTTTTGTTTTCTTCAATATTTCTTGAACACGCACTAAGCCCATCATTGACCAAGAGCATTTTGCGGTACCTAAAGATGCTTGTGCTGTTTGATATGCCTACAGGCTTTGCCCCTTTTCAAAATTATAGATGAAGGGAAGCTATCCAAAGTCGATGACTTGGGGAAGGAGTTGTCTAATGCAAACACCTCAAGAAAGGCTGAAAAATTAAATGCTTTTCCACTTGTTCCCAACTCATAAGCGGCAAGTGTAATCTATCCAGCAGTATTTTAAACTCCGAATTATCACCATAACAAATGTAACACGGCAACAGTGATTCGCTCTGTTATGCATCACCTGCAACGGAGGTTAAAGAAATGATTTTGAGATCAAACACAAAAGATTCTATTTTTGGTGGTGTTTCTGCCTTACTTTTGGCTCCGCTTAGTTTTCCTTTACCCTTGTAGTGCTGCCATGAAAGCTTAAGGAAAAGAAATCTTTTCAGAACAAAGACACGCACGATTCTTTGTTCTGAAAGAAAATAAAAAGGGCATGAAGTGATTTATGCAACTAAAAGATTGGCACTTTCCACCAATCAATCAAACAACTCAGTATTTTGGTTGAGAAATATTCCACGTTCCAAGATTATGAGCATCTAACCTCTTGATTTATAACGTAAATGTGCGATCTCTTTCCTCTTTTCACAGTTGTAGTCATATCTATTCTCGTTGTTTAGGCAAGAAAAGCAAGATAAAGGTAATAGCATTATACTCTCCTTTTGATCCCAAAGCATAAAGCAATATGGTGCGAAACCTTCCATTAGAATATTTTGTACTTTCAAGACTTTTTCCTTTTTATAAAAAATGGATGGTTCTGCTTATCAACTTTAAATTTTAGAACAAATTTTCAACTTTTTTCTTATAAACGAGTCAATTAATTTTAAAACAAGTTCAACTGCTCTTCCTCCAAAATCGTTGCAAAATAATTTGTTATACGAATGTGAACAAAATTATCATGGACTTGAAGGCCATTAAAAGCGTTATAAGGAAAGGAAAATGTGCAAAATAGGGTTCATGAACCTTACTATAATGTCTTTGAAAAGAGAACAAAGATGTAATGAAAAAAAAACTTTTCCCCACGTAACATAGTGTTTGATCTTGATTTTTAAAACTAAGGAGTTGTTTGTTTCTTTTTTTTTTTTTCTGTTTTTGTTGTCGTTTTTGTTAAAAGAAAAACAGGTAAGTAAAACGTGTTTGACTTACTTTATTACGATTTTTTGTTTCTGAAAATAAAAAAACCACAACAGTTTTACAAAAACCAGAAAACATCGTTTCTCTGAATTTTGACATGTTTTCTTCGACAGAAAACTAACATATCCTTGCTTTCTATCTCGATAATATTAATAATAATAATAATAATAATAATAATAATAATAAAAGTAAAAAATTA
>JANIHY010000002.1:61168499-61181718 GCA_027479065.1 Erythroxylum brevipes
ACTTAATAATAATAATAATAATAATAATAATGAGTTTATTAAAAATCTCAATCAAACAAGTCTTTATTTTCAGTTTTTATATTACAAATCTCAACTAAATAGGTTTTCATTTTTTTTAGAAAACAAACAGAAACCAAAAATAAAAAACAGAAACTAAAAACAACAATAGAAAAATAAAAGTGGAACCAAACGACCCCTAAAGAAATGCTTAATTCGCATCCTTTTTTTCCCCTTCTAATTAGAGCTTTCTACTTCGATATGTATGACAACACTGAAAACAAACTAGCTAAATGATGATTCTACTCCTCTCTTTGCACAGAGAACCCTTTTTTTTGTAGCCGACTTGAAGAAAGACAGTAGATGTGGATTATTTGTCCAAAGGTATAAAACCATTTGGGAGGTAGCTGTAGACAAATTACCCACAACTATCCATGATTTTTACCCTAATTTGTTTGGGCTTTTTTTTACATAAAATTTGTGTGTCAATTTTATTATTATTATTCATTCAATCGTATTTAACTACGAACCTACTGTAATTCGGTCAATTTTTCACAGCAAGTGGTATCAGAATCTCTGTTAGAAAATTAAGATTATTCTTTTTGGTGCAATATGTATTCACGTAAAATAGTGGGAGTTAAGTTCTATTCATGATAGAAGTAATGGCAGCAAAATTTAAGATTGAGAAGTTCAATGGGATTAATATCTTATTGTGGAAATTGAAGATAAAGACTATCTTAAGAAAAGACAAATTCTTAGCAGTCATCGACAAAAGGTTGACAACATTCATAGATGATAATAAGTGGAATGAGATGGATGGGAATAAAGAAGTCAACATACCCAGGGCATAAGGCTCCCTGCTTTGTGGGATACTAGGGAGGGTTATAATATACATAGTATTCCCTTTGTATTTTTGTAAAGAGATTATTTATTTGATCTGAACCTGTGACCTTATGGTCACAAAGGAATAACTTTACCAGTTGACCTTATGGACCGGAATGCTATTACAAATCTTCATTTAGTATTAGCATATGGGGTGTTGTCAAGCATAAAGGAGAAGAAGATAACAAAGGAGATCTAGGATCATCTCACTAAGATGTATGAGGCCAAGTACTCTATAACAAGATTCTTCTTAAGAAAAAAATCATACACACTATTTGGATGTTAGAATTTACTTCAGTGACAAAGCACCTCAACACCTTAAATACTCTAATTTTTTAATTCACATTACTGGGTCATAAAATAAAGCCTCAAGAACTTGTTGAACTTCTGTTTCAAAGTCTACTAGATTCGTATGATCAACTCATCATCAATTTAACAAATAATGTTCGTGTGGATTACCTAGTCTTTGATGATTTCTCATCCATTATTTTTGAAGAAGAAAATCGACGCAAAAGTAAGGATGACATGCAAGCAACTTCACAACAAGAGGAGACATTGACGGTGATGAAAGGGAGATCAATAGATCATGGCCACAGTGAGAACTGCAATCATGATAGGGGAAAGTTAAGAAGTAAGAAGAATTTAAGATGCTATAATTGTGGCAAAAAAGGTCACGTGAAGAAGGATTGTCATAATAAGATAAATTCTCATCCTCAAGGAAATATGGTGGGCACTTCAAATGATGGTAATGTCCTATGTTGTCAGATAGTGACTACAAATGAAAGCAAAAAAAGATTTATTGATGCATGACTTTTTGACTTAGGAGCTACTTTTCATATGATTTTTCAGAGGGAATGATTTTATCATCATGAACCTATCTCAGAAGGATTTATGTACAGTTGCAATTATCATACCTAAAAGATCATCAATGTGGGGACCATCAAGTTGAAGTTGTATGATGGTATAATTCGTAATATCCAAGAAGTGTAGCATGTGGATGGCCTGAAGAATAACTTTGTTGTCTTTAGGATAATTGTGTGATCTTGGTTGCAAGGTCAAAATTGAAAACAAGGTCATGAAAATAATTCAAGGTGCATTTGTACTTGTGAAGGGAGAAAAGATAACAATAAATTTGTATATGCTATAAAGAGAAACTTTGCAGGAGGTAAAAGCATAAGTTATTTCAGGATGTTCAAATGCAATAATATGGCATCAAAAACTTTGACATATGTCTGAACAGGGAATGAAGATTCTTATTGAGCAAAAGCTACTTCTAAGGCTCACAAAGGCATCTCTTCCTTTCTATGAGCATTGTGTTATAAGAAAGTAGCATCAGTTTAAGTTCAACACATCAAATTATAGAAGCAAATTAGTTTTAAAATTGATTTACATAGTAAGCGCCAATTCCATCCATGGGAGGAGCAAAATAATTTATGTCTTTCATTGATGATTATTCCAGGAGATGTTCAGTGTATCCAATTAAGAGGAAGGCAAAAGTGTTTCCATTCTTTAAAGTTTACAAAGCGCGAGTAGAACTTAAATCTGAAAAAAGAAGAAGAAGAAGAAGAAGATCAATTGTTTGAGGACAGATAATGAAGGAGAATACACTATCATTGAAATTAAACAATTATGTTAGCAAGAAAGCATTAAAAGATAGTTCACAACAACATACACTTCTCAGCAAAATGGAGTAGCAAAGTGGATAAACACAACTCTGTTAGAGAGACCAGAGCTATGTTGGCAACTGTAAGTTTAAACAAGACTTTCTAGATAGAAGCAGTAAGTACCACTTGTTATGTGGTAAATCAATTCTTGTCAATTGCAACCAAGTTGAAGACACAGACGGAGATATGGACTGATGAGTCCTTTGATTATTCAAACCTCCATACATTCAGAATTTATATGTACGTGATGCATAGTCCCTAAGAAACTTCAAAGTTGAATCCAAAATCCAAAAAATGCTTATTCTTAAGGTATGCTGATGAAGTGAAGGGGTATCGCTTGTGGGATCCCGCTGTCTATAATGTTATCATTAGTAGGAATATAATCTTTGTAGATGAGCTACAAAAGAAAGGAGAAGGTGATATCACATCAAAGGAAGATTCAGAGCCTACTGTTGTTCATATGGAAAAGGAATCTTAGAAGGATTCTTCTGAAGCAGCACTAAAGCACGAAGTACAAGAACCAATAGAGTCTAAAGCTCCAGAGACTTACGATCAAATAGCCTAAAATGGCAAATAGAATGGCATACTGATTATATTATTGAGGGCAATGCTACATATTGTCTTCTAACTAAGGATGGAGAGTCATTAACTATCTAGGGGGCAATGAATAGCTTAGATGCATCTCAATAGATGACAACAATGCAGAAAGAAATTAAAGCTTTTCATAACAATAAGACATGGGAACTTATGCCATTACCAAAAGGAAGGAAGGTTATTGGCAAAAAAATGGGTCTATAAAGATCAAACGAAATGGTGATGATTAGGTGCAGCGGTATTGCGCAAGATTAGTGATGAAATGATATGCTCAGAAGGAAGGGATTAACTTCAATGAAATATTTTCCACTATGACTTGACTTATGATAGTTTGAGTAGTCCTGACAATATTTGCTAGGTTTGACTTACATCTAGATTAGTTAGATATAAAGAGGGCTTTTCTTTATGGAGATCTTGAAGAAGAGATTTATATACTCCAACTAGGAGGTTTAAAAGAAACAAGAAAGGAGAATTTAGTTTGTAGGTTGAACAAATATCTATATGGTATAAAGCTGACGCTAAGATGTTAATACAAGAGATTTGATTATTTCATTATGAGCCTTGGATACAGTAAACTAAATGCAAACTCTTGTGTATATTTTAAGAGGTTTGGTAAAAATGACTTCACTATCTGGCTGTTATATGTAGACGAAATGTTGATAGCAAGCCCTGACAAAGTTTGTATTATAAAATTGAATGCCCAGTTGGCTAAAAATTTTGAAATGAAGGATTTGGAACTGGTAAACAAGATTCTAAGGATGTAAATTAACCAAGACATAAGAAACAGAAAGATTTATCTTTCTCAAAAGAATTATCTAAAGAAGATCTAATGACGCTTCAATATGAAAGATTGTAAACCAATTTTTATCTTACTTGTCGTTAACTTCAAGTTATCCTTCAGTATAAGTCCTAATAGTGAAGATAAGACGATGAAGATGTCTCGAGTATCGTATGCATCAATAGTAGGAAGCTTAATGTTCGCTATGATTTGTACAAGACTAGACATTGCACATGCAATGAAAGTAGTTAGTCAGTACATAGCGAATCTTGACAGAGAACATTGAAATGTTTTAAAGAGGATCCTTAAATACGTTAAAAGGACCTAAGATGTTGCATTGTGTTATGAGATATCAGACTTTGTTGTCAATGGATATGTTGATTTTAATTATGCAGGTGATATTGATGGTAGCAAATTCACCACAAGTGATGTGTTTAAATTAGCAAGTGCGGTAGTAAGCTAGGTTTCAAAACTGCAGTCAGTTGTAGCTACATCAACAACAAAAGCATGATATGTAATTATTCATGCAGTCATGCAATTATATTTGACTGTGAATCTGTTCTAATCTGATTAATTTTTCACAACATTTTTTCATAAAATTTACTTGATAAGTTTTTATATATTAGTCATGTTTTACTGCTAACTAAATTATCTAAGCAACATGCAAATAACAATGAACTTGTGAATCATCAAAACTCTATTTATTGTAACTGATCATTGATGAAATCTGCTAGTATCCATGAAACTTGGAAGGCTTGGGGTTCTATACCAATGTTAAATAGCCTAAAATGATATAGTCGTTATTTCAATTTGATGAAGAAAGTTACATGATTCGTTTTTTTTATAACCAACCCCTTAGTTAAGAAAAAAATGAAGCAATATTGTACTATAGGAGTCTTGAGTTCATTTTATATGTACACGCCTATTAGCTTCAGGTTGGTACAAAGTATTTACTACAGTTTGGTTACGCAAAAATATTCTGACTAAAGTATGTCACCGAAATCTTTAATTACATTGTTCTTTATGTGAATTATTGTAGTCGTAAGGAAGTGCTTTCTATACTCAGTGAAATGTTTACAATTCTTTTAAATTCCTGTTTTGATTAATTTCGGAGGTAGTAAAGAAAGTGTAAGCACCTGACTAATGGGCCATGTCGATCATCGGCAGACCTCAAAGGCTTAATCTATTCAGAGTTTAAGGAAACATAAAGCTTCGTTTTTCATGTAAAATGTAACTTATGCATGCTAATTGAACTTAAATTCCAACGAGGATTTGTGGTCACTATAAGCATCCCACAATTCATTCCAATTCGCAGTTATTGACTCGGAAAATACCCACCAGTAAATGTACATCATCTTCAATTAGCTCTGAAGATTGGATCTGAGCTTCCTATAGAGATTAAACAGGACCTACTCATATTCACATGAAAACCTCTAGAGCAGCTGTGTCTAGTATACATATCCCAAGAGCCAGATGTGATTACCGATCATCGCCCTTCACATTGTTAAGTCTGCAGTATAGAAACAATTCCTTCAGATGCATATTGTGAAGCAATCAATTAATTAATTAAAGTACAAGTGGATATGTGATTAGACTATTGAATAAAGTCCATATACTAAAATTTGTTATGATAGACTTTATAACATCGTTATTAAATGGGAAAATTTTATTTTATAAAGCAGAATAAATTCACATAGACCAAAATAACCTATATTTATATATACTTCTTCCTCGACAGACGCGTTATGGTTAAATTATTCATTAAGTTGCCGGAACTTGTTAGATTGAAACAGTATACCCATTTCAACGTGATGGCCTTCCATTTTCAATGTTGAGATATGAACTCGATAAGTTTAATATTAATCTTGTCTGCATACGTAGTGAACACTTAAGCTTATTTAAACGAAGCATGAGCTGGTACATACGATGGTGAGGATAATAAAATAATAAAGAAAAGTTAAAGTTTTCATCACCTGAACCGCTCCTTCGCCGCTTCAAAGGGAATACATGGCGGAAACCGTCGTGAGCCATTAGGTGAAACTCTTGCAGGACCAGTTCATCATCAAGCTCAAGTTGATGCACCCCACCAGAGACATCATACAAGGAGACCGGCGGGAAGTCACCAGGACCAGTTCGACATGGAGGCTTCGTTTTCCGGCGACCGGCTCCTATAGGCACGTTTCTAAGAGCGCCACCGGCTGTCCAGTACCTCTGACAACCCTTGCAGAAATGTCTAGGCTGGTTAACGTTGTAGTTGTTGAAATAGCAAAATTTGGTCTCCATGCTCTTGCATCTAGGGCATGGTATGATCTTTTCCGGCCTCTTGTCTTCTGTAGGGTTCCCTTTGTTTGGATCATCTTTTGGTTGTCTAGCAGAACTAGCATGTAAATTAATCGTCGTCCCAAATAGTTTTATACCATGTTCTTGGTTTTCCATGAAAAAGATAGAACAAGAGTACTGAAGGAGGACTTTGTGGTGGAGAAAGGAAAGACTGGGGAGCTGCGTTTGTGAGGTTATTTGAGAATAGTAGATTTATATGCAAAGGGGGGTTAAAAAGTCGGAATAAAGGGCATAGGAGCCGCCAAGAGCAAATGGTAAGTGGCGTGGAAAAGGCGAGGATGAGCTTTTTGTCCACGTCGTTACTCCATCTCATCAAAGTCTAGGCTTAGAAAAAGTCCGAAAGTGGTACAAAACCAGGTAGGTCGCTTTACAAAGTTTCTAAGCATATGGGACCATCAAAGTCTTTGTCTAGGTTCTAGTCATATTAACCTAAAATTATAAAGAATCTAAAAGAGATAAAGCTAAAGCCTTGGCAGATGCCTTTTAGAAATTGCCTTTAACCCATGCATCTGATCTGAGCCCTTTACTTTACACGGATTTTGTTGCCATTTTTTCATGGGAATTTTTGGTATTATGTGTTGTACTGTTTTGTGTTCCCAAGGTGAGTATATGAGTCAACCAAAACGTGACATATGTCGCTATAGCGTTAAAGATGCTTGTAAATTTGCTTTCAGTTTGCCTTTATTCTGATATAAAAGATGCCCAAGTAGACAGATTAGATTTGTGCATATAAATGAAACATGTCACAAGAGAATCATTTCATTGTTCGGCAGCTTTCATGCACATCTGATATATGCTCGCTGCACAGGATACCTCAAATATTTGTTTATAGTCATAGACTAAATGTCTCTAATTATGTCAAGAGAAAACAGTTGGAGAGGAGACAGAGACTTCTAAACTACATCCATGTTGAACATTGGATTAGGGAAGGAGATGCGACAAATTGTCACTTAATACATACAGAGGCTGTTGTGCATTGGGCGAGTAGTCAGGTTCATACCGTATTCCACTATTATTTATTCCCGTAATGCCACGAAAGTACATTCATTGTAAATATAACCTTCTCCATATGTGTTGCAATTTTACATTAAATCCTAAACTTCATTGTTTTGATTTACGTCTGACCATTAATACTAATTACACAAATATTTATTAGGTGGCTACGGGAGATGGAATAGCAATGGCACATAAAGCTCAAGCTGTGATATCCAATATGGAGTAAGTTAATTATGATCATATTCTCCTCCTTGCGCTCTGGCCTTGAGCATTCTCTATTATCACTACTGGAAATAGAAGAAATAACTATGTGAAACCAATAGAATGATTCTGTTTTCCTTTGTACAAGAAAAACCTAGGGGAGTTGGTGTGGGAATTTATCATTGAGGAGCTGGCCCCTGCCCAGGGCCCTCTATAAGAGGAGGCCCCTCAACCCCCTCTTTAAATAACTTAATGGCTACAAGTAAAACTAGAACCCTTGGGTCGATTTAAAAACAAGAAGGAAAAATCGGGTGCATGATCACCGTTACCATCAAAGTTGATCATACTTGTAAAGATATTAATATTCCCATAACGAAATGTGCATAGTTAGCGAACTTGCAATCATGGTTTTCTATTGCACAAAAATATTTTAATGAGCCTGACAAAATCATAGCAGTGTATTACGATATTGGGAGTGACTATAAATAGATAGGATATTAAATTTTGCTATTTATTTTTTCTTGTATTACAGATATAATACTATTTATATATCTTTGTGATATATTATAAAACTGTTGGAGTTTGGTTGTGCCTGCATACTTCTTCCAGTTCCATATAAGTGCTTTTGTTCTTTTTCTAATCCAACTGTGTTATAATTAGTTTATATTATGTTGCCTAAAAAGAATTTGTCTGGAAGTGAAAAAAGGAAGAAAAAAAACAAGTAGCACAATTGATAGAATCCCAAAAAAGAGCAATAAATAAATTTATTAAAAGAGTAGGCTCCTCTAGTGAGAGTCCTGAGGAATTAGGTGAAGGTTGTTTTGACCAACATAAAGAAAACTTAAGTGATGAGATTCATATTCACGAGAATATTAGAAATTTGAGTGAGGATGATCATGTACCAAATGCATCCACTTCAGAAAATTTACAGTATATTGAGCAAATAAGCCCTATATTGGACATTTATGATCCTAGGAATTGGGATAATCTTGATAATAAAGCAAGGGATATTTTAGTTGAAAAAGGGTCTGTAAGAGAATTGAATCTTATGTTTTATTTAGACAACACCTCTCGTCATTTTTCATATTCTTATTATTATAGAAATTTGAGTAATGGAGAAATTAGGGATAGAAAATGATTGGTTTATTTTAAACATGTAGATAAAGTATATTATTTTTGTTGTAAATTGTTCAAATATAATAACAAACAAAGTAGATTAGTAAATGACGAATTTAAAGATTGAAAGCATCTTAGTGAGAGACTCGAAAAATATGAGAATTGCATTAAGCATATAACTAATATGAGAACGTGGAATGAATTAAGAGTAAGATTGAGCAAAAATCAAACAGTTAATAAAGATTTATTGGGGTCCTTTTTTTAATTTCGCCCTGGGCCTATAAAACTATAGGAACGACCCTGGTTGGCAGGTAGGTTTGCATTTTTATCGAGATCTTACTCATGAAATAAACATATATGAGATGTAAATAATACTCCCTTTTATTTAAAATAAGTGTCGTTTTAGACAGATGCATGCTTATTAAGAAAGCTAGTGAAATGTTTGATATACCCTTATTAATTATATGTTGAATTACCTTGAAAATATAATATGTATAATTAGGATATGAGAGAAATGAAAGGGTAATTTTGAAAATAAAATTATAAACATATATGAAAAATCGTGAACGACACTTATTTTTAATAATTAAAATCCCTCTAAAACGACTTTTATTTTGAATAGGAGGGAGTATTATTTTAAATGAAACAAATAAATTCATTTTATTTCCGACTACAACCTTTTTGATATCTTTAATACGTATCCTTATATTTTTCATGAATAGTATCCTTGTTTACGTCCAATCTTTTCCCATATGGATATAGCCTATAATTCCTATCTCTAAATCGCACATTTGACGCATTATTGTGGTGTTACTTCGGTAATAATTTATAAGTCAAAGATGTATAGAGACATGTACAAGGATAAGGAAGACTTTGAAAGCTTAGGAGTGAAACAAACGTTAATGTATGATCTCAATATACTTAGATTAGAAGTAAAAAAATTGTGTGACGGAAGACGTTTAATTTTTAGAATTTTATAATAATTAATATTTTATTTTATTCACTAATTCCTCACATTATAATGATTAATTTTTTATTATATATATATAGTAAAAAGTTCACAAGTCAAAATCTCGCATTTGACGCGTTGCATTTTAGACAATAGCTTGTTGGATAAAGAACAACAAAAGGGAGAGTTGGAAAATTGAGAAAGGGACACATTACATGTTGAACAATAGCTTATTGGACAAAGAAATGGAGTTAGCAGGAAAATAGAAACTTGGAAATTTGGGGAAGGAAATGAACAATGAATACACTGTGTATGACCCTCTAATAAGTAATCGTAAGAGTAATAGGAAAAGAAAGAGTACGAAAGAGTAGGTGACAAATTAAACAAGTGGCCCCAACTTTTGACAATATTTTCTAAGAAAGATAAGTGATGGTTATGCATTCACACTGAATATATAGAGCCAAGTACATATATATGTTTAATGAAGTTCACAAGTCAAGTCAAATACATGTTGGACAATAGCTTGTTGGACAAGGAACAGGAAAAGGGAGACTTGCAAATTCACGTTTCATGTTGGACAAAAAAAATGGACTTAACAGGAAAATAAAGACTTGGAAATTTGGGGAAGGAAATGAACAATAGTTATATCGTGTGTAACCTTCCAATAAGTAGCCATTAGAGTAACAGGAAAAGAAAAATTACGAAGGAGTAGGTAATGGAGTGGGTAACAGATAATTTATGTTTAATAAAGTCGTCCCAACTTTTTACAATATTTTCTAAGAAAGCTATTTTTTTTTTAGATAAAAAGGAAATATCCATTAATCATATAAATGAGATAAACAAGGTGGGATAGATACCCAAACTTTCAAACGAGAAAAATTGCAAGACACTCGAGCAAGTTCATGAACTCCCATATTTTCTCGTCGATTAATCCAAACAACAGAAATATTAGAATTATTTTGCAACATTAATTGACAATCCTTAATAATTCCTCCAAACTCTGAATGATGCTCTTGGTGTGATTTTATGACAAGCACTACAAGTTGTTTGGATATATCCATTATAACCATTGTAATAGTAATAACAGTGAATATATATATCCAAGTACATATATATGTTTAATGAAGTGGTCGAGTGACCATATATATGTATATAGCCAAAAAAATTTCACGAGTCAAAGTCTCCCATTTGAGCAATAGCTTGTTGGACAAACAACAGGAAAAAGAAGACTTAGAAATTTGGGGAAAGGACACGTTGCATGGTGGACAACAGCTTGTTGGAGAAAGAAATGGACTTAACAGGAAAATGGAGACTTGGAACTTTTGGGAAGCAAATAAACAATGGTTGTACCGTGTGTGATCCCCCAATAAGTAGGGATAAGAGCAACAAGAAAAGAAAGACTACGAGGAAGTGGGTAAGAGATAATATATGTTTAATAAAGTGGTTCCAATTTTTGACAACATTTTGTAAGAAAGCTAAATGATGCTTATGCATTCACCATTGTAATAGTAATATCAGTAAATATATATATAGCCAAGTATACATATATGTTTAATAAAGCTGTCAGGTGACCAAGTAAGGTGTGACCCTCCAATAAGGGGCCTTGACCTTGAGAGTAACATGAAAAAGAAAATGAATACATGTTTAACAAAAAGTTAATTATTAAAAAAATTGTCAAAATTTACATAATTTTATAATTATATTTTATTTCATAACTTTTTTAGGATTTATGATATATATTTTTAATGTATTAAATACTAAAATTTGTATATACTATCCCATATGCCTATCCATTTAAGCCTATAAACTTAACCTTTTAAGTAAACTTCCAAAATTGCCCCTTCATTGGTCTTTATAACTGACATCTTGTCTGATCATTTTGACCAGGTAAATGAAGTACTTTAACAAGACTTTCTTTTTAGGTAAATGTCCCTCTATGCCTTACGAATCCATCGCTTCAAGAATCAGATCGATCGGCTGAACACTACACCTAACTTCCGACCCAAATTTGGAAGTCTTAGAGGCTCAATTGTCGATCGGCTCCTTAATAAAATTTGTAGCCCCATCTCTCTAGATTAATTAAAAATAAGAATCAACTCAATCTGAGCTCTAGTGATCGAGATATAGCCAAAATACTGAACACTATTCAGCCACTACAACACCGAGACTGAACATTACACTGAACTTCCGACCTGCATTTGGAAGTCTTAGAGGCTACATTATAGCTTGGCTCCTTCATAACATTTGTAGCCCCATGTCTCTATTTTAATTTTCAATAAGAATCAGATTGATCGGAGCTCTACCGATCGAGATATCTCCAAAATACTGAACACTATTCAGCCATTACAAAGCTGAGACTGAACTCTATACCTAACTTCAGGTATTTGAAAGTCTTAGAGGCTACATTGTTGATCAGCTCCTTCATCACATTTGTAGCCCCATCTCTCTAGGTTAATTTCCAATAAGAATTACATCGATCGGAGCTCTACCAATCGAGATATCTCCAAAATACTGAACACTATCAGGACCTTTTCCACAGGTTAGCTCACTTAGATAAGGTCGATCTTTTTTCATTTAATGCTAAAACCAATAAATCTAGTATGGAAAGATAGAAAAATGTCTTAGGAATCCAACGTTTTGAAAATCGGGTTGATCGGATGTCGGACGAAGAAGTTATGGTCAAAAGAGTGGAGGGAGGTCAGAACTCGGCCAGAAGATCAAAGCTCGACCAGAACGAAGATCGGTCGACCAACGGAGGTCGGTCAGCCAACAGAGGTCAGCCAACAGAGGTCGGCCAACAGAGGTCGGTCGGCCAACAGAGGTTGGCCAATAGAGGTCGGTCGACCAACAGAGATCGGTCGGCCAACAGAGGTCGGCCAACAAAGGTCGGCCAATAGAGGTTGGTCGGTCATCAGAGGTCGGCCAACAGAGGTCGGTCAACACCCAATCCGATCTTCAAACTTCTAATACTCATAACTTTTGACTCCGAGCTTAGAATTTTACAAACTCGGTACCTTTGGAAAGATAAAAGAGAGATCTACAATTTTCAAGAAGGACTCATAAACAATCTCGGTCTTTAAAGGAGTCAAAAATGAGATCGAAGATAACCGATCGATAATCTCCTCAAAACTTTAAACAACATCTCAACTTGTAAGCATCATAACGTTTGACCCAGAACTCCAAATTCAACAAACTTGGTGTCTACAGAGAGGTAAAAGAACCCTCTACAACTTTTATCAAGGCCTTAACAATCAGATCGATCTCTAAATGGGTCAAAAACTCCACAAAAAGTAACTGGTCTATCGACTTCACACTAAACAACATCAAAACTTCTAACAATCATAACTTTCTACTCCCTTGTCCCATATTTTCGTGCTTTATACCAGTGGAAAGATAAAAACAAGATCTACAATGTTCATGAAGAACTCCAAAACAACTTCAACCTCTAGCTAAGTTGATTATCCAATCAAAGTTTCTTCCCTGATAGCAATCACCTAAGCAATATCCAAATTTCACATTGTCATATCTTTCAACCTCCACAACCAAGAATTGCATATTATACATCATTTTAAAGCTATTTTAATTCTCTATAAATTTCACGTAAACCATTTACTCTAATTAAAATCACATCAGTCCAGAAATCGCCTCAAACACCACATATACAATCCTACACTTAGAGCATTTTCCAAAACCAAAGCAAAG
>JANIHY010000002.1:61195306-61209515 GCA_027479065.1 Erythroxylum brevipes
AACATAGTGTAGAATATATTAGTTCAAATGAGTATTTTTAATTCTTTATAATTTAAGTTTTTAAAAAATAGTATAGTTTAGTTCTACTTGTTCATAACAAACCATATTATAAAGCTCACCATAAGTACAAAACCTCCTACAATAATCAGTACAACAAAATTTAACTCATTTTTCTTTTTTGTCAGTAAAACACGGTCTTCTTTCATTAGATTTATTTGCTCCTCAATTTTAAATGTTAAACGTGATTAAATTGTACTTCATTCAACCTCCTGCTTTAAACTATCTACTTCTTTCTTTTAAGTTATGAATAACTTACATTAGCTCTCTCGCTAAATCTGTCTTCATACTACTTAAAAATTCGCATCTTCCTACCTAAAAGATAATTAATAATTAACAACAAAAACATTGAACATATATACAAACAATTTTAACTTATCAAAAAACAAACTTACACGATATTTAAGGCATCCAAAAAATCTTCTTCCTAGTTTTTTTTTTCACTTTATAAAGTTCTTAACGGTATTCTTAAACCACAATAATACACCAGATAATTATTATTTGAATTTAATATAGTGTTAGTTGAAGATGTCAAGTCCATATCTTTAGATATTCGCTACAAAATTATATTATTACTCTTTGTTCTTCTAATCAAAAGTGGAAACAATATGTCAACAATCTCAAATAGTGTCTTTTTAGGGGTGGAAACAATACTTCAAATAATCTCAAATAAAAGTCAATATTTGCAACAGTTGTCCGTGATTTTTTTAGGAAGAAAAACTAAAAGAAGCTTTGGAAGGTGACAATCTTAATCAACCATAATAGAAAATTTAAGGAAATAAAAGAAATCACAGATCTAGACAACTTAATGTAAGCAAACAAATTAGCTTCTAAAATCAAAGAATATAATAATGGTAAAAAACTACTCTATTTAAGTCAAATCATGTTAGTTCTCCATCATTAGTAATTGATTCAATTAATAACATTTGTAAACTATTTCATAAAATGTCATTCCACTTTACCCAAAGATTTCCAAAATCAATACTAATTGAGAACAACGAAATATTCTCCCTAATTACTTTAAGGTGATGAATCATATATTGATCATTCAGCTACTTCTATGTAATTCATGTTATATCTAATGACTACCGACAAAGCTATCATTAACTAGAACATGTCATAAGTACTATCAAAACATAACAATCCATATATGAGATAATTTTAGAGATCTCAAGTCAAATGATCACTTACACAATCATCACAATGAAAATTTTTATAAACATACAAGTAATGTTTTAAACGGATTTTTTATATGAGGTCAATTTAGTGAACTTTTTCTCTAATAGGTACTCACACGTTGTTTAAGTATCTTTATATTTTAGTCTAAGAGATTGACTATTTCTTTTGTAAGGAAAAACATAACATTTGCTAGTCTTTTATACTCTATTAGTGTTCAGTCTTAATAGAATAATGAACAAGAGTAATTTAGGGATAATATATTAATACAATATGAATCTCATAATTATAATCTCATCATAATTTCATTTGCAATATATTTATCTCTCCCTTTGTTTTGTTTGGTATTGATGTTCTATACCTATTTACCTTTTATAAATGATTTTTTTTATTTACAAATATATATATACACTTATCTTATGGATTTTATTATATACATTTAAATATTTATAAGATAAATAATGTTTTTAAATTATTTCTTCATTAAACTACAACCAACTAATTGACTGTAAGGTATAAACCAACATTTTCTGGGTAGAAATTATAAAATGAAAACAGGCTTTGCAAAAGATGAAAGGGCTATGTCAAAATTATATTTTAGTTAGTTAAGTTTCTATTAATAATTGTACTTAAAATAATACGAAATTAATCAACATAAATTATTTTAAATATCATGTATAAGTTATTCGTACCTAAATGCATAATAGAATTTGTGTATAAAACTATTCTCACCTAGTTTGTAAAAGGTAAGTTATGCACCTGAGAGATATATATATTCCCCCTATATCATACAGAAGCATTATTCTGGTGCATAATGATCGATCATTACAAAAGTTCGAATGAAGGTTGCCATTATTTCCTTCCGGCCTTATTGCATTGCATGTCATCTTTTCAGGCTTTTCATTAGATTCAATGATAACTTTGTAGCTTCTTTTTCTTCAATCTTGAAATTGTTGGCTGTGTACAGGGTAGCTTTCAGTTGCAGTTGGAAAGGAAAGTCGTTTGATATGATTTAGGTCTTCTTTAATCCGTTCTTTAATAAAGGAATCCTGATTTATTAACTAATAGAAGAAAAGTAGACTCGTTCGCAGAAGTAACTTTCTGATTTTATAACGTAGATGAAAAAGCATTTTCTTTTTCTTTTGATCCCCACAGATGCACTTTTCAGACATGATATGCTTTGGAAGTCTCTTTTCCATCACAAAGATATCTTTATTCATTAGTATATAAAATTGACTAACTGATCACTGATCAAAATTAGTGCTACTTTTTTTATAACTGGGGCACTCCAGTAGTTGTTTATTGCACTACTCTTGGAGAATGCCTTTAAATGCAAAGTGAGTATAATCTGCTGCTGGTCATGATCAACAATCTACAAATTATCAGATTTCAGGCTTAGCCAATATATAACCATGTTAGGGATAAACTACATTATCAAAATAGCTAACCCACATGAAAAAAAGATGGCGATCCTAGATATGCACGTAAGAGATATCGACTCATGTTGAGCAGAACATTTACAGCTATCATACTGACCCCTGGAAACAGATGTTGTGAACATCTTGGAAGTGCTCTAATCCTTGTTCTTAAAATAGTATTATGCTTTGATTAATTAAAGGGTTGGAAAGCATCGTGTAGCCTGTTGCTGTGGTTATTTGTTGCTTTAACAAAACGAGGCAGGAAAAGTCTCCCTTTTGTCCTTTATTGATATTAAAACACGTTACTTGTTAAGCGGAGTGGATTCTTTTTATTTAGATCATTTACAAAGATTCTAAAAGAACACCTCATTTGTTTGCTCTTTATTGTCTTGCTCATGGTTAGGACTGCAACAATAACGAACTTTGGAAAGGAAAAAGTGAAATAAATGTATAACTGATTACCCTTAGACTGAGTCTGGTCATTTGTCTGTATGAAAGTGAAACTGATACATACTTAATTGAAAAGACCTTTACATTAGGTAAGTCAATGGATTGAGTTGAGGGCTAAGGAATCATGTAAGGAAGATCTGGTCAAAGTTGCATTGTTTCATTCTTTGTTGGTTTGTTTTTTTCTTTTTTTTTTTGCACGTGACACCCAACTAGACGTGCCCTCGGCCGAAAACCTTCAGACACAACTTGCGTTCAAAGACTCGATGGTTCATGAATTCTGTTTCTTTGTTGGTTTGTTACCACGGATATTTGTAAAGGTGCACAAAAGTCAAAAACATCAGAAAACGACATAATAAGAATTTGTGAAGCCTCATCTTCCTTCCTTCTATTTGACAATTAGCTGCATACACAAACTGTCGTCATCACTTCAAAACCACTTTACATTCATCTATGTTATGAACTGTCAAACTGAATTGGAGTCTAGAGCTCATTCCAAAAATAAAGCTCAACTTGTGCTTTTTAATCGTTATTGTTTGTTGTTAAATGGGTATTCCTTGGACTGAACTTCAATTGAATACTGTACTGGAAACGCATAAACTTATGTTTTTATAATCAACCTCCAAAACTCAAAAGAGGTAAACCTCAAAAAGGTTCAAAACTTTTACCAGAGGACTTATTATTTGTGAATTGTTCTTTACAAAGAGGAAACCTGTTGACCCAAGTGATCATATTCAACCCATCAGCATGTATATAAAAGCAAAAATCCTGATGTTTAATGCCAGTATTTTGGAATTCTGGTGATCATATTCATTGAAATGAGCTTCAATAAGCATGGTAGGAAAGTAAATGGCATATTAAATAACAAAATATGACAATACACTTTAGTCCGAGATGATATTGCCTGTGGATAAATGAAAAGTTAAAACTAAATCATCTAACATCTTATACCTTTGTTCTGGTCATTGAACGAATCGATGCTAACAAGCATGAAAATAGAAGCCTAAAAATTAATTACACTGGGAAACTGGCATTATTTACATTCAGATTTATGCTGGAGACCTACTAGAATTTACCAAGTCAAAACTGCACAAGTATTTGCTTTCTAGTTAAACTATCACAACAGCCTTCCCTCAGAGCTCAGAAATATCAAGTGTCACTCCAGCTATCATCTTCTCCATCATCACTTGCAACAACCTAACATTGTTTTCCACTGTCAAATTTATAAAGTGAAAGCATTGCAGAGAAACAAGCAATAATAACGAACAGAAAACAAAATGGCAATGAGAGAAAACTAAACCTGGCGAATTGCATTTGCTTTTTGCAATATTGCAGTTAATTTGTCATTTGTAGTGGAGTCTGATGTCAAAGTTGGCTTTGTTGTCACTGTGTGTCTCAGGGTGAAAGACTGCTATCACAAAACAAGTAACATATGAACAATGACATGGGTTTCTTGGCAAAGAGTGCAAATCCACCATTGCCTTCTAGGTTTCATGTCAAAAAGGAAAAGCAAAAGGAAATGATCACTCACTTTGGCTCGAATTTGCTGCAAGAAATCTTCCTTTTCATCCATCCCCTTAACATTCGCAGGCTGATTAGCTTCTTTCTGAGCATTCAACTTTTCCCATTCCTGCTGCAGCACGCATACAGTCCCAATAAACAGAGAATTCCAAGTTAAAACAAGATCTAAAATTACAACATACAACAGACAACAGATGTAGCAGTTCTAGTTATGGAATTGTACCTTATTCTTTGTTTTAAGAGCTATATCTCCCTGAACTAGCTGTTGTCCATCAGGTCGAAATGTCTTAAGTTGTTGAGATAAGGAAGATTCCAAAAGTTTCAGATCAAAAGCATGTTCATCAGCTCCAAGTACAGTATAGAGTCTATCATTTGTCAAATAGGAGTGAGCTTCGGAAACACGCCATTGAAGAGGAGGGAGAGGTGGTGGCAATGGGCTACACTGTACTTGATGCTGTCCGTCTAGGACGTTCATTTGATCCCAATTGTCTTTTTCTTCTCTCTGTGGTAAACAGTTCACTGTTTCCAAACCAGGAAGATCCATCATCGACGCAGAGTGAGATGGATCTGCACCACTCTTGGAGTATATGCTATTAAAGCCTTTATCCACGTCAACACCATCATTTCCTGATTCCCTAGCCAGCAAAGACCTTGAAACAGATTCAAATGGTGATATTCGCATAGTACTATCTAGTTCATTCTCCTTACAATCAGGTGATTCATTGCATCCCCAATTCTCATTGTCTGAATCAGAGTTATGGCTCAGATAATCATCAGATATATAAGGAGATGATCTACAGAAGGTATCATCATCAGAATCATGACCTAGAACATGCTTTGGAATACCAGGATCCGGGACCAACTGAAAAGATGTAAACATATCCCTAGAACTTTCATTATGATTCACATCAGGAAATTTCAATTTCATACTGGACACCTCAACGGCATCAATAGGGAGGAAAGATAGTTTCATGTGTTCAAGAGGGGGTGAAGAGGTGAGTGAGTCTGCAAAAGATATATTTTCAAACAGCTCATGCAATGATTTTTCTTGAGTTGTTTGATGTGTAATGCCATTGTGCAGACTCTGGTCTAACACAACAGGTCTATGTGAACAAGGCAACTCATGTTTACCATCAAGAACAAGTCTACCAAAACCATTACTGAGCAACCTATGGCCTATTCCAAATGACTGAGATGACATTTCCTCACTTTCATGACTAACAGATATCTTTCTTAATATCTTTTCTCCTGGTGTATCTGCAATGTTAATATTCGAGATACGCGTATAATCATGATGGTGTCTGTAACTATAATTAGAATCACCAGATTTTTCAACTATTCCATCTTGATCTGCATGCCATGATGTAGAGCATACAGAACTTGAAATCCGGTCCATGCTTCCATCCTTGACTGATCTGCCTGATTTTCCCATCTCACCATCCATGTTGGTCACAGAAGTATGATTCACAGGGCCTATCAACTCATCTTTAATATTGGACGCGGAAACCTGGCCTGCACTATTAGATGCAGAAAAATCAGGAGGCTTTGATGGTTGAAGACCTAAAAGGCCTCCATTAGTCCAGAATGTAACAGGAGCAACATTAGAAATTTCAGCGTGAGATCCATGAGGCCTGCAGGAATTGCTTGTGATCATATTACTCAATGGCTCTGGAAGATTTGAATTCTCCATGCCAGAAGAAGAAGAAGCATTGACAAGAGATTGTACTTTTGAACCATCTAGAGGATCAACTCTTATGCATCCTTCACTTGACAGTGAATAGCCTGCATTTGACAATATGCCAGAGTAGTGTGACGCCTGTAAATCGGTAGAAATCTTTGAGGGGATTGATGTGGGAAATTCACAAAGGACTTCCTCCTTTTGGGAGATATCAGATGAGGTATGGTGCTCATTATTAGATTGATGATGATCAGAAATTTGTGCGGTGTATTCGTGTGTTATATTTTCTAAATTTGTAGTTAGCTGTTCATTAGCAAAACCCTCTGGTGCAGTGTATTTGGACTTATCACAGGCTATTTCAACGTGTGATATATCAGATGAAGTATGAGAATCAGCTTTAGACAGAAAATACTCTGAAGTATCTTCTGTGGCTTCTTGGACTTCACTACCACTTCCTCCATTTTTACAATCGGAATAAGCAATGTCCACTTCATGTTTTGTTTGGAAATCCACATCATTCTCGGATTTCGTTTCTACTGGATTGAGTGCGACATCATTCTCGGATTCCGTTTCTATCATGTTGAGTGCATCCATATAATAGTCCGGCTCACTCTCATCTTCATCAAGCTCGTCCATATTGGTGCTTGATTTCATAGTCCTTTCATCATGTACAGCATCTGGTTGATCAGAATGCACTGGCCTCGTGAATTTCCTCCCTTGTACATCAAGGTCAAAATCTGTTGTGAGTGCTTCTGGAGCTTCAACTTCATTACAATGTTGACCTTCAGGCTCCACTATTTCTGCCTTTTCATCCCTTGTAACACATGATGAACTATCAGTGATCTTCTCAGTCGACAAACTGTGTGGAAAGTCATCAGCTGTAACCTCAGGTTGCTCACTAGGATAACTAGAATTGTGCATATCATTCTGTTCAATGGACCTTGATGAGAGTTCCTCTTCTTCAAGTTGCGAGGAAGAACTTACGTGAAGGAAAGATTCCTTATTCCATGAACCAGTTCTCGTGTCAAAAGAATTAGTGCGATCGCCCAGATCATATTTTAATGTCACGTCAATTGTAGAGGCTGTGTGCCCAGAAGAAGGCTGGGCATTGGCAGTTGGAGGAGCGAATTGCACCCTGGCCAATCAAATATCAACCCAGATTTCAATGTCACCAAATGGAAGAAAATAAAATTAACCCACTTTTATGATATTAATACAGATAAGCTCATTTATAAACTGTACCTGCCACCATGATTTGTAATTGAAACAGGACGCAACAAATCGCCATTCCTTCGCAATGACGACCCTTTTTTCTGTCCATTTTACATTAGTGGTTTGACATGATCAACGAAAGTATAATTGATGGAGCATATATTTTTATTTGATGACATCTATAGCAGAGAACCAGCTTATTAAATTTAACTGTAGAGGCATAATTAGAATATCAGAATTCACTATTAGATATGATACTTTTGATGATAATCAAAATTCTGGTACTGTCTAAAGATACCTTGTTTTTATGAGCTTTGTTATCTCTTTGGAATTTCCCGACGTCTGGCTCCTTGAAGTTGCCCAATCTTTTTCTGAAGAGAGTTGGATCTGAATATCTCTTCAGACAAGATCCTGGGCTACCAGTGTCAAATCTGAATGGCAAAACAAATTTATTTATGACCAATGATGAATAATAAAAAACTCAAAATCCCGTGCATACATCATCACGCATTGAAAACTGACAGTGGGGAGTGATCATACTTGTCAAGCAAGTGCAAACGTGGAGGATCTCGACACTCTTCATAGGAGTCCATGATGAATCTCGGCAAATCATTGTTGATGAAATGGTTTTGTTCATTTTGAATGCGAGGGTGCCATCTGGAACCTGTAAGCCAGCTGCTTTATGTTAAGGAATTGAGATAACTTGGAAAATTCCAGAACATCAAGTGGAGGAGCAAATGAATACAGCGCATCATATTACAGGAAAAAGAATTAACAGCTGAAGTCTCATAACGGAAAACGGGCATCCGTTATTATAAAAGACCATGATCAACTAAACAAGCCATAAGATTTCAAACTATAGAAGTATCCAACATAATTCTATGCATGTCATAGGGCAGATTTAAGCAAGATAATAACTAATGCTGACGAGTTTAAACAGTTGAGAAACAACAATTTTCAATTCATACCTGATACATGCACATTCAGCTGTAGATAACTTGCAATTTGAGTTGAATTAGGTCGGAGGGAAAAGAGTAATCAAGTCAAAAAAGTAGAAACAGCTTCTTTCCTACATTTCACAAAATTTCAGATTGCTAAAAGCTTCCTTCCTAAGGAACATGACATTCATTCCATGATTCATGACTATCAAAGGATCAATTTTCTAAAGAAACTTTTACACATATGCACTTCTCTACAGTGAATTGCCTCGAGTACTCCAAATGGAAAACAGAATAACCAAGGAAAGTAATTGTGGTTGGTTTGGGTGGGCCCGCACCATTGGGTTTTGTCCCGTTTGGTCACACCCACATCCCGTAGGGGGCGCTGCGCATCCCGTGGGGGCAGCGGGAGTCGAACCTGTGATCTTAGGGTTTTGATGCGTTGAGACGCACGCCTCTCACATCACTAAGCTACGTAGCTCAGTAGTGTGAGGCGTGGGTCATGCACCCAACAAAATCCTGAGGTCACAGGTTCGACTCCCGCTGCCCCCACGGGATGCGCAGCACCCCCTACAGGATGTGGGTGCGACCAAACGGGACAAAACCCAACGGTGCGGGCTCACCCAAACCAGATTTCATCCCGAACAAAGTGACAATCGACTTCAATATGCTTCGTACGTTCATGAAAGACGGGGTTCTTGGCGATATGGAGGGCAGCTTGGCTGTGGCGAATGGGCACAGTGTGGGAGATGCCAAGATTAGAAAGAATATCCTTATCAATTTTAACTCACAGCCATGGAGCGATATTTGGCATCCGCAGAGGATTTGGAGACAATGTGTTGTTTATTGGTTTTCCAAGAAACTGGTGAGTTGCCAAGTTGAATAAACCAACCAGTGAGAGACTTGCGAGATAAAGGCAGCTTGCCCAATCTGAGTCACACCAGTTATAAAGGAAAAAGTCACTGTCGCGACGTAGGAGGATACCTTGCCCTGGGTGTCCCTTTGAGTAACGAACCACACGCAAAGCAGCATGCCAGTGGTCATCCCGAGGGGCCTGCATGAATTGAGATAAAATATGAACACTGTCGGATAGTTCAGGTCGTGTGAAACAAAGGTAAATTAGGCATCCAACAAGGTGACGGTATGGGCTAGGATTAGAGATTAATGGGCCATCCGCTAATGCCAAATGGTGATTTTCTCCCAATGGAGTGGGGGCCGGTTTGGCTCCAAGTAACCCAACTTTTGCGATAATGTCCAAGGCATATTTTCTTTGGCACAGGTAGATACCAGTGGGGCAGCGAGCAACTTCCACCCCGAGAAAGTATTTGAGGCACCCTAAATCCTTCATGTGAAAAAAACGATGGAGATAATTTTTAAATTGTTGAATAGCAGCTGTATTATTACCTCCATTGACAAGGTCATCGATATAAACCAACACCATAAGCCATTCATCACCTTGATGAAGAGTGAACAATGAGTAGTCGGAATAAGACTGTTGAAAACTGTAACTAAAGCAACAGAAAGTTTTGCAAACCAACAGCAAGGGGCTTGTCGTAAACCATAAAGCGATTTACTAAGTTTGCACACTGCGTCTGGTTGTGACACCTGGAAACCAGGAGGCAATGTCATGTATACTTCCTCTTCAAGATCGCCATGTAGGAAAGCATTGTGGACATCCATTTGATGAAGTTCCCAGTCTTTAGCAGCTGCTACAGCTAAGACGGTGCGGATAGTGACCATCTTGACCACAGGAGCAAAAGTCTCATTGTAATCCAATCCTTCAACTTGGTGGTTGCCAAGAATGACTAACCGTGCCTTGAATCGCTCAAGACTACCATCTGAGTGATATTTAATTTTATAAATCCACTTGCAACCAAGAGCTTTCTTTCCCAGAGGCAATGTCACAAGATCCCAAGTGTCGTTGGTTTGAAGAGCTTTTACTTCGCGTGCCATTGCCTCCCTCCATCGAGCATCTTTGACAGCCTCAAAGAAGTGCACAGGTTCTCGTTCTGCATGTACAGCAGCAAGGAAAGTGCGGTGATAGGAAGAAAATTTGTCACAAGATACATAGTTGGCCAAAGGATAGGAAACACCTGAAGAAACTGATGGAGCGGGAGAGTGGGCTAGTGAGTCATGGTGTATCATGGTGTGAGTGACATAGTCTTTAAGTTTCACTGAAGGTTGCTTAATGCGTTGTCCTCCGCCGAGTGGAGTGATAGGGACAACAGAGGTAGCAGTGGGCGCTGCCATGTCTTCAATCACCAAGGCCGCATCATTGTGAGCGCTAGAACCCCCCATGTCGGCGGTGGCCGGTGCTATTGGAAATGTGGGTGCAGAATCGACAGATGCAATGTTGGGCACCGCTATATGAGTGTCTGGTGGGCCACCATCACTACCTTCTACATCTTTGATTATAGTGTCAACAAATCCTTCAAGGGCCTGTACTTGTGGAATGTGCTCATCTGCTTCACTGGGCTGAGTGGCAAATGGGAACTCTTCTTCCACAAACTTAACATCACGTGAGACAAAAATAATTCCTTTATCCAAGTCAAAGAGCTTCCATCCTTTTTGTCCATACGGGTAACCAACAAAGACACATTTTTGACTTCTACTATCAAATTTATCCCCACGTCGGCTTTGGTTGTGAGCATAACACAGAGAACCAAATACCCGCAAGTGATTATAAGATGGTGGCTTCCCATGTATCATTTCATATGGGGTCTTCCCATCAAAAACTGATGATGGCGTTATATTAATTAAATACCCAGCAGTTAAAATGCATTCTCCCCAAAAGCGAAGAGGAAGTTTTCCTTGAAAGCGTAGTGCTCGTGCAACATTTAAAATGTGTCGATGCTTCCTTTCCACTCTTCCGTTTTGTTGAGGAGTCCCTATACATGATGTTTGATGAAGGATTCCATGTTGCATAAAATACTGTTTTAAACACATGAATTCAGTCCCATTGTCACTGCGCACCATTTTTACCTTTTTATTGTACTGTCGTTCAATTAGGGAGAAAAAATTGACCATTGAGCTTGCCACCTCTTTCTTTTCTCTCAACAAATATATCCATAAAGCACGAGAGTAATCATCAACTAAAGTGAGGAAATAAGATGCACCGCAGGTTGATTGGGTTCTATAAGGTCCCCATAAATCACAATGTATTAAATCAAAAATAGCTGAGGCTCGAGAATCACTTAAAGGAAAATTTTCTCTCGTTTGTTTCGATCTTTCACATACTTCACATAATTTATTGAAGCACTTACGTTTACAGTTGCTACTCAAATTAGGAAGCATTTGAACCACTTTAAAAGACGGATGTCCCATTCTCTTGTGCCAAAGCTCAAGTTGTTTTTCTGCACTAATCTGAAAAACTTGCATCCCACGTACACCATGATACAGATAAAGCCCATCTCTCTGCTCACCCGCTCCAATCAGCATCCTCGAAGTGAGGTCCTGTATTACACAAAACTTATTAGTGAACAACACCAAGCACTGCGCCTCATCTGTTAATTGTGACACTGATATCAAATTGCATTGTAATTTTGGCACATATAACACATTTTTTAATTTGAGTCCTCCATCAAGAATAACATCTCCTTATTTCTTTGCTAGCACTTGTTCACCATTTGGCAATCCCACCGGGCAGCCTCCTATAGTACGCTCCTTGTTGAGATTTCTCAAAGTTCCTGTCATATGGTTAGAGGCACCACTATCTATGATCCATAAGTCACAAACATCCTTACCGGACATCTTTTCGTTATCAATGGTTTTTCGGGAGTTCAACATTTCCAGAATAGCATGCCACTGCTCATTGCTCAGGCCCACCACTTCGCTCCTTCCATTCTATGTTCCTGCATTAGCGTGGCTACCTACAGTAACTTGTGTCACATTGGCACGAATCATGCCACCTCTTCCTCGACTTCCACTTGCCTTGGATTGGTTCCTCCCAGTCTTCCCCCCTTCATTTCGTGGGCGTTCACCCCACCAGTCGGGGTATCCTATGATTTGAAAACACCCTTTTTCATCATGTCCTGGTTTGCTACAATGCGAGCACACCACCAACGTATCCTTTCCCTCACCTCGTCCTTTTGGCTTATATCCCGTCTGAACAGCAAGGCCCACAACCATCCCTCTCTCTTCCTTTGATTTGGCAATTGACCTCATTCTCTCCTCCTGCACCATGGTTGCGTAGACTCGGTTTAGCAAGGGCAAAGGATCTGTCGCCAAGATATTGGAACGTGCTGTCCCATAGATCATGTCATCCAGACCCATCAGAAATTGATGAACCTTTTCTTCTTCTCTTCGCTTCTCAAGCTGAGATGCAACGTTACACTTGCATCCTCCACACGTACACCTTGGAATCTGTTCATAGTTGGCTAACTCGTCCCATAAAATTTTTAGTTTTCCATAGTATGCAACCATGGTCATTCCTTGTTGCTTACACTCTGCCAGTTCTGCCTTCAACTGCTGAATTCTTGGTCCGTTTATCACCGAGAAGCGTTCTTTAATTTCTTCCCACATGTCTTTCGCATTTTCTGCATATGCGACGGTGGAACGCAAACTTGGCTCTATGGTGTTCAGGATCCAAGACACAATCATGGACTGCACTGTCCACCAATCTTCTTGTTCTGGTGCATCATTCGGTGGTTCCTTGTGAGTTCCATCTATGAACCCCCACTTTCTTCGAGCCCTTAGAGAGATCTTCACAGCTCTGGCCCATTCCTCATAGTTCTCGCCTCGTAGTTGTACCTGCGTGATCACGTTTCCAAGGTTGTCACTCGCACTCAGCTCATAGGGTGATGGAGTCTTCTTGCTCTCATTCCCTTGAGTTTTCTTGATTTCTTCGTAGTGCGTCTTTTCTTCTGTTCCTGCCATTTTTGCAGCGGAAGTCAGTGCTCTGATACCATGCTCAAATATGAATTAGTGATCTCACTATCCCAACACCATACATCTGTATATATACAAGTTTGTTGCTTGTTTGCCTAAATTAGCGGGTCCATGATACTGAAAGAAAATACTTCTTATTCTAAAGATATGTACAGCTAAGGATCTGCAAATAATGCTAACAGATTCAGATAGATATAATGCAGATATTCTCATTTTAAATTCCTTTTGTTGGTGGCAACAAGGATAAAAAACAGAGCACATATGAGCAGAGTGGAGGACAGTCTAAAGTGGCTGAGAAGCATGTAGAAGAAATGGCAGAAACAAATGTCGTGTAGGAAGATCAATCTGATGGAGCTCTTAGTGATCAACAAAGCTTGTCACACCAGGAGAATACTAGTATTGAAGGGGGAGTTGTTACTTCTCAGGGGTCTCCTACACACTCTAGAAGAAGGACAGCTAGGAGGAAGGCTAAACAAAAGGGGGTTTCCCCGTAGAGGACCATTCTAGTGTGGAATACTACAGAGTTAAATGACCCTCTTAAGCAGTCCATGGTGAAGGAGTTGGTAATGGATCGAAAACCAGTTTTGGTACGTCTCCCAGAGACTAAAACTAACGCTGCGTTTAGTTGCTGTCTTTAGTAGCTGGAAGCGAAATGGAACAGGATAGAACATAATAAACACTGAAGACAGTGAAGTGTCTAGTTATGGTGGACATAATAGAAATTTCTGTCTTCATCTCGAGGACAGAATGTGTTTGGTTGCAGGGGACAGAACGAAAAAATAGTGCAAATGACAAATATGCTCCAGGTCCTTAATATGATTAGAAATATGTAATTCATTCATACTTTTATTATGAATGGACTGCAATGATAAATT
>JANIHY010000002.1:61211000-61231689 GCA_027479065.1 Erythroxylum brevipes
CTCGCTCCATTATTAACATTGGATGATTATTATTATTATTATTATTATTATTATTATTATTATTATTATTATTATTTAATTTTATTTTATTTTATTTTATTTTTATTAAAGTTATAAACTTAATTTTTATAAAATTAAATATCTAAAATCTAAATTCTTATAAGAAAATTCAACGAAATACTAAGAAATATAATATTCATATCCTTATAATGTTTTTTAAATCATGCCCTTATAAGTCATTTTACACATCAACAACTAATATTAAATAGTTAATTTTGCTAAACATCTTTAATAAATAGCTGATGTTATCCGTTGGTCAAATCAACTGATAGAATCAGTTATCAATTATCAACTAACAAATTATGAAATCTGTTGTTTGTCAAACAGGGTCATTGTCTCCAACTCTTGTTTGATCAGTCCTTAGCAAGTTATGTCGCAATTTGCCAGGAGGAGGTCTTTAGCTTATGTTGCCCAGGTCCCCTACCTCTCACACTCGCTAGAAGCCAGTAAACACACCACCTTGCCATCTTCAGTCACTACTCATGACTTATGCCATTGAACACAACCAATGATTGTTGCCAAAGAGACGTCACCATCGATTCACTTCACCATCGTTGCACCTGTCGTTCTCCCCTCAGAGATCATTGTTGATTGTTGACTACCATCACTCAATACCAAGAAGTATTAAAAAGTGCATCTCTTGTCATTGTCATTGTTGAATCAGGTAACTTTATTGACTATGGTACCTTAAATCATATGACGTGTAATCTTAGTCTCTTCCCAACTTTTCAGAAACACAGATCTCCTTCTCATATTACTTTAGCTGATAGTTCTACTTCATATATTCTTGCCTTTGGCACTATTAATCCTACCCATCACTTTCTTTATTCTTTGTCTGTAGCCTACTAAGACTTTCTTTTAATTTAATATCTGTGAGCAAATCGTGCTTGAAATTGTTGTATTTCTTTTTGGTCATTGTTCCCGAAGAAATTATTGGTAAATGACTTGAATCAAGAAATCTCTACATTTTGGATACCTAGGTGTCCAAGTCCATAACTTGTCCAGGTTTTAACACTTTTGAAGCACATTGTTCGTTAAGACATCCCTCCTTACCTCTATTCAAGAAGTTATGTTCTCAGTTTCATGATATATCTTCCTTATATTATGAGTCATGTGTCAGTATATAAAACATCATCATCTATCTTCAATACCACGTATCACTGAAAGAGATATTTTCCGTTTGAGTTAGTTCATTCTAATAATTGGACTCCATATTCTGTTATGTCCAAAAATAGATTTTAGTATTTTATTACTTTTGTTGATGATTTTTCTCATGTGACTTCGCTTTATGTAATGAAGAATTGTTCCACATTGCTTTTTCATTTTACTACCTTTTGTACTGAAATTAAAATACAATTTAATGCTTTTATGCATACTCTGAGAAGTGATAACGCCAAAAAATAATTTTTCCATGTCTTTACAAACTTTCGAAATGTCATTCTTCATTAATCCTCTAATGTTCAAACAGTGTCTCAAAATGGTGTAGTTGAAAGGAAAAATAGACCTCTCCTTGAAACAACTAGGGCACTCTTATTCCAAATGCACGCTCCTAAGCAATTTTGAACTGATGCAATTTCCACACCTGCTTTCTAATTAATTGCATGTTTTCATTTGTTCTTTGTGGTAAGAATCCTTCGTGTCCTTTTTATTACTAAACCCTTGTTTACTATGACACCCTGAATATTTGGTAGCACTTTATTTTACTCATGATGTTTGTCCCCAGGTAACTAAGTTATCTCAAATAGGGATGGCAAAAAGGCCCGTGCCAGGACAGCCAAAAGTCAATGGACCAGGCCCAAGTTGATCGGGTCTCAACCCAATTTTCCTAGCCTAAGGCCCGACTAGTTAAGACAAAACAACGTCGTTTTGCCAATTTAAAAATAATAATAATAATAATTTTGATCGAGCGAGCCTCCTTCGGCCCAGTCGAGTCCAGCCTTGGGCGTGGCATCACTGACTCAGCCCGACTCAACCATTGCCATCCCTAATCCCAAATCTTTAAAATGTGTTTTCCTAAGTCACTCTCATCTACAAAAGGGGAACCAATGCTATTGTCTTAATCTTAACAAGTAACAAGTAACTTACGCCAATTGAAGTTACCTTGATGGAACACATTCCTTTCTTTTCTACTTCTTCAACCTCTTCCAATGAGGAGGATGATGATCTATTGCTTTATAAGGTCACTTATCAATCACCTAATGTTGCCTCTACGTCTAATATTCCTACACAACCCCCACCACCACCTATTAGCAAGGTTTATTCCAAAAGATGAGAACCTCCCAATACATGTTCAACACCTATCTCTTTTTCAACATTAGATCCAACAACCAATGATCTGATGCTACCAATTGCCCTATGCAAAGGTAAACGTTAGAGCACTTATCATACCTCATCCTTTGTTTCTTATGGTCACTTATCTTCCTCTTCTTGTTCCTTTGTTGTCTCCCTTGATTCTATGACTCTTCCAATGAATGTTCATGAAGCTTTATCTCATCCAGAGTGGTGTGATGTTATGATAAAAGAGACGAATGCCTTAGATGCTAATGGTATGTAGGATTTAGTGAACTTGCCTGTATGAAAAAGGATATTAGATGTAAATGGGTGTTTGCAATCGAATTCACCCTTGATGGATCAGTAGCTTGACTTAAAATCTGAATTATGGCAAAAGCATGTTCTCAGATTTATGGTGTGGATTATCCTAACACTTTCTCTCCTATTGCTAAATTCACATCTATTAGTTTATTAATCTCAATAAACTATTCATGATTGGCCTTTATATTACTTGGACCTCGAAAATGCCTTCTTACATAGTGACCTTCAATAGGAAGTTTATAGAAAGCAGCCACAAACGTCCTTTGCTCAAAGGAGTATAGGAAAGTTTGTCATCTTCAAAAATCCAATCCATTTTAAAACAAAGTCCCTATGCTTGATTTGAAAATTTTAGTTATGCACTGAAAAAGTTTTCTGATCACTCGATTTTCAATAAACATTTTACATCCTTGATGTGTACGTAGATGATATTGTATATTGTAATTTCTAGAGGTGATACTATGGGATTTCACATGAAAGATTTAGGAGTTTTGAAGTATCTTTTGACAGTTGAGGTAACAAGAAACAAGAAAGGCATTTTCTTATCATAAAGGAAATATGTGCTCGACTTATTAACTGAAGCTAAAAAGTTGGGGTCTAAGCCATGCAATGCTCCAATACTTCATAGTTTACAGCTTACAAAAGGCGAAGACCTATTTGAAAATCTTGAGAAACATAGAAGATTAGTTTTGAAATTGAACTATATTATAGTAAATCGTCTTGATATCACATATTATCTTAATATTGTAAGCCAATTCATGTCTTTCCCAATAGTTCACTATTGAGTTGCTTTAGAACAAATTTTATGTTACTTAAAGGGAGCCCTTGGATGAGGAATACTATATGAAAATCATCGATATACTCATATCAAGTGTTTCTCATACTAGATTAGGAAGGTTCCAAGATAGACTAGAAATCAATAGCTAGCTCTGGTGTTTTTGTTGGAGATAATTTGATGAAAAATAAAAACCAAAATGTCATGTCCCAAACTTGTATAGAATCTTAACATAAAGCCATGGCACAATCTATGTGTGAGATAATGAGGATATACCAGTTCTTAACTAAAGTCGGTCTTGAAGCCTCAATACCAACAACGTTGGGGTGTGATAACTAAATTTCCCTTCACATTGCTTCAAAAATTGTGTTTCATGAACAAACTAAACATATTGAGATCGATTATCATTTTGTTCATGAAAAGATGTAACAAAACTTGATCTCCATAAGATATAAAATTAGAGAAGTTAGAGATATTTTCACAAAGGCTCTAAATGGGGCTCGGTGAATTATATTTATAACAAGCTAGGCATTAATATCTATACTCAAACTTCATGAGGAGTGTTATAGAATGCATATATTATAGGAATCATTAATATCTATACTCCAACTTAATGAGGAGTGTTATAGAATGCATATATTATAGGAATCATTAATATCTATAATCCAACTTGATAAGGAGTGTTATAGAATGCATATAATATAGGCTTAATTATAAGCTTAATCATAGACTTAGTCATAAGTTAATTATAGGCCTAGTTGGTATACTTTCAATTTGAATATGTATGTATTATTCCCATGAATAACGTATATAGAGAAAATCATTTTTCCTCTTTTGATTACAAAATCCATAAGCGAATTGATTATCTTCCTCAAAACAAGATTTTTGTTCACATACATCAATGATTGTCCAAAATCAAGCTAAGTTATTCGTCCTCGTTAGTATAAGGGATTTATGATAGCTTT
Organism: Erythroxylum brevipes; assembly: GCA_027479065.1. Classification (NCBI taxonomy): domain Eukaryota; kingdom Viridiplantae; phylum Streptophyta; class Magnoliopsida; order Malpighiales; family Erythroxylaceae; genus Erythroxylum; species Erythroxylum brevipes. The sequence continues at coordinate 61,215,390 of JANIHY010000002.1, forward strand.
ATCAATTCCTTCCCATATTTCTCTTGTTTGGAAAAACTAAATAACAAAAATGTAGTCCCCTCTCTTAAATATGACTCAACCAACCAATTCATCCGTAACAAAAGCTTAAAAGGTCATATGATTTAGATTATTTCTAGGTTTAACTAGGCATTTGTCAACATTCACCATGTTCAAATGCTCATACAACAGGGAAATCTCACTAACAGACAAATTTTCAAATTAGTAGAACCTATAGTTGCTCTGGATCAATAATGATTGGCAAATGCTAATAAAACAACTGACTTGTATACTCTAGTCATAATAATTACAATTTTCTTAATTACTGATAATTTGAACATAAACTACATAGCACAAACATAGAATTGAGCCTAAAGAGACAAATAAGCTCAAACATTCAAAAAGCTCTTGGAGAAAAATGACAGATCTAGAAGAACAAATGATTATATGCGCAAAAAGAGTCATACCAGCTGTGTAAGCAAAATGTATATGGCTTGTTTGTGCAAGTATAGACTTCTCAAGAGAAGGCAAAGCAACTTCAATTCTTTGCACACGAACCATCAATTTATGGCTTCTAGAAGATGTAGTTGTTACTTGCTCCTGTAAGCCATGAAAAACTTCTGCCGCAAATCTACAAATGTGTTTAAATTCTAATTGGGTTAAGAGTAGATAAATAATCACAAAGAAAAATCATGAAAATGAAGTCTTCATTCCAACAAATACACTAACCATTTAATCTCTATAAAAAAACACATCTAAGGAGTCACGAAAGATTTGCAACAACTCAAAGAAGTGCCTTGCTCTGCTCACATTGTTATACATACATGTGAAAGTTTAAACGTCTAAGAAGAAAAGAACAAAATGAATAAATAGGAGCCAAAGAATTTTACTGTTAAACTTGCAAAGACCAAAGAAGAGAAAGTTTACTGTTTGAAATATCTTTTCTCAAAATTTGGAACGATAAGGAAGAACAGTACAAGAAAAGAACCAAAAATGCAATATTCCAAGACAAAGAGACTTCTCAATTACAGTTTCACATCATGGTGTTAGCAGGCATGGTATAATAGCATGTCTGAAAAATCCGTTTGGTACAACATGCACATATCTATTAACCTCATCAGGGAGCTGCCACTTAACCCAATAAATCTCACAGATAAGACATTTTAGAGAATGAAATAAGTTGAGCATAAGGAGTAATCTTCCTATCTCCTTTAATCTAGATACCAATTTAAGCAAATACCTCCAGTAGTCCACTAAAGGCAAATCAGATTCATATGTGCTGCTACTTTCAATCTCAACAATCAACAAAAAATATTGATAGATGCAGAGAAAAGCACAAATAGGAAATAGGTGTACATATACCGGTCATGCCTAGAGCTGAAATTGGCCATTAAATCAAACTGTCTGCAATTAGGGTAACAAGTGTTTGAATTGGCTTAAAGTTTTTTTTTTAAAAAAACCTTCGGCGGAATAAAAGAAAAAGTCCACGGCAATGATAAACTCTTGAACTCATAACGAGAGCAATCAACAAATTTCTTTCAGAAATACCAGGTTACATGCTCAAGACTTACACATTCTCCAGGTTTCCTTTTTTTTCTCCCTTGAGAATTAGTGTATCATCCTTATTCTAGCACGTCAGCAACTACTGCCGACCAAATCACTAATCCACCATCAAGTATTCAAACCACCAGAGAACATAGCATATTCCGCCCCTTTTTTTATTAAAAAAAAAAAAGCTCTCCATTCACCACCTGCAATGGTGTTTCAAGAATTCCACCTCACGACATCCAAACTGTTATCAACCACCACAACGTCACAACTTGGGTTTTACAGCAACTAGGTAAATTGACTACTTCAAAGCCAAATAACTTAATAAAACAGAAAACTAAGAATAACCCACTTAACATAAACAAATAACTACATAGCATTAACCAAGAACGAGAAACTCCAACACCAATATCACAAGTACCTTTAAATGGATTCTCTCAATGTTTCCCTTTTTATTCTCTCCGCAACTACACACCATATAATGCAAATTCGAAGCCATTTTTCTTCAGCGCCTCATACAGTAAAAACTAAAAAGAAAAGACCTTATCTTCAATCAAATGATCAAAGCAACTTACTGCAAATTAACTGTCATAAAAACAATTCTACAAACATTCATTTTGCACAGGTTTTAGAAAGCAAAGAGTTCATTTAACACACGCACAAAAAAAAGGGAACTTTCTAAACATTACTACTAAACCAAAACTCAGAAGTTGGGGAAAAACAGAGAAAGAGAGATTAAAAAACACACTCAGCAAGATCGCCTAACTGGCGCAAGATCCCGACAAGGCCAGCAACCGCAACGCCGTCAAGCACTGCCTTGGGGTCCTCCTCATCAGCTACCTTATAAAGCTCAGGCCGCCCTAAACCATACTCATTCCTCACTTCAAACCTCACCAGAGGCATTTTGCAAAGACGAGCACAACAGATAGTGCAAAAGAAGGCGTTTGAAGGAACAGAAACAAATACTAATAAAAGAAAGGAAGCTGTAGAGAAAGAGAATGAGGGTTTCAGAGAGAAAGGAAGAGCAGGTAGGTGGAGGGATTGGAGCAGCTTAACTGCCCAAAGAGACTGCGTTTATGCTTGTGTATTGGGACTTGGTGAGAGCAGGACATTGCCACCTCCGCAAGCCATTCCTCTCCAATCCGATTAATTGAATGACAAAATTGTCCTCATCTTTAGTCTTATTTACTCCTAGTTTTGTACGGGTGCATTTATTTCCTTTTTATGATATTGGTCAAATTGGTCATTTCAACTGGTTCGTTTGTTTAATCAGATTTTGTGTCTTTTTCATGTTCAGGTCATTGCGAGATATGGAGTGACTGAAAATAAGTTCAAAAGATGCGGAAGCAGGAGATAGTACGTAGTGTATGTTTTATTGTATTCAATAAATTTTAACTTTTTATTTATATAAATTTTATATAGATCTCATGTGAATCCCGCATAAGTGTTATAAAATAAATAGTTGTGATTTTATAAAACAGATTAAGATAAAGTAATATTGGACAGAAGATTTTGGTTCACTGTGACCTAATATTTGTTTGTAACGTGTTTAAATCTAAAAAGGACTCTGAAATTTATTAATCATTAAATTAATTAATGTATGATCATTTATTTTTAAAAATTTTGACCGAAAGATTTAACCGAGACAGGCCAAGTGGGAGTAATTTATAATTGTTTGATCGAAGAATTGACCAGCGGTCATGGAATCTGGGTTAGCTTCAGCTTTCTCTCAGCCAAAAATAGAGTATTGGAGCAATCAAACTATTAAATTTGAGCACTGTTGACTTGGAATTTAATTATAACGAGTACTGGTATTGGGGCAAGCAAGCAAGCATTTATTACAAGGCTCTTCAATGGACCTAAATGTTGGAAGATGGCGTGTCCCCGAAATGTCACTAGAGAGTGGGTCACATTTGGGGTACGTTATTGCAAGCTGCATTAGGAAATGACAATTTTGGCTTGATATGGCGCACAATACGAGATTTGTAACTCACGGAGCGCTTGGTTCATAAAAGATAACGAGAATGAGAATAAGAATAAATATAGTAAGAAATGATAATAGAATATAGCCAATATTAAATGAAGTATTGCCAAAAATGAAGAAATGAAAATGTTATCTTTATTAATACTAAATATGAGTTTTCATTCCATTCTTATACTTTTGTTTATGTTACTTCCAAAAAAAAGCACCTCCTTAATAATAAAATGACTTAATGTGCTTAAGGCTAGATCAGAACTTAAACTTTTAGGACGAAAAGTTTAATATTATATTGTCATAAAAATAATTAAAGCTTAATTAAATTCTAAAAATTCTAAAAATGATTTAAAATATTGATCTTATTTATTAAAAATTCAAGATTAATTTAAAAATTTATTAAATAAAAATTTATTAAATCGGATTAAATTGACCAAATTACTCTCTAATTTTAAAAAAGAGATCAATCTTTTGTTCCGGTTAACCTATATATCTATATTTCATTAAAACTCATTCGTTATAAACCACACATTTCCCCTGGTGAATCAGGGTACTCCGAACTTTAGAAAAAAGTCAACAATCTTCTGGCCCCCTCTTAAAATTGACAAATTTTAAAGCTGAACACTGGAGACTTGTGAGTAGCAATTGAGACAATTTCATGCTTGCGTACTGATGTCCTTTGAAAGGGCAAGTATCAATCGAAGTTCACTTTTGTTAGCTGTAATTGTTCTTGGCAAGAACACAAAACAAATGAGAAAGGCATAACTGTACCCTTATCCTTTTAACTAGCACCCACGGATTTTGTTTCAGTACAAGGTGAGCTGTGTAGCACCTAAAGACAAGGTAGGTGGTACATCATTACTCTCACTAAATTCCAAGCAATATGTACATCTATTTTATGAAATTTATTATAGATATGATTGAGTGGATCAGTAATCATACTCTATATGTATGGACAGCTAGAGAATTTTAGAAAATAACCGGTTGACCGCATTTAGCCCGCCAATTTTATTGTTCTGGATATCCACGAGTTACTTTCCCGCAATTAGTCTATTGCTCATTGATACATTTATCGAGAGAATAAGAGATGCGCAGATTGGTTGGCTTCTCAGACAGCCCACTCTTCTGTTGGGGTTACTTTTTTAGACACTACACTCTCCGGATTCTATCATTTCCTCATTGAGGATCAGTCCGAAACTTGTGTCCCACGCATTATTATGTAATTAGCTCCGACTTTCCCTTTAAGCAAAAAAAAAAAACAACCCGATTGACGTTGACCATGAAAAGCCCAGTTCTCTTGTGGGTTGTTGTTTGACTCGTGAGAGGTCGATAAGGGGGCAGATCCTCTATCCCCTTTTAGCTAATACCTCATGTTTTCTTTTGATCTCAACCATTCCATGCATTATATTAGATGGTTGAGATAAAAAAGGGAAAGAATAGGTACAAAGGATCTATACCCGGTCGATTAGGTCCATGTTCATAGTGACGACACTGTTTTGCTTATCATAGAATCCTGATTTCCAAGGACATTTGTACAGAAGAGCAAGTGGACTCCAAGCAACTAGAGATTTGGGCCAATCTGATAAACCAACATGGGTTCAATTCTATGTTCATTTGGAAGGAGGCCCGTAGTGCTAATTCCTGTTACAATTGCCCATCTGGACTCCATTAGTCGATGAGTGAGTTCTTTGCTCCAAAGTTACATTGAGTGTTCTCTACAAGTTTACACATGAATTTGGTGTATAAAACAGAAGTAGGGAAACGTTTAAATGTTGACATAAGAGCTTGAAATATGCAAGTTGCTGGATTAATCATATATAGTGGTTCAATAATTGTAGTCTACTTGTTTACTTTGGCTGTCTATGCTTTGACTATAAAGCGCACTCAAAGGCGATAGGAGGAGAATGTGGGGTCATTCACGTGGAATCGGTAGTGAGAATCATATTTCAAACTAAAAATGGGGTGGCATATATGTAATATAGGAATACTGTTCACAACATCATACACCATTAATCAAAGTGTGCAAGTCCCACTTGATATTTGGTCTCTTAAAGTGCGTTATCACTTGCCTTTTACCCCCCTTCTTTTTCTTCTTACAAACACAATGCAAATTTGGCCTTTAAAACCTCGACCACCCACACATGCCAAATCTAATTATGCATGAACGGATACCCATTTCTTCAAATCAGTAAGAAGCAGCTAGGCCCTTTACTAGATCTTTTTAGAATGCAGGGAGAATTGCTTGTAGAAATTATATATATCAATTGAAAATGATTATAAGATTAGTCAATATACTATAGTAATTGATGCATGAATACTCAAAGTGTATTAAGAATACTTGGATTGGAAAACTTATTTGTAATTCTTTAATTAGATTGTTGACTCTTCTATTGAAGAAACTTGTATAGAGGGTAATGATGTGATAAGAGAGACTTAGTGTTATTAGTTAGTTTGATAAATATATCATTAAGGTGTCTTAATAACCTTCCTCAATAACCATACTACATCTAATAAACTTGTTGAAAAAGATCGAGTTCAATTACAAATATAACTATAAGCTTGTAGGTCTTCATTTGAAATAATGGTAAAATAAAACAAGTAATTGTCTCCCAAATAAAATTTTTAAATATTTTATCTCACTTGAGCAAAGCTAATTATAATTTAATAATTTCTTTAAAAATAATTTTAAAATAACTAGATTGGATCAAATAACAAATTTAATAAGTTTATGCGTAAATTTTGAAAAATATATTAGTATAAAGAACTCAATTTAAGTCATATTGTTGTATTATAGTTAATATATCTAATGAGCCTGTATTTTGCATATTGTTAGAGGTTAAATTAGCCGTGATTTAACACATTTATGAAATGATTTTATGTGAAATTATATGATATTTTCCTATATTTAGTTAATTGTCTTGTAAGTGATGATTTGAAGGAGAAATCTCAAATTTGAGTGCAAGTTTATCCACAAATAACTTATTGAGGACATATATGAAAAGTAAGCCTATACAAAACATCATAATCAACTTAAGCTTGAAGATTCAAGAATTAGAGACTTTAGTGAAAAAAGGCCTAATAAGCCTTAGACACAGCTAGAAGATAGATTCTTGTCTGTTTCAAGATTTAAGAGTTAAAGAAAAAGAACCTAAACAGTACTAGTTACAAGTTGGTGTCATGCAATGTAAAAGCTAGTCTAACATTAGTCATGTATCAAATTATGAGGACCCACAAAAACATAATTTCAATCACCTTATGATTCTATTATATAACCATAGGTATAAATAATCCTATTAGGGTTAACTTAGAAGGAAGGTGTGTGACCATCACCTTATGATCTAGAATAGTTTTAGGATTTATTAACATCAATGAGGGACTTAGAGCAAGATTAGAGGAAAATCGTAATAACTCTTTTAGTTCTTTCTTTCTCTTATTTCTTTCATATTAAGATTGATTAGTTTTAGTTTTAGTTTTATTTTCATTATATTTATGAACTAAAATCCCTATTTAAGATTAAGGACGTATTTTGTGATGAATATTTCAATTATTAATACATAAGGAATTAGTATTTGGTTGAATTTATTTAATTTAATTTTAGTTATTGGATCTATTTCTAGCCATTACATATTCAATATTATGGATTGTATGAAGGATCGAAAGGTGAGAAATAATCTATGCACTAGGAGAAAAAATATTTTAGGATCAATGAATGATATTTCCTAAAATAGCTAATATCAAAATAAATTAACTATACATAATGAATTTAATTAAGGTTAAGTGCACATCTATATACTAAAACAGTTTATGTTATAGAAAAATAGATTTCCTAAACTAGAGAGTGATAACTAAGTGGATTAATTATACTTAATAAGTTTAATTAAGGTTAATTGCATATATGAGTGGTAACAATTCCCTAATTGAATATACTTCTGTGCCTTAAGAGAGGGATGGATACATGAACTAGAAAAATCCTAACATTTGTTTATTTTGATTCCTTTTTACCACTTAATTGTCTTGTTTTCACTAGTTAGAGATCTAATTCCTTTTTATACATTCTTGTTTTATTTAGTTTCATTTTTAGGGATAGCAATGGCTAGCCCCATTAAGTGAAAAATGAAAAATAAGCTTATAGAAAGCATCATAATCAACTTAAGCTTGAAGATTCAAAAATTAGAGACTTTAGTGCAAAAGGCCTAATAAGCCTTAGACACAGCTAGGAGATAGATGTTTGTCTTTTTCAAGATTTAAGAGTTAACGAAAAAGAACCTAAATAGTGCTAGTTACAAGTTGGTGTCATGCAACAATTACACATTGAGTAAGGAAAAGTGGAGTTCCATTAGATATCCTGCATCCATGTAAAAGCTAGTCTGACATTAGTCATGTAACAAATTATGAGGACCCACAAAAACATAATTTCAATCACTTTATGATTATATTATATAACCATAGGTATAAATAATCCTATTAGGGTTAACTTAGAAGGAAGGTGTGTGACCACCACCTTATGATTTAGAATAGATTTAGGATTTATTAATATCAAGGAGGGACTTAGAGCAAAATTAGAGGAGAATCGTAATAACTCTTTTATTTTTTTTCTCTTATTTCTTTTCTTTCTCTTATTTCTTTCATATTAAGATTGATTAGTTTTAATTTTATTTTCATTATATTTATGAACTAAAATCCTTATTTAAGATTAGGGACGTATTTTGTGATGAATATTTCAATTATTAATATATAAGGAATTAGTATTTGGTTGAATTTATTTTATTTGATTTTAGTTATTGAATCTATTTCTAACCATTACATATTCAATGTTATGGCTTATTTGAAGGATCGAAAGGTGAGGAATAATCTATGCACCAGGAGAAAAAATATTTTAGGATCAAAGAATGATATTTCCTAAAATAGCTAATATAAAAACAAATTAACTATACTTAATGAATTTAATTAACATTAATTGCACATCTATGTACTAAAACAATTTATGTTTTAAAAAATTTGATTTCCTAAACTAGAGAGTGATAACTAAGTGGATTAATTAAACTTAATAAGTTTAATTAAGGTTAACTGCATATATAAGTGGTAACAATTCCTTAATTGAATATACTTCTATGCCTTAAGAGAGGGATGGATACCTGAGGTTAATTATTATTTCAATATTGATAATTAATCTTGCAAAATAATTGGAATTCTTTATAAATGAACTAGAAAAATCTTAACATTTGTTTATTTTGATTCCTTTTTACCACTTAATTGTCTTGTTTTCACTAGTTAGTGATCTAATTCCTCTTTATACATTCTTGTTTTATTTAGTTTCATTTTTAAGGATACCAATGGGCTAACCCCATTAAGTGAAAAATGAAAAATAAGACTATAGAAAGCATCATAATCAACCTAAGCTTGAAGATCCAAAATTAGAGACTTTAGTGAAAAAAGACCTAATAAGCCTTAGACACAGCTAGAAGATAGATGTTTATCTTTTTCAAGATTTGAGAGTTAAAGAAAAAGAACCTAAATAGTGCTAGTTACAAGTTGGTGTCATGCAACAATTACACATTGAGTAAGGAAAAGTGGAGTTCCATTAGATATCCCGCATCCATGTAAAAGCTAGTCTAACATTAGTCATGTAACAACTTATGAGGACCCACAAAAATATAATTTCAATCACCTTATGATTATATTATATAACCATAGATATAAATAATCCTATTAGGGTTAACTTAGAAGGAAGGTGTGTGACCACCCCCTTATGATTTAGAATAGTTTTAGGATTTATTAATATCAAGGAGGGATTTAGAGCAAGATTAGAGGAGGATTGTAATAACTCTTTTAGTTCTTTCTTTCTCTTATTTCTTTCATATTAAGATTAATTAGTTTTAGTTTTAGTTTTATTTTCATTATATTTATGAACTAAAATCCCTATTTAAGATTAGGGACGTATTTTGTGATGAATATTTCAATTATTAATACATAAGGAATTAGTATTTGGTGGAATTTATTTTATTTGATTTTAGTTATTGGATCTATTTCTAACCATTGCATATTCAATATTATGGATTGTATGAAGGATCGAAAGGTGAGGAATAATCTATGCACTAGGAGAAAAAAAATTTAGGATCAAAAAATGATATTTCCTAAAATAGCTGATATCAAAATAAATTAACTATACTTAATGAATTTAATTAAGGTTAATTGCACATCTATATACTAAAACAGATTACATTTTAGAAAAATAGATTTACTAAACTAGAGAGTGATAACTAAGTGGATTAATTATACTTAATAAGTTTAATTAAGGTTAATTACATATATGAGTGGTAACAATTTCTTAATTGAATATACTTTTATACCTTAAGAGAGGGATGGATACCTGAGGTTAATTATTATTTCAACATTGATAATTAATCTTGCAAAATAGTTGGAATTCTTTATAAATGAACCAGAAAATCCTAACATTTGTTTATTTTGATTCCTTTTTACCACTTAATTGTCTTGTTTTCACTAGTTAGTGATCTAATTCCCTTCATTCCTATTCATTTTGTAGGATACTTTAGAATACTTTAGAACTTAATATTATCTACAACTGATTTTGTGTACTTATAAATATATTTAATCAATATCTTAATCAACATACAACCCCCACAATCACAAGAAATACATAACTCACTAACTGAACTCTTTGGTGTAATACTATTATAGTTTGGTTTCCCTTATATAACAAGAACAACAATATCTTAGTAGAAATTATATTGAGACGCGGGGTTTGGGAAAATCCAGAAATACACAACCTTAATTCTAATTAATAGAGAGGGTGCTTCCAATAGATCCACAAGAAAAAAATCAAGACTAAAAACTAAATAGATAAATAAATAAAACTATAATAAAATGTAATGAATAATGAATAATAATAAAATATACATATTAAAATAATAATATAATAATAAATAAAAATAAAAAGATAATAATAATAGTAGTAGTAGTAGTAGTAGTAGTAGCAGTAGTAGTAGCATTTCAGTTTTAAATTAAGATTGTGGTCTTAAAATAGGACCCATGATCCTTGAAAATTATCATTAGCCTTATATATAGATTAACAACCAAAATGACCCATACTATAAAGAATCCATAACACATGCTAGGTTAAATAATCATATATACATGTATACAATTAGATAACATTATGCTTATATTTAAAACATTATAATACATTAATCAAGTACAAAATTTGAAAATTTATTAATATCAAGTACTGGAGAAATACAACATAGCAATCACAAACTCTTACTATATTAAAACATTATTAGAAATCATAGTACTCATGTTTTCTACATATATATGAAAATTTATAGGCCTAAGCCCTATAGTCAGTGGATCAACTAATATGTTTATGATGACAATGTACTTATAAATATAACATTGTCATCAACTTATCCTCAAAACATAAAGTATTTAATCTCAATACACTTAGTCCATCAATGTTATTTTTATTCTTGGAAAAGAGTACAATATATGAGTTATCAAAGTAAAATTTGATTGGCCTAGAAACTAAATCCACAATATTAAGTCCTTTAATAAAATTCTTCAACCACTTACCATGTACTCTTGTCTTAAAACAAGCTATAATCTTAGCTTTTATGACTAAATTCACTACAACAGACTTCTTAATGCTCTTTTAAGATACAACTCTTCTTAAAGTATTTAATCTTTATACACTTGGCACTATAAATTTTATTTATATTCTTGGAAAATAGTATAATATGAGTTATCACATTAAAATTTGATAGGTCTAGAAACTGAATCAACAATATTAAGTCTTTTAGTGAAATTCTTCAACCACTTAGCATGCAGCTTTGAACTTTTACATTTACACCTTCTTTACAAGAACATTATTTAAAAAGGTTTCTTGATATTCATATGGTGATGGTCATAAATAAAATGAGTTATTGAAGTCATAATGATCATAAATGAATCCTTCATTAAGACTAGTGAGGAAGTCTTAGGATAGTCCACTTTCTGAGTGTACTCTTTAGCCATAAGCCTTACTTTGAACCTCTCAATCTTGCCTTTAGCATCTATTTTGGTCTTGAAAACTTAGTTATAACAAATGGTTTTGAAACTATTTAGAATGCAAACTAAATCTCAAACATAATTGTTTGGCCCTCCATAATCATCATCATCTATTTATTAGAATGATGACTTATCATTACTTCATCATAGGTAATATGACCCGAAGTCTCTCCTAAAAAATTATTACTCTCGCCTATATAAATAACAACATATCATATAATGGTATAGGCCTTTTATCTCTTTATAAAAATCTCAATGGTGCTAAATGATAAAGTTGAGTATCCACCATAGCATTCTCAATAACACAATCTCATCTATAACATCAGGAACTACAACTTCATCTTATAATATGTATCTCTGAAGTATTTCAACAACTCTCTTATAAACAATAGGAACATATATTGCTACTAACTCAAGCTCCTCAACTACTTGAGCTCTTAATGGTACATTTACTACATCATTATAAAAAAGAACTTTATCATCAACAACTCAATTTTGGAAATATTACTAGAATAGTAAAACATTTAGCCTTTCAAACCTTGAAGATGACATGTAAATAACTTAGGAGTTATCCTAAAATCCACTTCTTTTTTTGGTGGGGTTATAAATCTTTAGTTCAGTTGGAAAACTCTAAACACTCAAATGGTTTAAATTAGGCTTCCTACTTGTTCAAAATTCAAAAGGACTTCTGGAAACTAACTAACTAGGAATATGATTTATGAAGTTGCATGCTTTCTTTAATGCTTCGCTCATATATATTAAGGAAGTTTTGATATCGCCATCATGCTCCTCATTATGTCCCTTAGCATGTGATTTTTCTTTTTATCATATGCTTATAACATGGCGTATTGTGTACTATGTCATAACCCTTAAAGAACTTAGCGAAAGGTCATTTACTTAACCTAAATATCCATGTTTACTACAGTACTCTCCACCAAGATTTGACCTATCAAGTTTAATAAGTCTATTTAAGTTACTTCTCAACATTTATCTTAAATATTTTGAACTTCTTTAAGATCTCAAACTTATTATTGATAAGATATAAGTAAACATATTAAGAGTAATAATCAATATAAATCACAAAAATCTTATTTCTATCTATAGTGGGATTCAAAGGTCCATTAATATATGTGTACATTATCTCTAACATCCCATTATTTCTAGTAGCACATTTCTTATTACTTTTAATGAGTTTTCCTATAATATAATTTACACATGCACTATTAATGTCATCACAAACAAAAAAATATGGAGGATTTCATCCTTCATCAATTTATCAATCATTTACTTCAAAGAATGGAAATGTCTCTTATATCGTAAGGTGAATGATTTCTCTTAGGTTAAATTCCTTTTTTTCAATATTTGTAACTACTTTATTATAATACTATCAGTATTTGTAACTACTTTATTAGAATGCTACAAATCTAAGTAATAAAGACCACCATTCAACAAATTTTCACTAATGAAAATGGAATTAAGAGATGATAAAATGTTTTAATTATTGAATAACAATGAATACTTTATTAAGTTTATAAAACTAAGTTTTATCTCATATATGAAGTATACATCTCTTTATTGAACATTATACCACCACGTAGACTAAACTTCAACCCAATGGCTTTAATGTACCATCACATCCTCTTTATTAAGCTTCCTTTATTTTTTTTAAAATTTCAATGTATTAGGCCTTGAGGCAAATTGAAATTGTTATAACTTACAAAGTAATGTATCGATTGTATTTAGAAACAACTAAGGACACTTCACCTGAACATCTAACAGAAACATATATAACTTTAAATGTAAAATCCTAGCTTCACGCAAATCCATCTTCACTCCCAAACATACTCGTCAACGGTTGTTATTGTCACACCATGCATGTTGTTAACATTCCACCTTGTATGCCGACGTGATTTCCACCATGCATGTTGTTATTGTCTCACCTAGTATGCCAACATGACTTAGCTATTATCTTCCCACCATGTGAGCCACTGCAGTCATTTAGGGTCCTAAATTGAATTGTTACTTACTCTGTCATTAAACTTCTCTACTATAGCTCAAAGCAATCTACACATTCCACTATATAAATAAGTATGATAGGTGCTGAAAATTATGCTTTTGTAAGCTAATTTGGAGCCAAATCTATTGTACCAATTGTTTAAAAAATTTCTCCTGAGGGATGCATTTGTCTTAGAAATTTTTAAAGTTTCTCTCATCTGATGTAGCTGTGAGTGTAGAAGAAAGAACTATCCAAAAGCATTTACTAGCGGTGTTGTTTCTGTAGTTCGATCGACGAATTCAGATGTTGCCTAGATTATCAATTTCAGCAGTTAATGTGCATTTGCTATTAAGCTCCCTCCATATGTCCCTAATGTAATGACATTCGAACAATAAGTGCGCTAGTTTCCTTTGCTTCTCTGCATAAACACTATCAATTGGAGAGCTGAGTGTATTTGGCTATCTTATTTACTATTCTTAATTTGCCTTTTATCATAATCCATAGAGTAAATGTTGCACGGGGTTGAATACGACTAGATCAAGTGGCTTTAGTCTGTGAAAACTTGGGAAGTTGTTTAAAAATTTAAGTTCTTATAAGAGGAATTTAAAATTTTACCATCATATGAATGTCTCCAAATGTATTTATCTATTTCAGTTTTGTAGTAAGTTTCAAAATTTTCATTAGCTAAAGAGTTAGGAAATGTAAGGTTCTGAAAATTTTTCCTTGCCTTGTAATGTCTTAGCAACTGATGATTTAACTGCATTTGAATTAATCAATGGTCCACCTGAAAGCCAGTTATCATACCAAAAATTGACATTCCTCCCATTACCTATTAGCGTTAAAAAGTTCACTTTGTGTTTGTCCTTTATTTTGAGAATGACTTTAAGAGTACCAGAGGGAAAGTGTGAACAATCTATTACCCAGATACTCCTATTCTTAATGAAGTAATTATGTATCCATCTAAACCATGGAGATTGTTGTCTTCCATTAATCGCCATAGTCTTTTGGGGAGTAAGATTGAGTTCATAGTTTTAATGGAGTAAATTCCCAAACCACCTTAATTTTTAGGAGTACATATTTCTTTCTATTTCACCATAGTTTGGTGACTTTTCTCCTTACTACCTGTCCATAAGAAGTTATTGTACATATTGTCTATGGCTTTTAGGATTGATATTGGGAAAGATAAATAGCCTACCCAATAGGTGTTGATGGAATTAACAACCGAGTTAATAAGTTGTATTCTCCCAACTCACAAAAGATGTCTAAAACTCTAAGTTGAGATTCTGGCTTGTATCCGATCAAGTAGTTCAGTGTAATCCTTTGCTTTTAAATTAAGTGGAGAAATGGGGATGCCTAAATATTTCATTGGGAAATCTTGTGACTAAAACCCTGTTAAGGTAGAGATTGATTTCTAAAAATCCAAGGTGCTCTTAGAAAGAAAGGTATTATTCTTAAAACAATTGACTTGAAGTCTTGAAGTTTTTTTGAACATCTTCAAAGCTTTAATCATGGTGGAGATGGAACTGGCATCGACTTTTGAAAGCAAAATCATATCATCTACAAAAAAAAAAGAATAGTTATTTTAAATTTACCACATTTAGAGTAGTATTTGAAATTTCGTGCCACAACATTCTCAATGATTTTATGCAGAGTTTGCATCACTAAGGCAAAGATGTATGGAGATAAAGGATCTCCTTGCCTGATCCCTTTGCTACTTGGAAAAAACTAATAGGTTGTACATCTATCAAGATGCTATGAGAAGAAGTCATCAAGCATTGTTCAATCCACCATATGAATGTTTCTGGAAATTCCATAGCCTGCATAATGTTTGTGATGAAGCTCTAATCAATGTTATCATATGCTTTCCTGAGATCAATTTTGATACAATAATTGGGTTTGCTTTTCTTTTTGGAGTAATTGGTAATGAGTTCTTGAAGTATCAGAATGTTATCACCAATTATTCTTCCATGTATGCAAGCACCTCAAGTGTGGTTAATGTGCTTATGAAGAATTCCTTTGAGCCTTTGAGTTATAAGCTTAGAAATGATATTGTATAAGGAGTTGCAACAAGCAATTGTTCTAAAATCACTAAAGCTATTAAACTCACAATTCTTTGAGAAGTGTACCTTTACTAAAGAATTCCTTCACAGCTTCTAAAACTATATTATTGGTGAGAGATCAAGTTTCCTTAAAAAAATTGACATTGAAACCATCACATCCAGGGGCTTTATAAGGGGGAGAGATGCAATTTTGTCCTTAATTTCCTGGAATGAGATAGGTCTGGCTAATTAGGTTGCTTCTTATAAAGAAAGAGAGTCATTTAGGATCTTTTTGAGAAATAGTTTGAAAGAGTGTGCATCCGTAAGCTTGCCCATAAGCTCACTGAAGTGTTTATAAGCTCCTTGCATAAGCTGAGTTTGAGAATCAAGAACAATGTTGTTATGGTTGCGTGAAATAATTTTGTTTCTCGCCTTTCTTGAAACTATGGCCTTGAGAAATGCAGCAGTGTTTCTATCTCCATGTTTCATCCATTCACTCTTGCTGTTTGTTTAGATAGGGAATAATCAAGTAACAGTGCTTGAGAGTAATTGTGTATTGCTTCCCTTTCTTTTGCTTATATTCTTTGATTTCTAGGATTAATGTATTGGATTTGTTGGTAGCCCTGAATCATGCACGTCAGTAGTTGTTTCCTTATTCAGATGAAGTTATATGTTAGGGGT
>JANIHY010000002.1:61294315-61315584 GCA_027479065.1 Erythroxylum brevipes
CATTGATAAAATGATGTGCCATGACAGTGCGAGTATTTGAAATATTCATGTTCTGTATGTAATTTGTGTATGTGAATTCGGTAAAATCATCAATTATAGTTCACTCATTGAGTTCACAAAACTTATAAAAATTACAATGTAGTTTTTCAGGTACGAGACAGGAAATTTAGTGTTTATTTTGGATTAGAAGAATATTTTGGACTAAGTTATGACTCAGAGATCTGTCAGCTGACGTCAGAGAGTTATAACTTTATGTTGTAGTTTTTGCTTGAACCTGTATGAGGTTTTGTAAATATTTGTTTAGAGAGTTATAACTTTATGTTGTAGTTTTTGCTTGAACCTGTATGAGGTTTTGTAAATATTTGTTTAATGGAATCAGTGTAAACTTTGTGAATGAATGCAATGAATGATTTTAAAATTTGATGATTTCTGATTATGTTAGATAATGTCATGTGCAAGTTGGATATAATTTTACTCTGACATTCCATTATCATAAGATATATATTTAAATATTCTTAAATGTTTGAGTAAGTACTTGTGTTAGTGGGACGTTGGAGTCCTTCCATTTTTTATGAATATAGCAGCAATAGAGTAACAATAACAAGTTCGGGCTTTGAGGCAGCGGGGGCCTTGTGGATGTGCGATATGAACTACTAGAGCTTAGTAAAAAACCAATCATTGCCAATCCACATACAGAATCCATAATTAATACTCAAGTTCTACTTCCCCAGATTGAAGCCGACAAATTAAAGTCCGCTATGAAAAATATTTACTTACTGCTAGGCTAACTTCAAATATCAAAGTCCCGATTCACAACTGTCCTTTTCTAGGTAAATAATTAATATCTTCAATATTCTATACATTTGTGGAAAACAATTCTGTACTTTTTTAGTCACCATATCATCATTACTGATCAACGAGAGGGAAATGCCTGCCTTCAGAACCCCATTCAATGGCTACTCCGTCAAGTTCAGCCCTTTCTATGAGTCCCGGCTCGCCGTAGCTACCGCCCAGAACTTTGGCATCCTCGGCAACGGCCGCGTCCACGTTCTCTCCCTCCCCCCAACCCCCAACGCCCCAATCGCCGAGCTAATCTCCTTTGACACTGCAGACGGCGTCTACGACCTCGCATGGTCGGAGTCCCACGACTCCCTCCTCGTGGCCGCCGTCGCCGACGGATCGATCAAGCTCTTCGACGTCAACCTGCCCCCCACCCAAAACCCTCTCCGGTCCTTCCAGGAGCACGCGCGTGAAATCCACTCCGTCGACTACAACCCCACGCGCCGGGATTCATTCATCACCGCCTCTTGGGACGACACCATCAAGCTCTGGGCTTTGGATCGACCCGCTAGTATACGGACCTTCAAAGAGCACGCCTACTGCGTGTACTCCGCCGCGTGGAATCCCCATCACACTGACGTGTTTGCGTCGGCGTCCGGAGACTGCACGGCCAGAATCTGGGATGTTCGCGAACCGGGTTCGACTATGATAATCCCAGGTCACGACTTTGAGATACTGTCTTGTGATTGGAACAAGTACGATGGTTGTTGTATTGCGACGGGTTCAGTGGATAAGAGTATAAGAGTGTGGGACGTTAGGAGCTATAGAGCTCCGGTGTCGGTGTTGAACGGACATGGGTATGCGGTTAGGAGAGTGAAGTTTTCGCCTCATCAACGGAATTTGATGTTGTCGTGTTCATATGATATGACTGTCTGCATGTGGGATTATATGGTGGAGGATGCTTTGGTGGGGAGATATGACCATCACACGGAATTTGCTGTTGGGGTTGATATGAGTGTGCTTGTTGAGGGCCTGTTGGCGAGCACCGGATGGGATGAGATGGTTTATGTGTGGCAGCATGGGAATGATCCTAAAGCTCGTTGAGAGGTGAATGTTTTGGATTTTTTTTTTTTGGGTATACTTTTGTTGTAATTTAGGTTGATATTGCAATTTAACCAGTAAAGGGATTAGTTTGATCGTTGATGGGGCGTTCAATGGTGAGTTGATCGGCGATTTGGGATTATGAAATTGTATTGAACGTCAATATTGATAAGTGACTTGGTTTCTTTTTTTCTTTTTGACGCTAATAAATTGATTAACACTGATTCATAATGAAATGACTGCTTAATTTACGTATAACTTTTGACCAAGTGATGTATACTAAGTTTCAGCTATTGCAACCAAGTTTCAGCAAGTTAACGATTGATATGATAGTATTGAATTTCCTTTGTGATTGGAGGAGATCATTGTGCCATAACATAGCTGTATGATTGTTTTGCATGCCAATTGACTGTTCTTATTCATTTGCCATAACAGAGACAATACTTGTTGTGTGCACAGCTTTGCCAGACGAATAAGTGAGCTACTGAGTGTGGTCGAGGTTCAATTTTCTTTTGCTAATTATCTCTCTGATAATTGTACTTGGACGGTCAGGAGATTTCTTTATTATGTTGGTCTGCATGTAAGACAGAGCTTGTTCGATGCAATACAATTTTAATTGATCAATCTAGATCATGATAATTATAGAACTCTCTGATTGAATTATTGCAAAATTGCATTAATCACACAAGGACTATTATGTTTTCATGCTGTTTTTCTCTTATTAAGATTTTGAAACAGAGTGCATAGGCAGAGGAATGTACAGTACACATGAGCTCTACCACCACAATCACTCTGAGCAAAAGGGAAAGATAAGGCCACACAATTACTGTGTGCCTGTGATATTTGCTTTATGACCTATCCATTTTACATTCCATGTTATTCCAAAAGATTTTCCCTAATTTCAAAACTTTTCTTTGTTGAAAATGGGAATAGCCTGAAAGGATTCTGCAAATTTCTTTTATGTTTTTCCCAAACTTTCTTCTGCACTCAAGTTGGAGCACAATATCAATTGGTTTAGGTGACTTGCTCCAAAGTGTAGTTGAAACTTGAAAGGGAGCTCTCTATCTGTGTAGTGTTCATGGGATAGAAATGTGAATAGCCAGGTGGAATGATCATTCCTGTTGGTAACATGCTAGACTCTTAAGCTATGATTACTTTGAATCGTTTGGATGGCAATCTGTGGACTGTTGTATGTGTGTGGTGGACGTATCTGAATGCGTAATCAGGTTAGAATTGTGGGTTACTTTCCTGAGTGAAATATCAAGGGTCCTTTTACAATTTTAAATGTGGGATGAAGTTGCAACTAAACGATTAGTCATCAGATTCTGTAAGACACAAGCTTGAATATTTGCCAAATACACTGCCATTCATGGTACCGTTTAGCTTCAACCCTTATGGTCTTAACATCTAAGAAACAAAGAATCCAGCTTAAAGAGTTATCAGAAAAAAACTTTCTGGATTATTATAGTCTTATTGTCATCAGATCTAGCGAGTCTAGCTAAGTCACCTAAAGGAACCCACGGCTAGACTTCATGTTTCTCTCTAGAAAATGGTACTCTCTCCTATTTAAAATAAGTATCGTTTTAGAGAGATATACATTTATTAAGAAAGTTACTGAAATGTTTGATATGCCATTATTAATTACATGTTGAATTGTCTTGAAAATGTAATCTGTATAATTAAGATGTGAGAGAAATTAAAGAATAATTTTGAAAATAAAATTACAAACATGCATGAAAAATCGTGAATGATACTTATTTTGAATAATTAAAATTTTTTTAAAACAACTTTTATTTTAAATAGAAGGGAGTAGTAGTTGTTGTTGGGATTCAGCAGACTTTGGGGAAGTGACGTTAGATTTTAATAAAAGAGTGAGTTGTTAAGGTTTTGCGCAAAATTTTATGTGAATTGAAAAGCCGATGAGAGTCACCCATCTAGCGTGACTTCATTGAACACATTGACGGTATCAGATCCTCTGATTCACTTTTTGTGGACTAATTTTGTGCCACTGTATCTGACCTATCCATTTATGTAGGACCCACATAAATAGATGGGTCAGATGCAATAACACAGAGTAGGTCTACAAAAAGTAGACCAGAGGATCTGATTCCCACATTGACCTATAGGACAAATGAAAGAGAGTCAGAGGTTTTCTCTAACTCGGGGAGTAAAACAGAGTCGACATGTCGATCTACTAGGATACCATTCTCCTCGAAGATGGGAATTTTTTGAACCACAGGTCATGGGAGATGACCTACCATCACTCGGAACATCACATAGCTAAGGTATGAGCTTTAAGAAGTGGATTGTTTGGGCTTGTGTGATTGCTAATACTTTTCTAATCCTAAGTTATTGGTTCAATGGTGATATGCAACCAGCGAGTTAATGCGGAGATGGACTTGTTTTCTTGGAGCAACTTATGAGAAGATAAAGAATATTGTCTTTAAATAGCAGAAAAACCAAAGAAATAGCTTAATTGAGCAAACATATGGAAGCTCTTGAGAAGAATCGAGAGTTTGATAGTAGATTATGAAAAGCTTGATCACAGCGTTAGCAACTAGGGTGAATACTTTATAAGAAATACAAAGTGGACATGTCGAGATTTTTAGTCGATGCGTTGAACATCGTCACCCTGAGTTGGTGTGTCTCATTCTCAAAATGGTGTCATATTCTCTTAAAACAATTTCTTTTTTTATATCAGTAGATTGTAAATAGGTTAGAGAAATGCGGTGCTTGATATTAGGTAGGTTTGACTTAGTACCTCCTATCATTGTTCACCTTGATGATGATTTCTTATTGTGTCTCTAAGATTATCCTTTCCTAGGCGGCAGGAAACATCTTCTGCTCGGTACATATTGTAGCAGTAGGTTTTGCCCTTCAAAACTCCATACCCAATTCATATTCCATGAGAAAAGTAAGGATGATAGCTTTTGAGTTTAAGGCTACTAACAAAGGCACAAAGAACTAAAATGCCTCCAAAGCTGCAGAGTCTGGTGGTTTTGTACTATGGCAAATGAACTCAGACATGTAGTATATGGAACTTGCACTTGGTTGGAACAAAGTTCATGCTGGCTGCAATGGGAAGCTTATATGGAGGCATTCCCCTTGGCTTTCTCCACGTTCTGCAAAAGGTCCTATTAGGCCACTGCACGATGCTCTTTTTCTATAAAAAAAACCCAGTGCGGGATCTATTATAACGCGTAATAAAATAATTACAAAATTTTTTGGTATAATACGAAAAATCAAGATTACTTAAATTCTATAAAATGATTAACACATAAATTATAATAAATTATAAATCTTAATTCATGCCTCAGTTCAAAACTTTATTCTTTGCTTGTTATTTCTCTCAAACAGTTTCTAAAATTGACTCATCTCAGTCATCGTCGCTACACAAATGTCTAGCTTGTAACGATATCCAAAAAACATGTTAAGAGAACTTTGCAACTATTACAACAAGAGTTAGGGAATGAGTTTTGGTTTCTTTGAAATAATATAATCACTCTACATTTGTCTAGCAATTTTATCTTATTTTTAAGACATCTTGAAGTTGTGCTTGAATTATATTATATTCCACAAGAACTTGCATCTTTATTTTCATTTTCCCTAATTTGTTTTTCATTTTCAACACAACTTTTAAATAATTAATTGCTTTGTCTATACATTCTAAATTAATTGTGTATAACACAACAAGTAATAGCAATGCATTTTTGTTTCTTCATATCATAACTCAACATATTTTTAAGTATAGAGAATGTTGTCTTTAAAATGTCATAATATCTTTCAATAACATTTCTCAATGAAGAATGCCTATAGTTAAATAATTCTTGTGGACCTTGAGGTCTTCCTCTGCCTCTATAATCTCGCAAATGATATCTTTCACTTCGGTATAGTGAAAGAAATCCAGGCATATTAGTATAGCCTGAATCAACTAAATAGTACTTACCTAACATATGAAAAAACATAATATTAGCAGCAATATATTAAAAATGAATCATAATTACTATGTTTATTTAAAATAATTGATTTGCTGGATTTGTTACTGTTTCTAAAAGAACTCGAGAGTCATTTGTAATAGTTTCTCATCTAGCCATTACATATGTAAAACATATGTCAAATGAGCAAAAACACATAATATTTAGGGTTGGATTGATTCTTTTGCCCCTGTATGGTATTTGTTCATTGGTCGGAACATGTGCATCAATATGTATACCATCTATTGCTCCTATACAATCCTAAAAATTAAAATAATTATTAATCATAAAGACTTAATTAAAATATTAATTAAATATATGAATGTACCTAAAAATATGAAAAGAATTTTGAATTATGTTGAATCTCAATAGGTGTATTAGTAAAAGATGGTGGAGTAATAACTTTTTTTGTAAGATGATTAACTACATATAATGTTGTGACCCGTTTCTGGAACCCAACCTTTCGGAATCAAAAAGCGTGGGCGAAAACCAAAGAAAACAAAAAGTGGAAATCAAAGGAAGAGGAAGCTTAAGGAAACAAGAAATCGGAGGGCTCGGAAACAAAAACGCTTAAGGACAAAAATTCTTAACTCCGACACCCGAAGACCTATACTTTAGAAAATCGTTGGAAACAAAAGAGACACACTTGATCTAAACCAATCTAATTCGGTGTAATTTTTTTTTCATCCAACACAATACAAATTTTCAATTGGAATTTATCCACATTCAAATCTTCATTCATAAGATTCTTCTTATACAAAACATATCCCTTTTTTTTTAAAAGATCTTATTTTTCTTTTGCCATCAAAATTCACACATGCTATAAACCAATATTCATATACAATAAGCACTTCTATACTTCAAATCAATCATCACACTCATCGGACCTCCTGTCCTGAATCCCAACATAATCAAACACATTTATATATACCCATAGCACTTCGATAATTCTCAATCATCAAAATCATCGGACCTCCTGTACGGAATATAAACACAATCAAATCATATTATACATGCCATATCCATACACAAATGTATATCCTAATTCCATACGCAAAATCCATAACTCATTATTCATATTCCAAAATAAATGCATTACAAACTTTAATGGCATTTTCAAGTCACAATACAACATCAATCTCAGAATCTGAATCCAAATACAAAGATACAACTCCGGACTACACAGGATATAAAAGTCCCAAAATTCTCAACATGTCTAAGATCTAAATCTTACAACAAATTAACTTAACCCTACAACATATATACAAACGAACGGAGGTCTTGACTTGCTTTCATCCGATCTCTTTCTTGATACCTGGAGATGGGGATGAAAGGGGGTGAGCTTTACAGCTCGTGGATAACATGTTTATAACAGAAAAATAAGCTAAAATCCTTTTCAAAACTCATTGTCATTTTATAAAATTTCACGGTTGAAACATCAAATGCTTATTTCTCCAAAATCTCAATTTTTCAAAAATTCACGAACAGTTTCAAATCATGTATGCATCAAACTTATAACACAACATAAGCACATAACACATCAAAAATTGGTTTGGGTCGGTCCAGAAAACAGAACGTACTACACATTCCCACATAGCGGTCCTGTGTAGCCATGAACTTATAGGAGTCCTTAATGGAGCTCCAATGCCACTAGCGGCCAAGCGAGCGAAGCCTTTGACAAGTGCACTTGATAACTTATGGGACCTAACCAAACCCACATAACATATATTTGACACATGAAAACAGATTTGCCCGAAGAAACATTTCCAAAACTGAGTTTTCATATCATGTCATATTCAAACACAAAGTCATTCACAATTTCAACCGAAATTCACTTAACAAATTTTCAATCAATCAAACACAAAGAATGCAATAATTTTTAGCAATATTTTCAAATCAGTCAAACAAACATTCAATATCAAATCATTCAATACAATGAATTTAACCATTGTAGCACTTTTTCAAATCTTTTGAAAAACATTTTATCTTCTTGATTTTTCTAAAACAAGGAAGTAGCTCATAATTCAAATTATAAACATGGTACCCACCTCATATCCATGCTTAATTACTTGTCCAAAGCCTCATATCCATGCTTAATTACTTGTCCAAAGCCTCTCTTTCTCCATTGCCTCTCTTAATTTTCCTTCCTCTAAAGCAAAATTTCATAATTCATAGAAATGCAAAATTGAACAATTCATACCATGAAATCGCCAAAATTGATCTAATTAAACTTAATCCCATACAATTCTCAAACTATCTAAACCAAAATCTTTTCAAAATTTAACAAATCAAAATTTTCTCTTACCTTAAACCTTTACCAAATTCGAAATTTCTTAGCTCATATGGGGGCTCTCATCTTCTTCCATCTTTTCCCTTCTTGAATCAACTTAAAAATCCTTCTTGAAATCCAAGAAAAATAAAGCCCGAACCTTTTTCTTCTTCTTTCTTCTTTCTCTCCTTCCTCCACCGAAGTCTCTCCTCTCTTTTCTCTTTTTCCTTTGATTCTTCCTTTCTAATTTCGTGCTTGCTTCTTCTTTAAAGCAAACCCACAAGTCTAATTACGAAAATGCCATTAATGAGTGAGCAAAGTCCAATTTACCCTTTCCTTATAAGCCTTATAACTTAAAACCTTAAGTGTTCTTCCAATTTTGCCCCTCATAGATTTTTAACACCTTAAATCAATTTAATCCAGTCAACCTAAGCTATATGATCTTACTCAAATTAACATGCTAATTACTCACATTAACATGTTAATTTATTCCTCAAAATCATAAAATAAATTAAAGTCTCAAAATATCATTAAATCATGATTAACTTAGGACATTTTTCTAATCATCAAATTGAAGGAATTTGCTAAAACTTCCTTTTAGAGAAATGTTCCTCATTGTCTCAATTTCATAACGCCATCAAAATCATTTAATTTGGTTCACTAATACAAAAGTTACACCTCAAACATTTCGGACTATTTTTATGCTAAAACATTTTCCAGCGATTTACTTCCATCCAAATATTAATATTCTTAGAGACTAAATTGAAACTCAATTTTTTCAGAAAATTTGTATCCTTATCTCTATAGTTTAATCAAATCAAAAATCACCCCATTTGGATGAATAGAGCAAAAGTTATAGCCAAAACACTTTCAGCTCTTACTAATCCAAGACTGAACACTATACCTAAATTGAATTCAGAAGTTGAAAATCTTAAGGACTAAATTGAAATTCAATTCCTTCATATAAGTTGTAGATTCTTGTATCTAGTTTATTTATAAATAAGAATTAACTCAATTGGATCTTTATTGACCAAGATATCACCAAGATACCTACGCATGTTCAGAAAATATCCAACTCAAACACTTTAACCAATCCTCTCTCTTCGATTCAATCAATCTTTTTCAATTTAATCTCAAAAATCACAAATTTTCATGGAGATATAAAGAAATGTATTAAGAATCCAACTCTTTGAAAATTGGATCAATCGGATGTCGGACATAAGAGGTAGAAGTAAAAGAATGAAAGAGGGCTGGTCGCCCTCGCAAGTTGGTCGCAGGGTGACCATTTCGCGACTGTGAGCTGGACGCAGTTGCGACCAGCAAACTTTCGAGGTCCGTAACGTTTGATCCATAGCTCCAAATTTTACAAACGTGGTATCATTGGAGAGCTAAAAAATGCTCTACAACTATCATGAAGGACCCAGAAACCAATTCCATCTTTAAAAGGTCAAAAATCCACTCAAATTTTCTGCCCAAAAATGCCATCCTAAAACAACAACACAACTTCCATAAATCATAACTTCCTATTACATGGTCCAAAAATTCTGTACTTTATATAAATGGAAAGATAAAAACATAATATAAAACCTTCATGAGGCACTTAAAGGCAATTTCAACCTCTAACAAGGTCAATTTTTCAATCAAAGTTTCTTCCTTGTTAAAAAAAACACCTAAACAATATCCAAACTTCAAACATTCACATCTTTCAATTCCCACATCCAAAAATTGCATACTTTATAGCGTTGGAAATATTGAAAGCCAAGCTACAACTCTCATGTAGAACACTTTGTCTCATTCAAACCACATCAGTACAAAATTGGCCTCAAAGCACAGTATACACAAACTTACCCTATGAGCATTTTCCAAACACAAAGCAAAATACACTTAAATTCGAATGATCATAACTTTCAATCCCGATATCAAAAAATATCGTACTTTATGGTGATAGAAAGCTATCAATAGAAGCTACAAGTTTCATGAAGATCATTTTCTCAAATTCATCCCAAATTAACCCAGAAAAATTCACAAAAATTTCTGGTCAAAAAGTCAACCCTGCTATTATTTATCCCAAAAAGTTAGACTTTCTTAATTCTCACACTTTCACTATTTATTTCTTTCTTTTCAACTTCCATTTCAATCAACTCATTCACTTTAACTTTCACAACCTATACAAATCTACTCAAATCTCAAACTCATCAAAACCAATCAATTCTTTTCTCATCAATTTCCTTAAAGCACAATAACATCTATAACACAATACATAGACAAAAACACTCATTTCATACATTAACCTAAACATCTCATTGTTGCAATTTGCTCAAACTAACCTTGCTTAAATAGAACATTAAACACAATCATTCAAATTCATATTTGTCTTTTTCTTTGCACATGACTATTCACCACAAAATCCTCACTTAATGTTATTTTATAATTCAAAATCTGACTAAAAGATCGGGGTCCAACCAGGAGGGACCGGAATAGTGGACTCATAAATAGCTAAGTTTTTGGAAGACGATGTCTATAATGATGGTGGGTCTTTTGATCCTTCGGATGATAGCAGGGCACATACTACATTTATCATGTACCCACTACTCATACAATTAGATTCGGTGGATCTAAGTTTTTATAACATGCCTGTATAGGAACGGGAACCCATACCTATAGACATAGAGTTTCCTGGGGGTACAAGATCTAATACAATTAAGTAAATCCATTAGAGTGAGACAACCTGCTATCTCATCTGATTACATAGTCTATCAGGTGTATAGGACTATGCTATTAGACATGTTACCGATCCAATTACTTTTACAGAAGTTGTTTCTGGGCCCAATGTGGATGTGTGGTGAGACGCGATAAATGATGAGATGCAAGTTATGGAGCATAGTAAGGTCTGGGAGCTAGTTGATTTATAGCAGAACTACAAATTCGTCATCTGTAAATAAAGTTTTTGGACCTAAAGGATTGCAGGATAAAGTTTAGTAGTTTATGGGCTTGCTTAATTGCCTAATGGTTCACTCAGAGAGAAAGGTTGACTTTATGTTAACTTTTTCTTTTGTATCCTCGTAGGATACATTTTGAGTAATTAAGGTAATTGTAGCTCATGATGATATAGAGTTACATCAGATGGTTGTCAAAATTGCTTTCTTGAGTAAAGACCTTTATGAAGTGATCTATATATGATACAACCTGAAGGATTTCAGAATCCAGCTGAAACTAACATGGTTGCGAGTTATGTAGATCAATCTATGGTTTGCATCAAACCTTCTAAAAGTGATACCTTACATTTGATGAGGTTATCACCTCTTTCAACATCATGGAAAATAAAATTAAAAAGATGCTTTTACTATGAGGTCAAGGGGAGCAAAGTTATATTCCTATTACTGCATGTGCATGATATATTGCTCACTTCAAATTACTTGACCATGTTGTATGAGGTTAAGCAATTTTTGGTCCAGAACTTTGACATGAAGGACCTTGGTGTAGCTTCTTCTGTCCTAGGTATTCAGGTTAACCGGGACAGATCTCAACACTCATTAGACCTCACATAGAATGCATTCATTGAGTATGTGTTACAAAGGTTTAATAAGGCCAATAGTAAACATATCGTAGCACCTATTTCTCCTAATAAGAGAGAGGTTATGAGAAATGTTCCGTAATCTAGTAAGGTTGGTAACCTGATGTATGCTCGACTATGTACCAGATAGACATTGCATTCACTATTTGATTGTTTGGTCAATATATGGTTAATCCAGTTATAGACCATTAGAATGTAGTCTGGTGAGTGTTGAGATAGTAAAGTGAATTAACGATTATATGACATATAGAAATTTAACAGACTAAACCTCTTATGAAATTCAGATTCAAATTTTAGTTATGTGACCAGATGATCGAAAGTTCGCTTAAGGTTACAGTTTTAAGTTTGCATATGGTATAATGTCGTGAAAGTGTGTTAAGAAGGCACGAGTAACTTCCTTGACTATGCACGCAGAGTGCATGCTATGAGGCTACTTCACAAACGGTTTAGCTCAGAAACTTTATTTCTGAGTTGTCTATAGTTGATTCAGTTGCTAGACCCATTTGGTTATATTGTGTTAATCTTCTTGTAGTGTTATTTAATAACAACAAAAAATATCACAGGGTCTTAGCCTTTAAATTCAATTAGTTGGTTACAAAGGTGTTGATACAAAAAGGTGACATTAAAATTTGGAGCATTTAAAGAATGAGGATCTGAAAGTCGATCATTTAACTAAAGGACTTTACCCACTTGTGTTTATCACACAAGTATAAAGTATGGGTGTTTTAATGTCTTTAAATACTATTAATTAGGGGATCGTTATGTTTGTTGAATGTATATTTACATATTTTGATGTATTATGATAGTATGATGGTTCATCAATAAAGATGATCATCGTTTATCCTCAGTAATATGTGTTGTCATACATTGTCATAATTTTAAGATTTGTGTCGATCTTAAGCATTTAAAGGTCATTGGGCATATATATAAATTGACCTTGTGCCTATGTCATTTAGATGCATACAATTTTAGTATAGATATCTATGAAGTTTGACATGACAAAGGGGGATATAAATTTTTAATCCCATAAAGATATTCTCTAATGCAGTTTAGCATTCAGTTGGAGAACATAAAGGTTCTTTAATGCAGTTTAGCAAGTTGGAGAACATAAAAGTTCTTTAATGCAGTTTAGCATTTTATTGGAGGAAAAAAGTTTTCTATAATATTGTTTAGCATTCAGTGAGAGAAAACAAGATTTTTGTAATGCAGTTTCACATATGCAGTTTAACATAAAGTTGGAGAAATCGAGACCTACAAACAAAAATGATATAATTTAGATCATAAAGGTATCACCCTAGTTTTCCATACTCCATTTTTCCATTCATGTTAGTGAGGTATTAGGTATACATGATTGTATTAGATCTGTGTCACACAAGACACATGTATCTGATACTTTTCGGTATCGAAAGCCTTGCAAGATAGAATAATGGACTTTCATTATCTTTGGATCAAATGTTTTGTTTTTAAAACTTAGTCGACTAATATGGTAGAATGGTTTAATCGAGTTTTCAATCTGTTATTTAAATTAGAGTCAAAATTACAATTAATGCTTGTCCAAATAGGAGATTATTGGACCATTTTGTCCTTTCCCATAAAGTTGGACAACTATTAATTGCATTTTTAGTTTTTAAATAAATTATCAGTTAAGTTATGTAATTTGATCTAAATAAAGATAATAAAGTGATCCAATAAATGATCTAGATTAATAGGTCGAAGTTTTGGTAAAAAATAGGTCCTAATTAGTGTGAACCGAACTCATATCAGCCTTGTGATTGGGAAGCCTGATATAAAAACTTTACAAACGTTAAGGTCTCCTGCGGTTGCTCATATCAATCATAAGCATAAGGAATCTCTAGCTCAGTAAGAGAGGTTATATATTGAGAAAATTGTAAAAAAACCTAACCCAAAGTTTGTGATCGTTTAGAACTCATAATCGACATCGGAATCAGATATGGAATCGAAATCAGATATTATGCATTACCTTTGTTTTTAATCCTTTCATGTAAATTTAGGATGCATAATAAGGTCTATATTACGTATTACAAAAGAATCAATAACTTATTGAGGAGTCAATGTAGAAACATCGATTTTGGCTAGTTTAAGGCATAAATTCAAAGAAGAGTAGGAGGATAGGTAAGAAATAGCAGATATGTTGCTCGTAAAGGTTGAAAAAAAAAGAACAAAGGCTAAGGAATCCACTATTGCTTAGTTAATAAAGAGAATAATTATAAGTATATACGAAAATTGAGGTTCATTCATTGCTCTTTCTTTTCTTTTCCTATTCCTAATTAAATGATGATGTGTATTATCATCTATCATGTAGGTGCTGACATATCCAAGGGTCCTGCTCATACAACAAATTACTGACTATATCATTAATAACTGGTTCTGCCTGGTTCTGGCGAGGCTGCATATTACCGTTTGGATCCATGGAGCTTGCTGCTTCTCCTGAGAGTTTTAGGTTGAAGGTTCCTGCAAAATAAAGAAAGGCACGTCGGGGGTTGTTTCC
Organism: Erythroxylum brevipes; assembly: GCA_027479065.1. NCBI lineage: Eukaryota > Viridiplantae > Streptophyta > Magnoliopsida > Malpighiales > Erythroxylaceae > Erythroxylum > Erythroxylum brevipes. The sequence goes on from JANIHY010000002.1 coordinate 61,308,523, forward strand.
CGATAAGCCCCTCCGACACTCAAGTTAGTTTTTTGTCTGGGTAGGATCGCTTGTGAGCAGAGAAACAAGGTTTATGATCACCTACCTCTTATTATGGCAGAGTTATACCATATATATGGAGTAGAAGCTAGGTTTAAGTCTTTACGTATGCATGAGAGACTTCCACCTACGAATGGGCCAAGGAGGTCGTGGACTGGACCTGGGCTTGGCATAGCCGATAGGCGTGATACCAATCCTTGGAAGACGGACCGATCGACCCTTGGGTCGTTATGTCTGGGTTCAGGCCTAGCACGACCGACCCGACCATAAGCCCCCCTACTCCTCGAGTCTGAGCAAAGAGAAGGGTCGAAGGAGTATGTAAGGGTCTTGTAGCTCGTCAGTAAGACAACTCGTAATAGGCTCGATCGGTCGGGCATTAACGGACAGTACATGACTGCTCGTGCTAGGATCGATCGGTCGAGTGTCCCGATCGATCGGCATCAACACTTATTGCGTGACAGCTCGTACTAGGATTGATCGGTCGAGTGTCCCGATCGATCGGTATCAACACTTATCGCGTGACAGCTCATATCAAGAGAGTTTAGACGAACATCCATGCTGAGCGCGTGATGGTACTTTATTTAATTATTACTGACGGCGCGTGCCCTCTGACAGATTTTCAGAATCTGAAACGAATCGTCCTTGTAACCGTTGTGCAGTTGTCACGTACGTCCTTTCAACTGTTGTGCCGCTCCGAATTTCGAATAACCCTAATTCACCTCGGCTTGGATTCTTCCAAGTGTCTAGGCTTGGTCGGATTTTCTCCACGCGTCGCGCTTTGATTCGGACGTCTGTTCGACCGATCTTCTATAAGTATTCAGGGTCGATAGGCTGCAGATTTTCTTTACACCTGTTTTGTTTTCTGGCTTGCATCCTGCTTTCACTTGCATTTTCTTGCTCACAATCTTTGGGGTTTTCTTTCAACCGCCGTCCATATTTTCAACCTCAAATCACCAAACTAGGTACGTCCTTTTCCCTCGTTTCCTCCTCTAAAATTTCCTCAAAAGTTTCCTCTTAGTAAGCATGTCGTCGGCTAGTTGTAGAAGTGTGGTAAGAGGTACTGAAGAAATCTCGACGAAAGAACGGAAGGATGGGTTGGTGGTGGAGGAGCCACCGAGAGATAAATCAAAGATGACCATGACGGATCTGAAACGGTCAATTGTTAGGAATAATATCCCTATGTCTTGGGGGCCTAGGTTGGCCTTGGGGAACGAACAAATCCACAGCAACTTGAGCGGATATTTTGTCGTTTTCGATAGTTTTTTCTCGGTCGGTGGCATGAGGCTTTCGTATGCCCCGATTGTTAACGAGGTGTGCGCTGATTACCAATTAATGTCGAGTCAGATTCTTCCGAACGGCTGGAGGTTCATTAACAGTCTGGCCTTGCTGTGCCATCAGTTTGGCTGTTTGCCTTCGGTTGGGATCCTGCACCATTTTTTGAGGATGAATCAGAGTTCGAGCTCTGGGGCTGGGATTTCCCATTTGTAGTACAGGGATGCCCGATACCGCCCTGCCGGAACGGCACAAAAGTTATTTCTTGGCGGACGAAGTACTTTTTTGTGAAGTCCCCGGGATCTTCCTTCGATTCTCGACCGTGGAGGTACCCTTTAGCCGAGCGGTGGAATGACACGGCGAGCCTATCTCTTACTAGAGAGGAGTGGGAGGTGGTCGGTCGCATAAAGGGGCTCGGTCGATATGATTTCGCTCGGTTTATTCTGGGATATCGCGGGGGGGCCTCGGCCGATTCCTTTCTAATCGACCCCCCACCGCGAATTAGCGGGCTAGTAGAGGAAACCGCCCCGTCTGGTTGAGTCCTCGTGGTTGAACTATTTGCTGTGTTTGTAAGTATTGGTTTTGCTTTCTAAATTGTTTTTATTGCTGTACAGCCATGGCAAGGATTGACAATTTTCCCGGTCCTCCCATCCTCCTAAATCCAAAATGCAGGCCAGAGGAAAGAAACAGAGGAAGGCGGCAGAGGCCAGTGAAGGCGTCGCTCTGCCAATGGAGCCGGGCCATTATACAATGTTGCTGGCCCCGCCGCTCACTGAAGACCGTCCTGTCGTTTCGGCATCATTGCCGATCGTGCCAGCGAGTGCGGGCCGAGCGGGTTCGAAAAAAGAGGAAGAGGAGGTGGAGCCACCTCTTAAGAGGAAGAGGATTGTTCGGCTTGCTGACCTACCATCTGGCACGTCGAGTCGAGGCGGGAAAGGGAAGGAGAGAGGAAGCAAGGGGAAGGGGCGAGCGACTAACGCCGAGCAGTGGGAGCCTGCGATCAGTCTGGCCAAAACTGCATCAATTGGAGACCTCGAGGTGTCCCTTCACATTGCTGAGAGGATCACTCCCCCCGTGGACGAGGAGCTCATGGACCCGCTGGACAATCAGGAGTTAGGGCCCCGTCTCATCCGTAGCTGTGTAAGAAGTTTGGTGATGTCCAACGCGATGCATCAACGTATGGGGAGTCTCGACCGGGAAGTTCACGATCTCCTCGAGCAAGTGAAGGCTTTGAGAGGCGAGCTTTCAGAGGTTAAGGAAGAGAGAGACCTCTTCCAGGCTCAAAACTCCTCCTTGGAGGAGGAGAAGAAATCCCGGGAGGAGGCGATGGGCGTTCTGAAGGCTCAACTTGCCACGGGGGAAGAGGAGAGGGGTCGGTTGATCGCGGCTAAGGACGAGCTGGCCGAGGAGTGTGAGGGCCTGAAGAAAGTGGTGGAGACGGAGCGGGAGCTTGGCAAGAAATACCTCCAGGACTGTCATGCAGCGGTGGAGGGTAAAAATTTGACCGAGGATATATTGAGGGAGTTACGAGGCTTTATCAAAAAACAAAGGGTTGAGGCGATCAAGCGATGGAAGAGGCGGTTCCTACGTGAGGAGTGCTTAGAATTCGCTTGCGACTTAACCCTTTCGGTCTTGAGGAGATGCCATAAGGTTCACGTTCCTGAAGGGTTGGAGTGTCCTTCTTTTGAGGACTATGCCGAGCTGATGCTTCCCGCTGCTCTTGGCCTTTCTCTGGAAGACATGAAGGAGATGGTCGAAGGAGAACAAGTGCTGGTTCCGGATGAGGAGCTGGACTTGAGCTCAGAAGAGCACGAGGGTGTCTCTCCGCTGTCTCCTCCTCCCGATCCGGTTGCTGGCTCTTCCTCTGCCGACCCGACTGCTGGACCTTTCTTTGCCGACCCGGCCGATCCTGCCATTGGTCCTTCCTCTCCTCCAGAATAATTAAAACGATTGCTCCCTTTGTAAGGCTCATTTGGTCGGGCTTGTGACCAGAGTTCTAACTCAAGGAAATAGAAACTCATTTTTCATTCTCTTGTGTTAAAAGTTAGACGATCCTCTCGGACAACAGGTCGCAAATGAGTGTGCTCGATGTGCGTCGATTGGGCGAACTAGGCCGAGTGATATTGAGGTCGAACGATCCGAGATTTCATCTTGGGATCCTGGCCAAGCGTTGGTCAAGGTCGATCGATGGTTCCAAGGATCTTGTCTTGGCGACCTGGTCGATCGATAGTCGAGGCTGAGCTATGGTCCCAAGGATCTTGTCTTGGCGACCTGGTCGATCGACAGTCAAGGCCGAGCTATGGTCCCAAGGATTTTGTCTTGGTGACTCAGTCGATCGATAGTCGAGGCCGAGCTATGGTACCAAGGATCTTGTCTTGGCGACCCGGCCAAGCGGTGTCGAAGTCGATCGATGGTTCCAAGGATCTTGTCTTGGCAACCTGGTCGATCTATAGTCGAGGCCGAGCTATGGTCCCAAGGATCTTATCTTGGCGACCCGATCGAGCGATGTCGAAGTCGATCGATGGTTCCAAGGATCTAGTCTTGGTAACCTGATCAATCTATAATCGAGGCGGAGCTATGGTCCTAAGGATCTTGTCTTGGCGACCCGACCGAGCGATGTCGAAGTCGATCGATGGTTCCAAAGATCTTGTCTTGGCAACCTGGTCGATCTATAGTCGAGGCCGAGCTATGGTCCTAAGGATCTTGTCTTGGCGACCCGGCCGAGCGATGTGGAAGTCGATCGATGGTTCCAAGGATCTTGTCTTAGCAACCTGGTCGATCTATAATCGAGGCCGAGCTGTGGTCCCAAGGATCTTGTCTTGGCGACCCAGCCAAGCAATGTCGAAGTCGATCGATGGTTCCAAGGATCTTGTCTTGACAACTTGGTCGATCTATAGTCGAGGTCAAGCTGTGGTCCCAAGGATCTTGTCTTGGCGATTCGGCCGAGCGATTTCGATGAGATTTTCTACTCTGCCAAATTTAATGAAATTCCTTCTTGTCGAGAAATCTGAAAACCCCTTTATTGATGATAATAAAGGTGTGGGCCGTTAAAAAACCTGACTGGCAGGGCCAAGAAAAAAGTACCCACAAGTTGTGTACAAAAAATAGTAATAAACAAATATTAACTAAAATAAAACTTATCTACTGGTAGAAAGCCTTCAAGTTTCGAGAGTTCCAAGGCCTCGATAGAATCTTCCTGTTCGCATCGCGTAGGATGTAAGAGCCATGTCCGGCTTCCTTGATCACCTGATAGGGTCCTTCCCACGCCTGTCTAAGTTTTCCAAGGTGTTTTCCAGCTGCCTCGGCTTTTCGCAGGACGTACCCACCGACCTTTACGTCACTCGGATTTACTCTTCTGTTGTAGAACTTCGTTGCTTTTTGCCTGACGGCTTCCGAACGAGCGGCTGCCCTATCCCTGTCTTCACTAAGGAGCACAAGTTCTGCTCGGCGGGCTTCATTATTCTGCTCTTCTTCATAGCTCGACACCCTTTGGTTGTGTAGCACCACTTCTACTGGAACTAGGGCTTCTGCCTTAAAGGTCATCCTGAACGGAGTTTCCCCTGTGGCTCCATTTGGCGTGGTTCTGTACGCCCACAATACCTCGTCCAATTCTTCCACCCAAGTTTTTCGTCCGTCTAGGCGCTTCTTGAGAGCACTCATTATCTTTTTGTTGATGTTCTCCGCGAGACCGTTGCTTTGGGGGTGAGCTACTGAGGTCAACTGCAGCCTTATCTTTAGTCGGTCGCAGAAGTTTCTGAACTTCTTGTTATCGAACTGTCGACTGTTGTCTGTAACCAGCACCATAGGCATCCCGAAGCGACTTAATATATTTTTCTTTACAAAGCTCTCCACCTTTTGCTCGGTAATTGTAGCAACTGCTTCCGCTTCTACCCATTTGGTGAAGTACTCCACTGCCACTAACAGGAACTTCTTCTGTCCAGGACCGAGAGAGAAAGATCCCAGTATATCCATTCCTCATTGAGCAAAAGGGATAGGATGACTCACGATTTGCATCCTCTCGGTTGGTTGATGAGATAGGCTACTGTTTTTCTGGCAAGCCTCACATCGGTCGACTTTCTCCTGGCAGTCTTTCCTCATTGTCGGCCAGTAATACCCCTGTCTTATCAGCCTATGAGCTAACATTCTGCCACCTACGTGGTTTTCACACATTCCTTCGTGGACTTCGGCCATTGCTTGTTCCGCCTCTTCTTCGCTCAAGCATCGCAGCAGTGGCCAATCATAAGATCGTTTGTATAGGGTGCCATTAACGATCGCATACTCGGCTGCCTTTATTCTCAGTTTCTTGGCCTCCAAGGTTTCTTCCGGTTGTGCTCCCTCTTGGAGATACCGTCTGATTGGTTCCATCCAACTCGGTCGACCGGTATTTACGTCAAGAATTTCCTTGGCTTTCTGAATGCTAGGCCGGTCTAGTCGCTCGACCAGGACGTTATTCATGGCATCTCGATCGGAAGCCATTTTGGAGAGCGCATCCGCCTTAGCATTTTGAGCTCGTTCTATTCTACTAATCGAATACTGCTCGAAATTACGTAACTCCTGCTTTACCAGCTCCAGGTACTTGATCATGTTGTTCCCCTTTGCTTCATACTCTCTAGTAACTTGACCGACCACTACTTGGATATCGCTATATACCTTGAGATGTTTTACCTCCATTTCTGATAGGATTGAATTATCTTATATTTTCTTTTACATTTACATGTGATTTCAATCCTATTTTAAAGATAGAATGCTCAATTTGTGTTCAATTTGTATTGACTATTGGGTTGGATTTATTGATACACTTTGAGATGAAAAAGACAAGATTTTCTAAAACAAAATTGGAGTACAATTATTTACCAAATTTAAGGTACAAATTTAAAAAAGAAGAAGAAGAAGTGTTTGGCTTGTGCGCTTGCTGCGTGAAACGCAGAGGAGAAAAGCAAAATGGAAGGGTTCTTAAGCTTTGAAATCTTAATTGTCTTTTCAATTTGAACAGTGCAGAGCATGAGGGACAGCGCAGACGAAATACTGTATGCGTGAACAATTAAAAGAGTGAGGAGCATCAAATCGTCCCATCGAAGTAAGTGGAGAAGCAGCGTTTTACTCCAAAACGCAGCGTAGCACAGCGTGGAGACACAACAAAATGCAACGCACAAGAGCAGAATGGCAAAAGAACAAAACGCAGGCGTGCATTGCGTTGCACGCTGTGCGCTATGTTGCGCACGATGCTATGTGTTTTGATAAAAACGCACAGGCAGAAGGCGGCACAGGGGGTTTAAATGAGGATCAAAACTTAATTGTCTTGCCACGCACATTAGACAAGGGAGCTTGAGAATAAAACGCAGGAGAGGCGTGGGCTGCGGACGTCTACGCCTGCGTGGGGAGCTACAGAGAAGACGTAGGCGTGGAGCAAAGCTTGCGAAAGTGAGAGGAATGCTAGCACAGTAGCAAGGACAACAAATCTTACAGTTTATTTATCAAATCGATGAGCAGTAAAATTGAGAAAAGCTTGTGGCATTGAGAGGAAATTAAGGAGATTTTTGGCTAGGGACATCGGATGGGAGTTAAAGCTATTTGTCAGAAAATACTTATGAAGGGCTAAACATCCCGACACCGGTTTGGAGGTAATATCGACGCCGACGACCCGGGTTAAGTATTATTTTAATTATTTTGTTGTTTCTTTCTCTCATTAGGAATTGATTGTGTTATCCTGCTTTAATTGATTTGGGTATTATGTATGGATAATCGGATTTT
>JANIHY010000002.1:61350960-61362357 GCA_027479065.1 Erythroxylum brevipes
AACTTGAAATATATTCTGGAGAAGAACGCTAACAGAAGGTTCTCTTCAGGGCATCGGGTGGGGTTGAACAAGTTCGCCGATTTGAGCAATGAAGAGTTCAAGCAACGATTTTTGTCGAAGGTTAAAATTCCTGTCAACAAAAGGGGCGTTCTTCGGACTGAAAGGCAAAGGAGGATGGAAAACTGTGAAGCCCCTTCCAGTTTGGATTGGAGAAAGAAAGGAGCAGTCACTGGTGTTAAGGACCAAGGCTCTTGTGGTAAGTCTCTATTCTTTATATAAATACACGAGTCATTCTAGGGACTGTATCGATGTCCTACATTAAGAACTAACCTACCTAAAACTGCCTCTTCTTGTTTCCTCTGCTTCTCGTCTCTCTCTTAAACTTAGTCATCATGGAGACCTTTTCTTTGGTTTCATGGAGGTCGTAATCAGCTTCCTTAAGGTAAACTTCTTTAGGAATTTTTCGGCCCTGGTAACTCTTATCACTGGGTTTATATATTTGGATCACTTCAAAATATCAAAATTAATAGGGTATTTGGAGCATATTTCCTTTCAAATTAAATTACAGGAGCTTAAAAATAGCAATTTAGTGGTAAGATTTGCCTTTTTATTATATAGTTTATATTTGGAAAAGATGTAGATTCGTAAATGGAAAGTAAGTTCACCAAAGTTTCTCCATTATTCTGTGCCAAGCTTTCCATAAAGAGCTAATTCTGGACTTGGACACTTTAACTTGCAGGAAGTTGTTGGGCGTTCTCTGCTACTGGAGCTATAGAAGGAATAAATGCCATAACCACCGGGGACCTCAGTGGCCTCTCGGAACAGGAGCTAGTGGATTGTGATACAACAAATCATGGTTGCGATGGAGGCTACATGGATTATGCATTTGAGTGGGTCATAAATAATGGTGGGATTGACACAGAGACTAGTTATGCTTACACGGGGGAAGATGGTGTCTGCAATAAAATTAAGGTTTGGTTCCTCAATTTCTGAGTCATAACATAACCCGATTATGGTTGTAGCCAATCCTCTGCATGGTTATAAGAGATGTCACAAAACAAAATACTCTATTGTTTCCTATCATTCACTATGCTTATGATCTTATCTAAAAACAACAGCTTGTAATCTTTTAGGAGACCAAAGGAGTAGTATCCATTGATGGATACGAAGATGTCCCAGAATCGGACACTGCTCTCTTGTGTGCAAGTATGCAACAGCCCATCAGTGTGGGAATTGATGCTTCTGCAATGGACTTTCAGCTATATACTGGTGTATGTATCTCTGATGATTTCAAAAAGCTTCCTCTATTAAAAGTGGCCTTTATGTAACAAGTTAGATGAAATATGAACAGGGTATATACAATGGAGAGTGCTCTGATAATCCAGATGACATTGATCATGCTGTTCTGATAGTTGGTTATGGTTCTGAAGATGGTGAGGATTACTGGATAGTGAAGAACTCATGGGGTACGGACTGGGGTATGGAGGGTTATATCTACATTAAGAGGAACACTAATTCAATATATGGTGTGTGCGCCATCAATGCCATGGCGTCTTTTCCAACTAAGGAACTCTATGCACCATCTCCTACTAGTCCTCCATCTCCATTTACACCACCACCTCCGAATGCACCACCACCACCTTCGCCTCCGCCTCCACCGCCTCCGCATGCACCACCTTCGTCTCCTCCACCTCCGCATGCATCACCACCACCACCACCTTCACCTCCTCCACCATCACCGCCACCTCCGCATGCATCACCACCACCACCACCTCCGTCTCCCCCACCACCATCACCACCACCTCCGCATGCATCACCACCACCACCTCCTCCGTCTCCTCCACCACCACCACCACATTCACCTCCGCCTCCTCATGCATCACCACCACCACCACCACCACCACATTCGCCTCCGCCTCCATCACCACCACCACCTCCGCATGCATCACCACCACCACCACCTCCGTCTCCCCCACCACCATCACCACCACCTCCTCCTCCGTCTCCACCACCACCGTCACCACCACCTCCGCCTCCTCCACCACCATCACCACCACCTCCGCCTCCTCCACCACCATCACCGCCACCACCACCTCCGCCATCACCGCCTCCATCACCACCTCCGCCAATTTATTGCGGAGACTTCACCTACTGTCCTAGTGATCAGACATGCTGTTGCCAGTATGAGTTCTATGGCTTTTGTTTAGTCTACGAGTGCTGTCCGTATAAGAATGGTGTTTGCTGCCCCGGTACTGCACACTGCTGCCCCAGTGACTATCCCATATGCGGTTTCGTGGAAGGCATTAGCATATGCTACAAGGTAAATTAAAGAAGTGAAAGGTCAAACTTGTTTCAGTTAGTTGGGATTGAGTATGGCATTCGTGTTGCGTTTATAAGTCAATGATAGGTCGATAGTACATATTCAAGTAGGGGTCATTTTTCAGTTGATTAACGGTTTACATTCTTGTCACAGAACCAAGGAGATAACCTGGGAATAGCTGCAAGGAAGCGACACACGGCTAAGCACAATATTCCTTGGTCTAAGTTGGAGGAAAATGAGGGCATGTACCCGCAACTCGTGTGGTAGTAGAGAAACCGACTTGCTGAAAACTGAAACGGCACATATGGACCCAAGCCTGTTGTTAATTAATAATAGCCTTAATTTCCATAGATGAAACATAATTAAATTATTCACTTTCAAAAGACTTTCTTTATTGTTTCAGTTTCTCTTTCTCAGGCCTTGTAATATGGAGTTGTAAAATAAGTATGGCGATCCGTGACTTCGCTTTTGTCTCACATTCTTTTAGCAGACTAGCTTAGGAATCGTTAGCTGAAACAACACTTAGTATTCTCCTTTGTAGCTCAGGGATCCTCTTCCAGGATTTTTTCTGTATACATATATATATATATATATTCTAATTTCTGAAAGCATTTTCAATCGTGGGGTCAGAATTTCTTTGAGCTTATAATTATGCTAGTAGCATAAACCAGTCAGAACAATCCAACTAGAAGCTGGATGAACTGATGATTCTATCTAGCTGAAGTCAAATCTGGGGAGGGACCACCACTTTTGAATTTTGTCTTAATTTCGCATGTCTCGGTGTAGTGGAGGACCTACCTGAGTCCATGGAAGTGTACTAAACGGAAGAGGCCTGTCAATTTATTTAAAGCTCAAATGGCTGGTTGTAAGTTGTAAAAAACAAGCTGTGATCGCCGGCCCTATGCAGCAACTGCATACCAATTTCAAACAAATGCTTTCAACTTTTGAGTGAATCAACCAGTGGCTGACTTAATCATTCTTGTTCAGCTCTAAACCCTTGTTGTACAATTGACTTTTGGGGACTAGATAAAGCTTTCCTTCCATTAAAACGTCTTGGCCATGTCCAGAACCTTTTCCTTAACAGTGGAAGTGGAATTCAAAACAAAAGTAGCTTGATTTGGTTTGTTTACCACCTTTGCCTCAACAGTGGAAGTGGAATTCAAAATAAAAGTAGCTTGACTAGGTCTGTTTATCACCTTTTCCATTCGCGCGTAAAAGCAACTGAGGATCCATACAAAATGGTAGAAGGAAACAAATTAAGCCACTTTTTGTTCCCGAGTAACTTAAGGATTGTGATGCATGTGGTTGCATTGAATGCAACTACAAAAGTCCAATTATGAGTGCCTGAATGTGTCCCCACCATAGCTAAAGATTGAAGGTAATTGTTGGAGGGATCCTATAACGTGTTATTTGGAGCTTGTTGAATAGGATTAACTAAAAGACATTTCCACCAAATTTCTACTTCGTTGACGTTAAAATGAATCTTGGTCTACGGGAAAGAATAAAATGCTTTAAGTGCAAAAGAATTTTCAATGCCGCGTGTATTGAAAGTAAAAGAACAACAAAAAGCTTATGCACTGTGTCAATTGCTTTCTTTATTTTCACTCAATCCCAGATTTCTCGCCACTACTTTAGGACGCCCCACATCGGCTACTTAACACTAATCTCTCCCTTACTCACTGACTTACTTGCCCATTTCTTCTTTCTTTACTTTTATCAGTCTTTTATTGTGATTCAGATGACTTTCTCGATTGAGCATCCTGCTGCGTTAGACTGTTGAGGTAAGTTCTGCACATGTCTCATTCAGGTTGAGCTTGACATGGTTACCGCTTTCTGTCCCTCCTCTTCTCTGCAGAATATTTGATCAGTAGTTTGAGTACAAAGTGTTTTGACTGAATGGTGTTAGAATTGTCGAAATGGCTGGTTTCATCGTCTCTTTAACAGAACCTATGATCTTTGATAATGTAAATAAGTCGCCAGTAGAGAAAGAGGTAAAGTTTAGAGAACAAAAGTTCATCTTGCCGATGAAAAGCGAAGCTTGATCTTGACCATAATGTGGAATGTGGATTGGATAACTTGGTATGCTTATGACTGGTTTTTGATGCATATTTTGTTTTGGTTCTGAGAAATTGAAGTGACAGTAAATGATGGTAAATATTTTTATTTGTATTTTTGACATTTTATTTATGCTCCCATGTTACAAGACAATTTGCTAAATTTAGATTCATTTCATCAGAGAATCTCATTGCTAAATGTTCCTGATTTTGTGTGTATATAATTATAATATACTACTTTCACATGGCCCGTGACAGAGCACAAATGTCTTTATGTCCATGTCTCATTTTCCCTGATCCACCCGCAATTGAGATGACAATTAATGGCATAAATATCGTCTTCTCCTTTTAATTTTTCCAGGTCTGTTTTCTTTTCGGCACTTCTTCACCACAAGTCTTTTATGCAATAACTAATTTTTCAGAGATATAATCTGGAAAGGCTTGTATTTGCAGGAGAGGTGATATGATATAATTCTTTTTTAAATTTAAAGAAGAAGAGTAATGGCTGAAAGGAAATTGAATTTCAGTGCGCCACTTCTGTCAGTGAGGCGATTTTCTACTGCTACAAAAGCTTCTGATGGAGAGGGAAAAAAGAAAATTGATAATCTTCATGTCAATAGACGTGGTTCTCTTCCTTTCCACGGATGTGAAGTGCATTTGGATCAAGTAACAGAACCTGTTGCTGTTCCTTTTCAATGGGAACAAATCCCAGGTAGACCAAAACATGGTACTATACCTGAGTATCAAGTTTTTGAGCAGGCTTCTGCAAGTCAAAAATTTCCTCCAGGAAAAGGTTCAGGTGAAAATTTTGAAGATCAAAATGAATTCAGTGACAAGATTGGTGAATTCGATTTCTCGAAAGAGGGAGTGCATGAGCAAGCACTCCTGGAGTCAAGAGATAATTATGGTGATGTCTACTCTGATGCTCACGACACTATTTCTCCAACAGATTCATTCTCCATGAACTGCAGTGCAGCTGCTCTGAGTGGATATGACGGTGTGTCTGTGAAGCCATCAGGATCATTCTCTACAGATCCACTAACTCGAGATTTCATGATGAGTCGCTTCCTGCCTGCAGCCAAAGCAATGGCTTTAGAGCCACCTCATTATGCTTCAAGAAAGCAATCTACAGCAATTGTACAAGCAGAGGCTGTTGCGGTGCCCCGACAAAGCACTAAGGTAGTTAATGTCACAAAACCACCTCAGGCTATTCCAAAGGGTTCTTCTATTATTCCATGTCACGGTCTGGATTTAGAAGAAGAAGAAGAAGAAAGTGATGATGACTATGATAATTATAGCACGTCCCACAGCATAGCAACCAAAGGTTGTGGCTTGTTACCTCGCTTGTGCTTCAAGAATTCCTTGTCCATCTTGAATCCTCTTTCAGGACTTAAAGTGAGGACCCAGGGTTCCATAGCTCACATCCATAATGCTGTCAAACCAAAGAAAGCTTCTTCAACTAAAACTCAGAGTCAAAACTTGAAGAAGGTTAGAAAAGATTCTCTGTTTAAAGAAAAAAATAGATCTTTCCCCTTTTTAATAATTTTTCCAACCAATCTTCTTATCATAAATGGAGGTTTGCATTTGATGCCAACTAATGCAAATGGGATTTTTTTAATGGTTATCAGCATACAGGGGATGTTGAAAAACCAAATAGTCGAGCTCAATCACCCAGGCTGTCCTCAGTTTTGAATAAGCTAAGTTTCGGATCGAATCGTTTTTCTTTTGGACGTGACCACCAAGAAATTGGTAGAACATCTCCATTCAGGAGTGCAGGGGCCACATCTTCTTTCAGAAGAGACCACCAAGAAATTGGTAGAACATCTCCGTTCAGGCGTTCAGCGGCCACATCTCCTTATCGGAGTCAAACGCACCAATCTCCCTGTCGTGGAAAGGGATTTCCAGGCACTACAAGAGAAGCTGAAAGTTTCAAAGCCAATAAGATGAACTCGTATTGCAAGAGCAGTAGTAAATCTCAGGAACTGTTTAGTCATCGTGGCACTACAGGAGGGTCTCGCCCATTGAGCCCAACTGTTGAGAAGACTGTACACATGGATACTGAAACTAAAGTGAGTTCCAAATCAGGTCCCTTAGGTTTCAATGGGTATTCAGACTCTGTCTTGAAGTACTACAAGACGATGTCCAAAAGCAGAGAAATGAGAAAGGCTGCTCCAACAGATTCTTGTTTTGAAGATGCAAAATTTATGAAGGTTCCAAAACAAGACGCCAAACTGGAAAATAAAAGCTTGGGTGACATTAAGGATGAGTTATGTAAGGATGCTAAGGCCTTGGTATGCATAACTTCGATTGGTGCTGAAAAGGATCAGATTCATAGAGAAGATGATCCAGGAAATGTAAAAACCAGCTTGTCCTCTCTAGCGCCAACTTTGCCCAAAACACCGTCAGAGTCTTGGCTTTGGCGTACCTTGCCTTCGATTTCCACGCAACATTCATTTTCGCATCCATACCGTGGCACTAGTGTTCAGAGCAAGTGGCAGGGCCAGGATTCTGTGACACCACCCCCTACAAATTCCAAATGGGAGACAATTGTAAAATCATCATACTCACATCATGATCATGTACGCTACTCTGAGGTATTGCCTTTATTCTTAGCTGCTATTATGTAACAGATATTCATGTGAAGATATTGAAGTAATCACTCTTTCTGCTTTGACAGGAATTAGTTCCTCACTCTACCCAGCAATCAAAGAGCTAGTGGTAAAACAGCCTTACTGGATTCATTAGGCTAAAGTCAGTTAACGTAGGATTAAAGGTGCTAAACGTCTTCCAGTATATACATACAAATATTTGTCAACTTGTTCATAAGTTGACGGTGAAAACTAAAAGTATGTCCTGGTTAAAGTCTGCCTGTAACTTGCAGTAATACAGGGCTAAGGCAACATGTACAAGGAGCAATCTGGTTTTGATTTCGTGCCAGATTCACTTGTACTCTGGGAATCAATTAGCTTAGTTTGGCAGTGAAATGGAAACTCTCATACATCTGAGAGTTGTGAGTATAGCAAAGAATACTTGGTTTTCTACGGTTTGGCGGTGACTCTTGGCATTGAAAACTCTAGAGTCTGTTTTTGTTGTTTTTCTAATACTGAAGCATTATAGAAGTGAAGGGAAAAAATGCTGTTTTTGTTGTAGAAGACACACCTTTGTTGACAACAACAAAGCTTATTATATAAAGTTGAAATATAACAAAAAATCTTACTTATTTGTTAACTATCACAAAAATATCTCTAAATTGATTATGAAAATTAAGCACTAAATATCATAATCAAATTTACCTAAGACTTAATCAGTTTGACGATTTACTTCATAATAATCTACAAACCTAAGGAATTTTTCAACAACTCCTTCTTACATTAGGAGTTACAGAGCTTTAATGTCAAAATAATTCATCCTTTTGATGTTGCTCAGTTACTGCTTTTGTGACTTCATTTCGTGACATGCAAATCTTCTCTATATGTCCAATTTTTTCGCATTTTCTACATTTGATATCAAGCCTCCACCAACATTTTCTTTGTGGGTGATTTGTTTTTTTTACAATGTGGGCATAATGGATATGAATCATCTTTGTTCTGTTGTTGTTGTCGATCTTGTTGAAACTCTTGTTTTTGTCTCTTCCTGATTTTTTTTTCTTTTGCTAGCAAAGCATCTTCAATGGTTCCTTCTTCTCACATTATCCTCCTTTGTTCTTGTGCCTATAGTGCATTTACTAATTCTGCCAAAAATATGCTTGATAGATCCTTAGCTTCTTCCAATGTAGAAATTTTAAATTCATACTTTTTTGGTAAGGTTACAAGAACTTTTTGCATTACTCGTTCCTCAGAAAAATCCTTACCTAATAACCTCACTTTATTTACTATGCCGAGCAACTTGTCGGAGTATTCTTTAATGGTTTATAACTCTTTCACCTTCAACATTTCAAATTCTCTAATCAAGTTGAGCACTTGCATGCTCTTTGCTCTTTCATTGCCTTGGTATTCCTTTTTTAGGCTATCCCATATATCCTTTGCCAAATTTAGATTCATAATTCTTGTGAATATAATGCTTGAAATAGCATAAAAAAAAAGCAGGCTTTGGCTTTAGACTCCCTATTTTTCCTTCCTTTGTGCATCTTGATTTAAGTCATTGTAGGATTTGTTGACAATGGAGGTACTTCATAGGCTTCTTCCATAGCTTCCCAAACATCCATAATATCAAGATGAGCTTTCATTCCAACATCCTAAACTTGATAGTTTTTATCATAAAACATTAGTGGTGCACCTTGAGACAGTTGTGTTTCAATCTCCATTGCTTAAAGATGATTGTAATTCTTGGTGTAATTCTAGGTTATAAATCAGGTTTGTATTTTGGTTTTGCTCATCTCACATGTCCCTCAAGACGAATGCCCTTATACCATGTTGTTTTTCTAAAGCTGAAGCATAATACGTGAATATAAGTGAAGGAAAAAGAAGATGTTTTTGATGTAGAACACATACCTTTATTGACAGCAGCAAAGCTCATTATATAGAGCTGAAATATAATAGAAAATCTTATTTATTTGTTAACTATCACAAGAATATCTCTAAATTGATTTGTAAAATCAAGCACTGAATATCATAATCAAATTTGCCTAAGACCTAGTCAGTTTGACCATTTATTTCATAATAATCTGCAAGTCTAAAAAACTTTTCAACAGTTTTTTTTTGACTCGATAGCTGAGTAGGGGATCCTAGGGAATATGTAAGTGTTCTAATATTCTTTGCCTTGAAAATATTTCAGAATACCATTGCTTTATATACAGGGTATGTCCTATTGCTTCATTTTTATAGCATAATGATTAACTTAAAATTAAGAAATTTACGTTCAATTCATGCATTTTGTTATATGATTTCCTCTCATGCAAGAAAAATATGGCTCTTCTTCTTCTTCTTCTTCTTCTATCCTACATTAATTGTTTTGAACCGGTAAAGGTGCACTAATACTATATATATAGATCATTCTATTTCACTACTACCTTTTTCTTATATAGTTCTTTTCTCTTTTTTCTTTTCTGATATTATTTCTATCCAATTACTATTTTCCAATAGTTTTTCAATGAGAAGTTTTGAGAGGGCCAGAAGAGAAATTATACCAGATACAAGTGAGCACATATACAATTAGGATTTCATATCTTAACTCAAAACTTTAAGACAATGGGTTATAAGTCCTATTTATATAAATAACTGACTTCATCTTTATGTCTCTTTTCGATGTAGCATTACTTCACTTATGAATTCCAATATCTCCCCCTGACAAGTGGATCAATCCATATCGAACTAGCTCCCCCTTAACCCATAGATCATGTGAAGTCATTTAAGTCACTCTAACCCAAATCTATGAATCTCTATTCATCGAACCTTGCCAACTTAGCTCTAATACCAATGAAGGGTTTTGAGGGTGTTTGGGTAGAAATTGGGTCCGGATCTATTTGAATCCACATACAACTAGGAGATCATATCTCAACCAAAAACCTTAAGACAATAAGTTATGGCATGTCCTACAGATCTTTTCTTCCCTACAATTGAACATAACAATACATAGCAAATTATTAAGCATGTAATTTATCAAGTAAACATTCAATTATGCAATGACTAATGCATGTATGCAATACCCAACCTAACGCATCCACTCAGTTAATTCAATATAAAGGCTTATACTAAAGCAAATATGTATTACTGTATATACGCGTTCGCTATATAAATATATAAGTATCGATCGATATATATATACATACATATAAACGTGATTATGTATTACTATATAATGTCATTTATACCAACATTGAACAATATTCATTTGCTAGTACGACTACGGTAACAGTAAGTCGGCATGAGCTTACCTGGTAACCGAACTCGTTCGTCTGAACCTTTCGATGGGGTCCTGCGTCTGCTATACTTAGTAAATTGAAAAAAAATATCTCAATCAATGCTAATTAGGAGTTATTAGACTCAAATAACAATTTAGGTATCATCTGAATCGCTTAAGTAGTCCATTTATGAAATTTAGAATTTTCTCCTATTCTCACCTAAACGTTCCCTTATTTTTAATTCACAAATCGATGAAAATCTTGCAATGGTTCTTTAGAGAAAAATGATCAAAATAATTTTTAATTTTTTAAGAAAATTTTCACAAAAGTGACTAAAATGGTCGCTGGAATAGTACCTTCAACAATCGCTCTGGTTACCGGAGTATTCTATCTGATCATCAAAAAATCTTTAGTCTTAGAATTCAATGACTTTTATACCAAATGAAAGCTTTTAATGAGTAGAACGACTTTCTCCAAAGCAACATACTCAGATTCTCAACAAATTTAAACGAATTAAATAAAAATAAACTGAAACCCTAACCTCTTTTTTCATCAATCGGCGGCAATCCAATGGCGGCTAGTGACTAGACCATGGGGCTTTTGTTCTTGACGTTGAGATGATTCGTATGGTGGTGGTGGTGACGGGCTCGTTGAGAGGAAGAGATTGGTATATAATACTAATCGGTTTGAGTCACCGGTAGTGAAGAATGGTTAGAGAGATGGAATTCATGAGTAGTAACTTTTGGAAGGGTTAAAATGAAATTATGAGAAAATGGAGAAAAGAAGAAATTGTCTCTTATTATCATAGGCAAGTAGGTCATAGATTCACATACCCATAACACTTCTGTCATGAATATCACTCATACTCCATCAATCTACACTCAAACTCTTCATAAACGTAAGAAGAGGAGAAGACAAGAAGAAGTGTAGAGTGTGATGTTGTCTGAAGCACATGTCGAAGACAGAAGATGGAGTAAAATTCTAGAAGAAACATTTCAGTTGAAAGTCAAATGGTTGAGTGACTTAAGGTGTTAGCCCCAAATTTTTTTTAATTAAGCATGATTAGACTAATTAAGTAATTTAGTTAGCATTAATTAAGATGATAGAAATTAAATATGGAAACAATAAATAGCAAATGACATAAATTGAGTAAGCTAACTTAGCATAAATTGAAGTAAGATCAA
>JANIHY010000002.1:61406500-61427849 GCA_027479065.1 Erythroxylum brevipes
ACCATCATCAACCTTTGGCATAGGTTCCTCTTCTCGAAGAGAGCTAGTCCCACCCTCAGATTCCAAACTATCTCTATTTAGCTCCACTCTAGTTGGCTGACCGTCACCCAGTAGGATCTGTTTCCTGCCCAATGTTGTGCCCAAGAAGGAAGCTCTAAATTCCTGGAATTTGGAATATTGCATTCCCACGAATCTCAGGGGCAGATTATCCTTCCGTTGGTCCCCCCCAAAATCATTCACCTCATCCCTTATCCATGGACTAACTACCGGTGTAGTCCTCCTCGTCGGAGCGCGTAAGCTGGCATCCTATCCAAACACCATTGCTTCGGGTTGCAGACTCAAACGTAATTCACAAAATGCTTCAGAGTGGCCTAACTTCCCACACAGAAAACAGAAGACATTTATTTTCTCATACTTGAAATGGACAACATGTATCTTACCCTTATCATCAACTATCTTCTTCCTTCTTTTCAGCGGTTTCTGCACATCCAATGTCACTTTGACCCTTATACATGTAGGCTCGGACACCCTGCGGATCATTCTAGCATCATACTTAAGAAAACTTCCAACAAAATTCCCGAGCGCCATAGGCATCACCTTATTAGTAAAACCAGAGGGAAGATTATAGACTTGAATCCAGAAGTTACTGTGAGTCAAGGGAATTTCAAGAGGATCCATACCGGTAGCAACCCGACTCTATAATAGCAAGTGCCTGTTAAAATGCCAAGGTGCCACCTCAATAACCCTATTCAGATCAATGTCATTATAGAACCTAAACAAATATCGCTTAGCACCAAGCTCTGATATATTGACACCACCTATCGGGTGCCAAACATCGGCAAGAGTATTTCTCATGGACTGAAAATTGATAGGCGTCAGCGTAAGAAACATACCCACCATACAGTATTGATACTGGGGTTCCTCTACCTGCACTATTGCCCCTACATTCAACACGACATCCTCCTCCTCATCAATGGTTAAGGTTGCCAATGCTCGCTCCATGAGACTTAGACCCCAAAAAAATAAACAGAGACTGGATAGAAGTAACCCAAAGGCTAGGATTTTCAGATGAACATTACGGAGAACAAAATGCAAAAGAGCATACCATACCGAAAATATTCGCTATTCATTCTACATAACACAACCAGACAAAAACTGTTAATATAACCAAGGATTGCCGTATAGCAACTTAGGAAAAGCCTTCTCGGATCCCAAACCACAAGGCGCCATGTCCTTCTCCACACAACCAGATTTACAACACCCAACAGATGGATTCACAATCGGAATAGCAGTAGAAAACATGACTAAGCCAGAGATCCATATAATCGGAAAGTTAGAGCAAAATTTTAGAGCTGTTCAGAAGACCCTCGATGGCATAGATCTGTACTGCTCAGGGAGATTGGCCCTTAGATCTGAAAAAGACTGAGAAACTAAACGTCTGGCGATGGGTGATGGGCGATCTTCTGCATTTGTTGTTGAGCTCATTTGATCAGCAACCACACGATTATGAGTTGATCGGAACTCGTTGATCTACATGGGAAAGAATAGGTCGAGTACTAAAGATCTTGTATTGCATAACTGTCGTGATGGGATTCCTTAGAGGACGACGATCTTCAGGTTTAGTCGGCGATCATTCGAAGTTTGGACGAAGCATAGATTGTTGATGCCCGTGCTCTTGTGCTGATTAGTTGGTGGAAAGAACAGATCGAGTACTAAAGATCTTATATTGCATAACTGTCGTGATGGGATTCCTTAGAGGACGACGATCTTCGGGTTTAGTCGGCGATCATTTGAAGTTTGGACGCACCCTTTTTCATTTCATTTCTCTACTTAGCCGCCGCAAAAACTTGTTTCGTTGTACACGAATTTCCTATCTCTTCTAAACATAGGTTTTCTTATTTCTTCTTTACACGAATTTCGCAATAATTAGTTAAATACTCAGTCTGAACATGACCTACATTTCTACGCGATGTATATCTCTAAATTAGTTCGCTTCATCAAGTGCCTTGATTAATGAAAATGGGTCTAAGAAAGAGAAAGCTTCGTGCTGATTTCTGTCTGGCTTCTACAGTGAGCTTCATTCTCATTAATTTCTGCTTCCCTCGGCATAAGCTGCAGCTCAGGCTTCCTTTCCTTGTCCTTCAGAACCGCTGTATCTTCAGCCCTCTGCATTAGAAAGTGCAATATACCCAAATTATAGGGAAAGGGGAGTTAACTGAATAAGATAGAACCAAAACATTATACGACGTGCTTCTAAGCTAACCTAATTTGAGATAGTTGGCTGTAGATGACAATTATGGATTAACATGGACATGGTTGAATAGTCATAATGCTCCTAATGGCACTGACCACAAACATCAAAAGCATACTAATATAACTGCAATTTAAAACATTAATGCCAACTATATACCTCCGGAAGCTGATCAGATGTAGAATTTCTGATAATTCTCGGAAGACTTCTGACCATTTCGGTGGGAGGCCTCGGACTTGCCTCAAGGTACCTGCCTCGTCTAAGTGACTGAGTGCTATGCTGCAACCCTTGTCCGAGAATATCCAAATCAGTGCTCCATTCTCCTTTACTGTAAATTAAATACCGATCTAATTAATTTAGCAAAAGGAGACAAATTTTGTGGGATATCTATATATATATATATATGTACCTGACACTGCTTGGTCTCCAGGGAAGGAAAGACCGCAAAAGACTTTGAACCAAGTCATGCTCACGAGTATACTTTCTGGCTATTTTGCAGTGTTGTGGAGGGCTCCTTGAATTTTGGAGCGGCATCCTTGAATTGTGATCTCTTCCTGGCATGCATGGACACATATTTTTTACGCAATGGAGAAGAAAATCCTTTTAAATCCAAATGAATCGAAACAAAAGTTAATTCTAATATGAATCTTTATGATGTTCCAGTCATTTCATAATTTTGGGTAATTATTGCTTTTTATTTTAATAAATTTTTATTTTTTAAGTTTGGGGTTAGAGATATTTTGGAAACAAAAGAAAGTAAATTTTCTGGGTGAAGAACAATAGCGATTATGGAGTTGAGAGATCAAACCAATGAACCTCACCTTGCCCAGCTTCACCAAGCTTCTTAATTCTGTACATCTAACAAGCACATAAATAAAAGGTAAGTAATTTCAAAGCAAAATTAAACAAATGACTAAAATCATAAGTAAATCTATAACCTAATTATTGTATAAAACCTGCAAGTGACTCTTTACGTGTGCAATACCAAGTCCTCTCACATTCATCAGCTGAAGAACTGATTTGGGTGTTGCTCCTTCAATTTAAGTATTTGTCAGTGCATCTACTGAAAGCGAAAAGTAAACAATTTCGATGGTATAGCTAAAAGAATAACTACACATAACAACACTTTGTGCTCCAATATGAATTGGACTCATTTGCTTTTGAACACTTAATTAATCATCAAGTAGATTTATATGAGATTTTCGCTAAATTACATGTAGATTTTACATACGTAAATATATATTACTAATACAATTGATACGAGTAAAAAAAATATTAGAATACTAAATTATACATATTCAATGTTGTCTTAAATGTTGATAATAGATGAATCGTGAATTTAAAAATAATGATTAATATTATTTTTTTATTTTTCACTGGATCGTGTGCTTTTTAATAGGAAAATGCTGAAAGTGCCATTTAGACAAAAGGACATGCATGATGCGAATCTTTCTAACAGACATTTATTATTACCACTAAACATCAACTAATAGAAATAGACATAGAAACAGTAGAACTAAAATTAACGAGCTTACTTTCAGGCCCACCAAGCTTTTGAACAGCATGAAGGAAAGAGAGATGGAGATCAGGAGTCCATCGTAGGCGTGGTAGTTGAGATCTAACGTACTTTCTAACTCTTGCCCTGCATTCCTGAACTCTTTTTGATGAAGACGTATTCTTGTTACTGGCAGAAATACTCCCTTCTGATGATGTCTTATCTCCATCTTCTTCGCTATTACTTATAACTTCTCGAATTTCAATCCTACCATTCTCTTCTTTGCTCGCTTCTTCGTTCAAATCGAAAGATGAGCACTTCTTCAAAACCCCCGTTGAAGATGCATTGTTCTGGATATCTTGGTCATTCCCATGAACACTTTTCACTTGTTCATATGTCTCTTTCATTCTTCCTGTCATGGCTGCTGCTTCGCTTTGTTCCACTTAACAACTTTGGAAGTCCTTCGCTTTACTTAACTACAAAAAGTTTAAAATATGAAGAAAAAATTCACATGATGTACATTAATGAGAATCAAGACATCTAAAATGTAGCGGACAACAATGCAACTCTCAAAAATTCAAATAAATATTAACAACAAGAAAGAACTATTCAATTTATAACAACAAACAATATGAGAATGCTTAACGATGAAACAAACACTAAGATTAACATAGAAATCCTTCTAGTGTAGAAGGAAAAACTATAGGATAAACCCATATGCAAACTCACTGTACTCAATAAGGATTTACAAAGAAAAGTTGACCTCACTCAACAACAAAAAGTTGTCTCATAAAGTTTCAGGGTCGAAACTAAAGTTGATATCACAATCTAAAATCACTCAAACCAATTCTAAACTAACTAAATAAGGATAAGAATACAATAATATTTGGCTTATATGATTTTCCTCACTTGTAGGCATTATGATTGCACTCTTTGCAAAAACCTACATATTTTTCTCTTTTATATCAAGAAATAAGTTTTTTTTCACCATCCAAGATCACTTACATAGCTATATATCTTCAGCACCACCTTGCTAGTAATTGTACATAATTATAAAGAGTTACACGGTCTCCCCACATAATCATATATCTTCACACGAGTGTGTACACGATCATCTATGTCTTTGATCTTCACATGTTCCTTCACATGCTTACAGAGACTTAACACGGTTGTTCCACACGACTGTGTAAGTTAATATATGGGTATATAACACTCTATACAGTCGTATATCTCTCCAGAAGAGACTTTTCCATCTTATTTTCACTTGTTTATCATTCCCATGAACCATAAAGGAGTCTATACAATCACCGAAAGTCTCAAAATAGGGGTGAACATCTAACAATTCCCCTCCAACAAAAAAATAGGGAATACAAGTTATTCTCTATCATTTACTTGATATACATCTCAGAAAGCTTACTATATAGCTCATGCTTGTTTCTAGAAACTACTTTACTCATCATATAAGCACCATTCAAATTTGTATGAACCTTCTTCAATATTAATGGTTGCTCTTTATCACGAACCTCAACCAATGATACTTAATGTCTATTTGCTTTGTAAGAGAATGATAGTATTTTTGCTCAAGTTAATAGCACTTTGACTATCACAAAATACTATATAGTCTTCTCGTTTCACATCCAACTCTTGAAGGAACCTTTTTAGCTAGAGCATCTTCTTATAAACTTCCACTGCAACTATATATTCTGCTTTAATCATAGATAAATCCATATGCTTTTATAGCATGGATCACCATAAGATGGCTCCTCTTGTAAACTTGAACAGAAAACCTGAAGTCCATCAAAATCTCCATCCATATCTACATCAATAAAACCTTTTAAAGTTGACTTACCATTACCAAAGCACAAACTCCACTTCAATTTGCCTTTTAAGTATCTTAGAATCTATTTCACTGCTTCCCAGTGAACCTTCCCTAGATTTGACAAGAATCTGCTCACCATTTCAATAGCTTGAGTAATATCTAGCCTTATGCACCCGATTACATACATCAAAGATCTACTAAAAATGAGTATGGAATAAAGGGCATAACATATTTCTCTTTTTTTTTTTTATTGAGGTACACAACTTAAAGTGAGAGGTTAGTGGTGTGCTAACTAACTTGATATGCTTCATATTGAACCTTTTTAGCAATTGTTTGATATATTTCTTCTAAGACAACTAGAATCAGTTATTATTCATGCTTCAAGTTATCTCTATGCCTAAAATCTACTTTGCAGGTCCCAAATATTTCATATCAAAAGTTTTGGAAAATTCCTCCTTCAACTTTTGAATTCTACCAATGTCTTGACTCATAATTAGCATATCATCAACATAAAGAAAAAGAATGATGAAATTCTCACTTCTTAAAATACACACAAGCATCGACATAATTTTGTTTGCAACTATATGATCTGTCATAAATGAATCAAATTTTTTATACTACTACCTTGGAGCTTGTTTTAAGCCACGTAGACTTTTCTTTAATTTACAGAACAAATTTTCTTTGCCTTTAGCGTTGCAACCTTCTAGCTGCTTTACTTATATCTCCTTTTCCAAATTTTCATGCAAGAAGGTTGTTTTAACATCCAATTAACAGTTCTAGTTAAAGATATAAACAGGCAATTAGACCTGAAATTATTCAAATTAAGTTCATCTTAACTACTAGTGAAAAGATTTCATCAACGTTTGGACCCTTCCTTTGATTGAATTCTTTCATTGCCAGCCTATATTTGTTCTTTACCAACTTCTTACCACATCTCTTTATCTTGAACATCCACTTATTCTTTAATACCATTTTTTTCTTTTAAAACCTTTGCAAGCTTTTATGCATTATTCTTCTTCAAAGATTCCATCTCTTCCCTCATAGTTATGAGCCAGAGATCTTTCTCTTCACAAGATGCAACCTCTTGCATATTCTCAGGCTTCCCCTCAATAGTAAGTAACCAATATTCAAAACTTGGATACCTTTATGGAAAGCCTTTCCTCTCTTGTCGGCCTTTAAATATGTGATTCATCAACTATTGGATCCAATTGCTCCCCTACTCATTATCCATAATATATTCATTTTTAGTATTATCTGGATGTGGTTCATATCATATGATGATTTGCAGTGTGTAATTTATCTCTACTTAGAATATCAACACCTTTATCGTGCTCTTAGAACACCACATCCCTGCTCCTGATCACCTTTAGTTTCTAGGTCATAAAATCTGAAGTCAAGTTGATCACTACCATATCCAACAAAGATGCATGATATCCACTTTGAGTCAAGCTTGTTTCTCTAATCCTTGGTTGTGTGCCTAAATGCCTTATAGCCAGAAACTCTCAAATGATGATATGTGAGATCATTACTGATCCACGCTTTCTAGGGAATCTCAAAATCTAACAAAACTGAGGGAGCTCAATTAATTAAGTAGATCGCAGTTCAGATTGATTTTTCTCAAAATGTCTTTGGCAATATAGATATTTTGAGCATGTAACGAACCTTCTCCATAATGATTTTGTTCATCCTCTCAGCAACTCCATTATATTGTGGAGTTCTTGCTTTGATTTTTTCATGTCTCATGTCAAGTGACGTATAATAATCTTTAAACAACTTGCAAGTATATTCCCTTTGTTATCTAGTCATTTTTATTTCTTTGTTAATATTTATTCTAACTAACAATTCCAGTAGTTATTATTTTATTCATTAATATTGCATTATTGATTATTTTATTAATTAATATTTATTTATTCTAAATAACACATCCATTAGTTATTATTACTGATTAATCAAAAAATTTAAAAAGACATCTTTTTATATACGAACAATGCGTTTTGAGGTGTGAAGTGGGATAGAATGGATTTCATAATTAGGGTTTGGAATTTAAAAAAAAAACTTTTCATTTTTTCATATTGAAAGAGTAATAAGAATGAGGGGTTTCAGTTTTTTTCCTCATTCAATAACCATATCCTATATTTACAACGTTTGAATCAATAGAGAACCTCAATTTCTATATCTGTATAAGTCAACATTATTACATTCAAATTCCTTCTTGACACCTCCTAAGGAAAATCTAAAATTGGATCCCAAATTACTTGATTTTGTATGCACTTCAACTTCCTCTCAGCTTCTCTTGCTACCATAATATGAATCTTTTGAAAAGTTTCAAACACTTGACTCGTAGAATTCAACATGTGCACCCAAGTCTTCCTCGAAGCATAATCAATAAATGTAACAGAATATATATTATCTCCTAGTGACTCCTTCTCAATAGGGCCACAGACATTTAAATGCACTAACTTGAATACTCCAACTTTTTTTTGTAGATGTTCTCTTGAAATAGACTCTATTATACTTTTTGGCTAAGTAATAATCGCAAGGATTGAGTGACTGTGAGTTCTTAATTGGAATAAAGGATTTTCTAGCCAACAACTTCAATCCCTTCTCACTCATGTGTCAAAATTTTTGATGCTACAAATTTGGTGAAATTTCCTCTTTGGTTGTGTATATTTCTCTACCACCACACAACTTTAAGTGTTTTTTTACAATGAGCAAAATAACTCTACTAAGGTAACCATCTTGCGTCTTTAAACAGTTTCCACTTCTTATTCTCGAAAGTGTGCTAAAATCCTTCTTGATCTAACATACTAGCTGATAACAAACTTAGCCTTAGATAAGGGATGTGTCGTACATCTCTCAAGGATAGTAAGATCTTATGTTTGTCTGAACTCATATGTCACCCGTATCGACTATCTTGGCAGACTTTTGGTTTCTTATCTTTACACTCCCACAATTTTTGCTCTTGTAGTTTAAGAAGTACTTCACCTTTAGAACACAATGATAAGATGCTCTAGTGTCAATTAGCCATTCATAACTAAAATTACTAATATGGAAGAATTTACTAGTTGCACAAACTAGAGACACCTTATCATCTATGCTTGAAGCTATTGCTTTTGTATTTTTATCGTCACCATCATTATGATGATCTTGCCTTGTTTAATCCCTTTTCCATTTATAGCAAAACCTCTTAATGTGTCCTGGCTTATCGTAATAGTGACGTGTCTTCATATCTTTAACATTTTTAGACTTTGAATGGTTTTTAGACTTGGCATAACCTTTAGGACCCTTACCTTTGTTCCCTCCTCTGCTTTCTATTACCAAGGCTTGCACGTTGTCAACTACAATCTCCCTTCTTTTGATTTCTTCATTAAATGTACTTTATTTGATTACATCTAAGCATACCTTTAACACCTGAGTTGCTAATTGTCACCACTAGGGTCTCCCAACTATCGAGTAACAAACAAAACATGAATAAAGCTTGAAGCTTATCATCAAGAATGATATTCATTGTAGTAAGCTTCTTGATTATGTCTTGAAAATCACTTAGATGCTCAGACACTAATTTCTCAAGTTTCAACTTCAATTTCACAAGTCTATTAATCAGAGAAGTCTTGTTATGAGTAGTATTCCTTTCATACAACCCTTTTAGCTTCTTCCATAGCTCAAAAGGAGTTGTTTCTTAAGAAACATGCTTGAATATGATGATAGTAATCCATTGCCTAATAGTGCCCATAGTTTTCTGCATCATCTTTTCCCATTCTTTATCGAACATCTTTTTAGGTTTTAAAAGAACATCATCCTTCACACCTTTATCCATATCAATAGGATTAAAAAGATCCTTGCAATATAGAAGGTCCTCCATCATAAGCCTTCAAATTGTGTAATTTGATGATGTTAATTTGACCATAGCTATTTCCACCTTCCATTATAATGGTTTATAACACTCTAGACGGTCGTGTATCTCTCCAGAAGAGATTTTTCTATCCTATCTTCACTTGGTCGTCATCCCCACAAACCTCAAAGGCTTTTATGATCACCAAAAGTCTCAAAATAGGGTTGAATACTCAACACAAAAGATAAGGAGAAAAGCGAAACATTATGTACTACCTATAATTTGAGGCTTTTATGAGATTTTTACTTTACACATTAAATTTATTGAATTTTATACAAAAAATATTTAATGACTATAATTTCAAATTCTATCAAGTTTGCATAACAAGTATCCACATGACTAAGTTTCACAACTCTCATTATAACAAGCCTTTAAAAATTGTCTTTGGAATTATACCATAAATTTTTCTCAAAGTTGCAACGATCATCTATAAAGTGGGTGAGTAAGTTATGTATATCATAGCTTGTTAGAGAAATATCAAATATCTATTTCTAATAGCCTTAACTGGTTCAAAATCTATCTATATTCAAGTGCATCCACTAGAAAGAATTTAATGGAAATTATTAGAAATACGAATTGTTGTTGAGCTTAAAATAAATGGAAACTTACATTTTAAGTATATGATTTAGAAGGAGGAGTAACAAGCAACCATAACAATTTTGATGCCTTGGAAATCCTGTTTCTAATCAATTTGATACTTTCTTATATAACTTCATGTTTTTCTGAAAAAAAAATTATGCATGTAGTAATAAAGATCAGTGAATTGATGATGTATTGCGTTGTACATAGAATACAAGTGTTGGATGTAGACTAATCTACTAGAGATACCTAAGATCAAGGACTATTGTAACTATCATATCTGTTTAAACTAAGTTACATTTGAATCACTCTTATTACGCCCTCGTAAGATGAATTCACGAGAAGCAATATTCATCTTGGTGCAAAACTTCTCGAACTTATGACGTGACAGTGGCTTTGTTAAGGCATTAGTGGTCTGATCCATAGTCGAAATGTGAGAAACAGTCAAAACTTGATATTGTATTTGTTCCCTGACAAAATGATAATCCAAAGCTAGATGCTTCATACGGGAATGAAAAACTAGATTGAAACATACATACGTAGCACCAAGGTTGTTACAATAAATTTGGGGCTTGGCAGGAAGTTGAACGTGTAATTCTAGCAGAAGATTATGAAGCCACATTACTTTGGTAGTGGTATTGGCAACAACTCGGTATTTTGCTTCTATAGAGGAGCGGGCAATAGTGCATTGACGTTTCGAGCTTCATGAGATAGGATTACCACCCAAATAGATAACATACGTAGAAGTGAAGGTTTTGGTGTTAGCATCGCCTCCCTAATCCATATCACTAAAGGCTTGAAGTTGAGGTGTGTCGGACGATAGAGTTAGAGTCCAAAGTCATGAGTATGTTTTAGGTACCGAAGTGTACGTTTTAGCTATTGAAAGTGAAGTTTATTGGGCTTGTGCATGAACTGCAAAAATTTATTAATCGCAAAACTCAGGTCTAGTCTCGTGAGTCTAACATACTATAGGGCGCCTAAAATACTATGGTATAACATGTCATCAACAATAGCAGAGCCATCGTCAAGTTTTAATACAGCAGACGGGGAAACCGAAGTTAAACAAGGATTGCAATCAACCATTTTAAACTTAATGAATAAGTCATGAATGTAGCGTTGCTGTGACATGAATAAACCATCGGCATTCGGTATGAGTTCAACACCCAAAAAATAAAGAGTGCCCATAATTTTCAATGGGAAGGCCTTGGAAATATCTGCAATAAAACATTAAAGAGCCTTGGTCGAGTTCCCAGTTAGTAACAAGTCATCCACGTCAAGTAGAAAATACATGGCCACATCTTTATAACGAAATATGAAAAGCGAGGAATCACAGTAGCAACTCATAAACCCATATCGAAGGAGAAATGTGCGTAACTCTTGATATCATACTCGAAGAGCTTGTTTCAAACCATAAATAACCTTATGGAGCTTAGAAACATGCTTTGGATAGTTTGGATGAATAAAGCCAGGCAGTTGCTACATGTACACAGTTTCGATAAAATATCCCTGCAGGAAGGCATTATTAACATCCATCTGATGTTGCCCAAGAATTTGCTAGTGCCAGAGATAATATCACTTTGATCGTTTGATGTTTGGCAACTGAAGAAAAAGTGTCGTTGTAGTCAATCCTATGACACTGACTGTAGTCTTTTACTACTAGACGAGATTTACAGCGAGAGATCGAGCCATCAGGATTTCTCTTCGTACAAAAAATCCACATACAACCAATTACATTTTTGGCTTCGTCAGCTGGAATAAGTGACCAAATGCCATTTCACATTAAAGCATCATATTCCAAAAAGACTAATGTGCGCTAATGAGGTATTTTTAAGGCTTGGATGATAGTGCAGGGTTCAATAGTGACTGGTAAAGGATGTTTAATGACAGTGAAAGTTTTCGATTTGAATATACTATTTTTGGCTTGGGTAACCATGGGATGTGTGTGTTGTGGGGGTTCAGGTTATGGTGGGGAAGTAGTCGAGGGAGGTGGTTTTAGTATATGACCAGCGGGTACTGTTTGGGTTTTTGAATGGGGTGATGAAGGAGAGGTGTCAAGAGTTGCGGTTGGTATAAGCAACGCGGGAGATGCCACATGATCTATAGGTAGGAGCTTATGGGAAATAGGTTGAACCTGGGTTTGATTAGGTAGGGAAGGAGACAAAGCAGGAGATGAACTTAATTACTCACAAGGAAATTGATCTTCAAAAACACAACATGTCTGGAGATGTAGATTTTGTTTGTTTTCAGATCAAGACATAGGTACGCAAACTGGGTAGAGGAGTATCCGACAAAGACATATGGTATTGATCTTGGTTGAAGTTTATCAGATGTATAGGGACACAACCACCGAAAACATAAATAACCAAAGTTGATACTTATAGATTGGTGTTTGATGGAAAAGAGTTTCAAGAGGAGTTTTCATGGCCAAGGTGGGAGTGGGTAAGCGATTGATAAGGTAGACAGTAGTTCGAGTCGCAAAGGGCCAAAAACATGAGGGTAGGTTACTTTAATAGAGTAAAGCCCTGGCAATCTCAAGTATGCATCGATGATGTCGTTCAGACTTGCCATTTAACTCCGGAGTGTGTGGAGGAGGTAATACCATTTTGGACAAGAAAATATTTGATTTTAAGAAGCTCTTTGCCATTATCAGTGTACAAGGTTTTAATAGATGTTTCAAAAAAAAAATCGAAAATAGTTTTCAAAGCGAAAAATGTAGGGAAAACATCTGACTTATTTTTCAATGGATAAAGCCATACGTATTTTGAAAAATGATCAACAAAGATAGCATAATAGTGAAAACCATCGAATGAAAACGATGGGGCAGGTCCCTAGATGTCAGAAAAAATTAATTCCAATGGTTTATTACTTTGTATATAAAGGTTTGAAAATGGAAGACGGTGGCTTTTGGCATACTAACTAGATGTACATGTACTTAACGCTATTGAATTAGAAGCTAACTTATGATGCGATTGTAATAAGTAAAGATTTTATTCAAAGGAAGACCCAAGATATGGTGTAGGACTAGTGAACTAGGAACTTTGGCATGAAAACTGGTTGGTTTGCTCGACGAGAAGCAGAGGTCGGAAACATCATTATAGCATGAACTCGTGAGCAGCACCGCCCTCATCTATAGATCCTTCACCTGAAAATGGTTAGAAAAAATTCAATGGAGATGTTATTGTTGGTGCACAATCGCTTAACATAAATTAAAACTTTTTTTAAGGTTAGGCACACGTAAAATGTTGTCCAAAACAAGCGGCCTAGAGTTAGTTGTCAGAGAGAAACTTCTGGTGTTTGCAATTGGAAGTTCGTATCCATCATCAACTGTAAACAACCACCACCTCCATATGGGGAGTGAATAGACAAGTTCTAAAGATCATGTCACATAATGAGCGACTCTCGAGTCAAGGATCCACTATCCTTGATTGGCTGTAGTAGAGGGAGCTTGAGGTGCGCCTGAATCCTATATAAGATGTGCATCTGACCTGGTGGAAGTGTGGTGCTGTGTAAGTCTGTCGTGGAGATCCCAACAAGTCTTCGTTGTGTGTCCAGGCCTGTTGCAGTATTAGCAAATGAGAGAGCTCTACCCTGGTGATAAAGACGAAGTGTAGTGAGGCGCTAAAGCATGCCTGTGCATCGAAGACTTGCACTGAGAATAGCGGGAAGCTCGAGTAGCTGGTGCAAACGTTGTCGGGTAACAACATGAGTAATAGGTTTAGGAACAAAATTGTCAAGTTTGGCCTGCCTTGCAAGAAAACGCTCAAGTCTAGCAGTTTCTCATGAAGATCAGCAAAGTCAATCAGTATTTCCCGGGCACGTAGAGCAGCGTTGACCTCCTTGAAATCTACAGAGAGGCCATTTAAGTGTGTGGATGACGAGATTGGTGTGCTCACAATGGCTAGTTCATCCGTAATACTTTTGATTTCCTTCAAATATATAGAAACATTGCCTTTTCGAATTAAAATTAGTCTCTCCTTGAGAGACATGAGTCTCGAACGAGATTTACTTGCAAAAGGTTTCTCAAAGAGGTCCCCAGCTTCCTTAGATGAGGTGACAGAAGCAAGTAATGCTGCATTTGTTTCCGCAATAATGGTCATAAGTGCATGAAAAACAAACTGGTCTTGTCGGATCCACAGAGGAAGATCGGGCCCATCATTTGCCGAACGTGGGATGGAATCATCCACATAGCCCTTTACATTATATCAAGTGAGGAGAGCATTCACATGAACTCTCCAGTCGGATAGTTTGCACCAATCAGTTTCGAGCCAAAAACGTACCCGTGTTGAAGATAACTAGATTTGGTGGCAGTGTTACATCTGGAATGGTTGTTGCCGTAGAAGATACATTGTCAAGAGCCATCAGGATCGGTAAAATAGAAAAAAAATTTGGTGCTAACTAAGCACTGGAAAAAATGATGGACAACGGTTACAGACTTGGTGCACGAAAATGGTTGATTTGTTGTTAAACTACAGTTTTGATACCATAATAAAGATCAGTGAATTGATGATGTATTGCGTTGTAACTTACAAATATATAAACAAAATAGAAGTGTTGGATGTAGACTAATCTACTAGAGATACCTAAGATCAATGACTATTGTACCTATCATATCTGTTTGAACTAAGTTACATTTGACTCATTCTTATTATGTAGAACTTCCCATGCATTAGTGATATTATGGCCATGAAATATTAGCTGATTGCTAAAAGTGAATGTATCATGCTATGAGAATTGACAATTAGGAGGATAGTTGTAAGTTTACAGAAGATAAAACATGTGAAATTTATAAAACTTCATAAATGCCAGATATTTTATGCTCTGTCCATATTTTAAAGCATCAAATCAAGCTTGAAAGTGAGAGGAACTTGAGAGATTGGGGGTTTCTTTCCCAAAATAAGCTAACAACAAACGAACTTATCGCAAACAGAATCCTCCCAATATAATTTGGCTCATAAAAAGGAAATATTAAGTACAAGTTGAAAAATATTAATCCAGAATACTGCATAGTACACGCTACACACAATTATACACCAGAAATAAAAATGATGAGAAATAAATTTTCTTCTGCCCTCTTTTTAGAGAAATCTTTACGGGTGGTATTAATTGCTATTTTTTCGAGCAGAAAAACCAATACCTTGCATGTGTACAAGACAAAAGCTCTGTTTTGAAAACCGGATCGGACCGGCCGGTTCGATCGGTTCGATCAATGACCGGTTAGCTATCCAGTCCGGTTCACCCTTAAAAATCGGTTCTCAATTGAACCAGTGAGAACCGGTCAAAACCGGTCAATTGACCAATCGGACCAGTCAGACCATTGGTTCAATAAAATTTTTATTTTTTAATTTTTGGTATATTTTTGTAATTTTAATATTATTAATATTATATATAATTAAATGCAATTATTGCATGATTATGACATCACACCAGTTTTGAACCGGTCAAACCGGTGACCAGTAAGACCTCCGATTCGATAACCGGTCCGGGTTTCAAAACACTGAACGAAAGGTCATCAAACTGAGATATGGGAATTAGAAAAGAGGAAAATGATGAAATTGTCTTTCAAGAGTCTTTTGGTTCATAAAGTATGTGCAAAATACACATGACAGTTTCATGTGAGAAGAAGCTGCTTGTTTAACAAATTCTGGTTTTTGAAGGAAGCCTATGTCCCTTTAAATATGCAAAATTATGGAATCACATGGAATTATCAGTAAGCTACAGACGCTGCAAATAAAGACGCCATGGAAGTTACAGGAAAGTTGAAGGAACTATAAATTGAGAGAGAGAAAAAAAAACACATGCTAACTTAGTTCAATTATAAGAGATCTTAAAGGACCTATTAACTTACAAGTATTTAAACTGGCATATCAAGAATCCAAAAGCAACAAACATTTGTCTTCCTGAATAAGAAGCTGCAAACCATTCAGTGCTATGCTGAAGTAGCACCGACCTTCGGCCTTGTGAGGTTCGGATTGTCTATACCTTATACGTGTCGACTCCGAGAGACTTTGTGATAAAGAGAGTAGAAATGGTAATAATTCCTCGGTATTCGATGAGGGTAAGTAGGTTGGGAAGATAGAGGGAGTGTGAAGGAGCTAATCCTAGGGTTCCTGGGTTGTTTTGTTTCATACTTTCATTGAATAAGCATGGGATCAAACTCATCAAGGTTGGTTCAGAATATAATATATTATGGGACTTCCATGACGCTATGCATCTATTTCAGCACATAAATTAAAGTAGAAAATAATCAACGAGTTCCAGGTCACCAACACGGGATGTTTGACAATGAACCTGATTCAATTGACTGTTGGACGCTTTTGCACCTTTCGTGGATAGTTATCCACCAACTTGAGGCCTCTCTCTTTCTCTCGAGATTGTCAAAATTGTTTGAACTGTGAATTGGACACCCTTTACTGTGTTAAAAGTAAAAAATAGTTACTTTTTGTTTGTTTGTATATTTTATTAGGTTACATAATCATGATAAAATGATTGCGAGGGGGTCCGGGTGACTATTTCTTCCGTCAACCTATCACTTTCTTCTCACCTAAACAAAGACTTTCTTCCCCCTGTGAAGGACACCAATTCTCTATCGATGGTTATACTTGCTTGCGTCCACAAATGTAATCGTTAATTTATGTGGTGTGCCATGACTTTGATTTATGTTTCTGACTTGAATTTTATAAATGTCTTTGCTAAAGGAAGAACGCCTGGATTCTAATGGTTAATATGCTGTTGTATGTGTCCCCGAAGCTAGTCAAATTTGGTACTATTGCGTTCAGATGAAGTGGGCAGGGATCGTTTTCATCAATTTCTTACCAAAAACATCAATTTCAAACACGAGAAGTACTGAAAAAAAATCAGATTCATTATGCATGTCGATTTGAGGACTGCATTGACTATCCCGTTTCATTGAAACTTTATGAAGCAACATATAAGAAGTCCTTTACTATTGCCCAAACTCTTTTTTTTTTTTTTGGCCACAGATAACATTAAGCATTAAATTCATATTAAGTGTTGTATATGTTTATAATGAATGCATCATGTGTCAATGTAATTGTTATATAAGTTTCAATAAAGACAATATTTATTGTTATTACATCGAATATAAATTAAAATATTATCTAAAAGCGCCTATATAACAATTTAAATTAACTTTACTGTATATGCTGGTTATATACATTAATTCAAAAAATAATTTTATGCTTGGTCCTATTTAGATCATATAAAATTCAGACAATTTTATAAAATGGAGTATATTAAAAACTTAATAGTTGCTAGAGAAACTTGTTTAAAGACGCATCTATTAGGTGATCGAATACATAGTTGACGTGTTACTATAAATTGTTTAAACTTTTTTAGCTAAACAAAACACTGTTGAAGCAAAGCAGCTTTGGAGTGAAAGGACTGAAATTGGTGGGAGAAAAACAAGAACTGATTCCAGCATCGATGCAAGACAAAAAATAGACCAGACATGAACTGATTCCAGCATCGACGCAAGACAAAAAATAGACCAGCTGTCAACAAATTCTTACTGCAGCGAAATAGAAACCAAAGCTTATAGGACCAGAGGACAAAACCAAGCTGTAACAAAGATGATAAAGGAGGGATTATCGTAATTCTTTTGTAAGGAAAATGTATTAAAATAAATAAATAATACAATGGTAGTTATATGAGGGTCTTCGAGCACCAACTACTCCAAGAAATCAAAACTAAAACACTGAAAATAAACAACAAAATCACAGAAGACAAAAAAAGTCCAAAGCTTTGGGAGTAAGTAGTTCACATATCATATATCATCCAGCTAAAAGAGTGCAATATCAACTCATAACTTAGATATCAGACAGAGAAGGACTCGTATGAGTCTAGATACCATGAATTAGGATAATTTCTCTATTCAATTAAAGATGTTTACTGTTAAAGCTTGGTGATCTTGATAGTTTTCTTGAAAAATGCATGTATTTCTTTATCTGGAGTATAGCATCGAGTCGAGAATTCCCATTGAACTACACTAGTTTCTACTAGGATGTTTTTTAACCAAACGTCCTCAATAGATTTATATAAGCTTTATTAATAAAAGCCCCGTGAAAATTTCCCTCCAACTTTGACGACGGATTTCTGGACTGTCGGAAATTATCTTCCTTAAATCGACGGATTAGTGTTTCCGTCGTAATTAACAGACGCTATATGATCCGTCGGTATATTTCCATCGCTATATGACGATTTTCTTGTAGTGATTGGTGAACTTGTTTGAAAATGACCCATCCAAATTACTTTATTCTTAGCTTCTACTTCATATTTATCTTATGGCATATGGTCCATTATGTTATCAAAACTTCTAACAAAGGGTTAATTATATCAAATTTCTATATGGTTTCACCTAATCTTATTTATCTCATGTAAGTTAAAAATCATCACCAAACCTCATATATTTAACAGTAATTAACGTGATTCCTTAAGTCAATCATTCATTATATTTTCATCGCAAAACGATGTTGTTTTCTTAATTCTAAATGATTTGGTTCACAAATATGACTAAAAGAACTAAATATTATTTCATATAGTCACAAGATATAAAAAAATTTCATTTTAGACGAAAAGTCTAACAACAAATTGACAACGAAGTATACCATGAGAATGAACTATATTTGTAAATAATTTATAATATTTTTTATTTTATAAGAGGTAAATGGAATTGGATAAAATTAAGTGAGAGTTTAATATAATTATTTGTTTTGAAAATTGAAATAAATGGATTAATAGAATAATTTTGATGAGTTACAAATTTATGCTTGTGATACCTCTACCACTTAGATATCAACCTAAGTTGACATGCATATATTACATGGAAGAACATTAACTAACAACTCTTGAGGAGAGCCTAGAAGCTTCACTTTAGCTTTGCATGTCGCTGTAAAGGGTGTATTAGAAATCTATAAGATATGGAAACTTAGCTTATATGATTCTGGAGTTGCATGTGAGGTGGATGTTCTAGCTCAACAGCTACTAACAAATAAAGGCAAACAATTCCTTTATCACCTTATTTTGATGTTTTGATTGGCTTTGAAAGAACCTTATATTTCTTTCTTTTCATAACATATATATTACACTCCCTAGTGTTATTTTGAACTTAATAGTGTCCCCTTAGCATGTAAACTAATTCCTTATGTATAAATAATCAGTTAAAATCATTTACTGGGAGGAGGGGTAGTAAGGTTATCAGTTACTCCCTTCTAGATCAATTGTGAGTAGCCATTTTCAAAGAATAATTGGTCCAACTTCTCTGTCTTTATATTACAAACTACTCATTTTCTAGTAATGTTTAAAATTTTCCATAGGAAGGCTCCTATAGGTAGTCTATCTTTAACTGTTATCCATAAAGTAAATGCCACTCTGGGATTAGTCTATAGAGATCACACAAGTTTGAACCAGGGAGCTCTGGGTTTGAGGATGGAAAGTTTCTTTTTTCATAAGGAATTGGAGTAGCTTCCATCATTTTTAGACTCCATATGACTTTATCACCTTCCACTAGGCAAATGTGAGTATTTAAAATCCCGTTGATAATAGGGCTTTTAGCGATTTGACTCAAAGATGTTGGGATTTATTGCTAGGACATCTACGAAAATTGCATCTTTAAAAATAATGTCGTGTAACATATCTAGATTAGGGATGTTTCTTAAGATGCTGACATCGGGCTAAATGTCCATCTAGAATTTTTTGTAAGTACCATCCCCAATTTTGTATTTGATCACCCCTTTAATTAGTTTCCTATCCTTTAGGATTCATGATAATGGCTATGAGGCTATAGTTTTGGGGTGAAAATCAGAGGTGAGCGTTGAGATTCTAGTATTCATATAACCACCTAACCCATAGAGTATATTTCTCATGATCCATTCTTAAGAATATCTTAATTAGCAGGACCTCATTAGTTAGTCTTATAGACGTGATAGCTAAGCCATCTTGCTCTTTTGGTAAGGATAGTTCCTTCAATTTAACCTTAGCTACGACCCATTTATTAGAATCCCTAAACCTAAGGAAGCTTCTCATCAACATATGACGTAAAGAAAATAAGTATGACATCCACAAAAAGTAGACTAGTGAATTTTAACTTCTTATATTTGGTGTAGTACTTGAAAGCGGGATCATTGCTAGTACTTAACTTTATAAGTATTGTAGACACCTCTATTCCCAGAACAAATAAATATAAAGACATAGGGTCTCCTTGCCTTAACACTTTCACTACCTTGAATAGCTTTGTAGGTTCCCTATTGATATGAGCACTAAAGTACTCTAACATTATACATTGTTCCACCCATTCATTGAACTTTTCAAGAAATCTGAAAGCCCTCATAATGCTGAGAATGAAATTCCAATAAATGAAATCAAATGTTTTTTAGATCAACCTCAATTGCACAATTCATTAGTTTTTGTTTCTTTAAGTGGCATGAGAACAATTATTGAGCCATCAAAATGTTATCTCCTATATGTTTATCCTTTAGTAATGCCCCAAGATCTATCTATAAGGCTACACAATATATACTTCAACCTATTTACAATCATTGAAATAACTTTGTAGAAGACATTACGGGTATAAGTTTTAGGAATAAGGTCTATGAGGGTTTTATTTAACGCTTTCAATAATTTTCCATGTATAAAGAATTCCATGATTAAGTCAATTACCATATGCATCATTAGTGGCCATTATTTTTGATAGGAAAATCCATTCATGCCATCAAGTTTAGGAGCTTTATCAAGATTCAATGAGAATACCACTTCTTCCACCTCTCGTTTAGTAGCACCCCACGCCCGCGAGACCCGAACCCGACATCGAGGGTGATATCCGAGCCCGTGACCCGCGAGGGTGGCATGCTAGAGCAGTTAAAACAGTTCAAATAATCAGTAAAATATTTTTTTAAAGCAATCCAAAACTCGGAAGTCTATAAACGATTTGGGCCCGCAATACAAAATCATTTTCAATGAAAACACTATTTCAGTAATCAAATCACAATACAACATTAATCAATTGGGATCTCTATAATAACAGTACAAATCTTGCGGAAATACAAATCTACATAAACATCAGAATGACTCAAATGCAGATGTGAAACCGATCCCGACCTTAATCTCTGCCTTGCCTATAGTAATCATACTCCCGTTTTACTAACGGGGTACTCTTCAATTCCTGAAAAATAATTGCAATGTTGGATGAGTTTGCGAACTCAATGAGAAACCATCATCGATAGTTCACCCAACTCATGCATATACACACAATATATCACATAGTCACACAATAACACATTCGGAACACTATAAGACAAT
>JANIHY010000002.1:61486165-61497563 GCA_027479065.1 Erythroxylum brevipes
AATTTTAATGTTAGTAATTATTTAAAATATATCAATGATAAAAAGTATTTATATAATTATTTTGTTGGAATAGTCTAATTGTAACCAATTATAATAACTCAATAATGAAACTAATTGCAAATTGATTAATAAGTATATAACCTTTTCTCATCTTGTATGATTAGATGAAATTATCTCAAAGAAGAAACAAAAGAGAAAGTCAAGGGGGGATGATATAGGTAGGGTTCGTTGGCCAAAAGAAATACTTCTTCTCTTTTGTGATCTTTGTAACCAATATATTCAAAAGAGTAAAGGAAAATGTGGTAGAGTTATTTGTCATAGTATACCATGGAAGAAGGTAGAGAATAATTTCATAAAGCAACCAACTTACAATAGGATAAAACTAAGCTTAAGTTTAAAGAAGTTTTGAGTGCTATAGATGGATTTTCAAGGGATTTACTTGTACCAAACGATCCCGAATTCAAGAAGATTTCACAACAAATTGCCAATGATGCCAGATATATGCTATATTTTAAGGTAATTCAATATGCCCTTACTCCCTCCTTCATTATATTTTTCATTAAAAATTGTTGTTTTATCATCTTATGATCATTGTTTTATATTAGGATTGCATTGGAGCTATTGATGGTACACATATAGCGATAGTTGTTGCAGAAGAGGATCGAATGAGATACAGAGAAGGGAAAGGAACAACAACTACAAATGTATTGGCAGCTTGTGACTTTAACTTATTATTTATTTATGTTTTAGTGGGTTGGGAGGGATCAGTACACGATTCTTGTATTTTCTTTGATATAATTGGTAATTCGATATTTAAATTTCCAAAACTACCGATAAGTAATTTTAAGATTTGTAGGAGTTGCTATTCATGATTTAGACTTTTTATGATGTCATTTATAATAATTATATTTCCTCTATGAACACTCAAGTAAATATTACTTGGTTGACAAAGATTATCCGGAAAGAGAAGGATATTTGACACCTTACCCAAAGACAAGGTATCATCAATCAGACTTTCGTAATGCAAATCTAAAAGGATCTGGGGAAGTTTTTAATGGAGCTCATTCATCATTGAGAAGTTGCATTAAGAGAGCTTTCGGTGTTCTTAAGGCTCTACGGAAAATATTGAAAAAAATGCCTAAGTATTCATTGATGGATCAAAATAGAATAATTTGTGTAGC
This sequence comes from Erythroxylum brevipes, assembly GCA_027479065.1. Lineage (NCBI taxonomy): Eukaryota > Viridiplantae > Streptophyta > Magnoliopsida > Malpighiales > Erythroxylaceae > Erythroxylum > Erythroxylum brevipes. Next base: position 61,487,347 of record JANIHY010000002.1, read on the forward strand.
TTTTGCATTGCATAACTATATTAGAAGAAGTACAATTGGTGATTCAACTTTTTACATCATCGATTAAGATCCTAAATTTATACCTCCATATGTATTTCAAGATGTTAAAGTTAACTTTACGCAAGAAGGCGTTGAAGAACAGAGAACTTGAGAGATGACAACTATTCGTGATAATATTGTTTCTAGTTTAATGGTTGTTAGACGTCGCTCTTAAATTGTTATAAACCTTTGCTTTAAATGATGATATTCATTTCTTTTGCTCTATTTGAATTGTGTTGTTAAACTTAAACTTCATTTGGATTCTTATATTTTATGTTCGGATGTATCACCATTATTATTATTGTTGTTGTTGTTAGTATTATTATTACTATTATTATTATTATTATTATTTTGTTATTGTTGTTATTGTTGTTGTTGTTGATGTTATTGTTGTTGTTGTTGTTATATATATAATTCTGTATAATTAAATATCTAAAATCTAAATTCTTATAAGAATATTCATTGAAATACTAAAATATATAATATTTATATTCTTATTTTTTTTAAACTCATGTCTTCATAAGTCATTTTACAATAAACACTTAATTTTATCAAATTTCTTTAACAAATAGCTAATACAATTCGTTATTCAAATTAGCTGATATAATCACAGTTATCAACTAAATACAATAAGCTAATTGCCAAATAAGACTTTAATGTTCAATGCTTAACTAATTTGAAAACAATACATCACTATTGCTGTTTTAAGTTTCAACTTTCAACAAATTACCCAAGTGGTAAGTGGCAGTGAGGAGAGGAGACAATGAGAGAAACAGTGACATTAATGGCAAATGGCAAATGGCAAATGGCAAATGGCAAATGGCAAATGAGAATGGCAAGATTGGACTGGCAGGAAGGAGAGAAAGGGTCAGATTAACAGGAAAGGACGGCGACACTGACACTAAAAGGAAGTTGCGTGAGAGTTAGTTACGAAAACTATAACTTTGTTCTCACTTCTTTCCTTCACGTAAAGGCACACATATCAGACAGATAACCAATGCCCCTTTGGCGTACCATTATCGCAAGAATGCAACGATTTTGAAATCGGACTGGTTGACCGAAATAAATATGAACTTAGAAAAACAGGCCAATGTTTTTGAAAACTTTATCCATCTTTCTAAACGCGTAGGACCCGAGAGCGTCAAACTCTCTTCCTGTCTAATTATTATTTTTATCATAAGTTTGTTAAATTAAATTGAAGTATTAATTAGTATATATAACTAATTTTATTTAAGAATACATTAAAAATAACATTTAAATCATAAAAAATTATGTTTAAAGGATATTAAAAAATACTTTAATTCTTATGAGCTTTCAATAAAATATCTTGTAATCTTTATTTATTATTTATTATATACCATTTTAATTTCCACCAACTTTAATAAGGTAGAGGCAGGCACGAAGATGCTTAGCAAGGGGGCCCACGAAAGTCTCTTCTTCGCTAAAAAAAGAGCGGAATAAACATAAATGATGGAAATTAAGAAAAAGGAAAATGAAAAACGGAAAGAACACACAGGTTGTGGGGGTGGCTGGTGGATGTGGTGGGGGTTAGAGAGAGAGAGAGAGATTATCTTTCCAGAAGAAAGCGATAGAGTTTTCTGGGAAAGCGACGTAAAATTATTAACAGATTTAAGAAAAACACGGCTGAAGATGGTCGAAGCGATCCTCTGAGATCTTCCTGTAAAAGGCAGTAATAGAAAAAAAAAAAAAAGGGTTAAAAAGATTCTTGGTGTCTTTTTTTTTTTTTAGTTGCTGCCTTTTTTTTTTCCGATCTATCCATCAAGCTATCTTCTTCCCCACCCCCACCCCACCATTTCGTTACATTTCTTTCTCTTGAAGAAATATTTCAATCCTTCTCGTTTGGTAGAAAAGAAAATCAATTACAGTATTCATATTCTCAACCAAAATATCAAATTACTTGCCTCAACAACAGCAAAAGCAGCAACCACACGTACTTTCTCCATGTTTCTGTGGTAATCCCCCGTGCCCTTTTGCCTTTTTCTTTTGGATTGCTTGCTGCCGGGGGCATTCCTCGATTCTTTTGTCTCTATCTTTATGTTTGTGGACCATTTCCATTATAGCCCCTTGCTTATTTGTTCTTATTTACATTCTGTCGTTGTTCTCTCTTGCATGGTTTTCCAGCTCCGAGACTAATTGAAAACGAAAGCCTGGCGACCCGTCTTATGCGGTTTTTGTAGTCAAGAGAGATACATTAAAAGTAAACATGAGGGACCCTGATATGATCTTCTTCGTCAAAAGTCGAAGCTTTCCGCTTTATTGTAACGTAGTTCTGTAAATTTGTAGTTTATGTAAATTAAAAGCGTCAATCTGGGTATTGTAACAGCAGTTGGTTTTGCTGTCGCTGGCGTGATTGTTGTGAGTTGAAGGGGGTTGGTTTTCAATAGGAAACCCGGCGATACTCCATAGAGTCCTGGCTGGGGGTAGATATTATTGTTGCTACCGCCTCCACTATCCTATTTGGTCCATCAAGCAATGGGGGTTAGATGGCAGCTAATTGGATTTAATGTTTTAACCTTCTTGGTTTTGATTATTGGTCTCAAAGTTCAGCGGTGTTGGTCGCTTAATGATGAGGGTAAATTTTGTGTACTCTTTTGTCCGTAATGATGTATCTTGTTAGCATACAAAAGGTGCTATCCTGATATGTAAATTTAATGCGTGCACGAATGCAGGACTGGTTTTGCTGGCCTTCCGGGCCAGAGTGATTTCTGATCCGTTTGGTGCCTTTTCTGATTGGAATCCCCATGACAGTAATCCTTGCTCATGGTCTGGTGTTCATTGTGTAGCTGATAAAGTGCAGATACTGTAAGTCCCTATTGTTGTTTAACTTGATAGAGTTTTTACACTCTATGTTGCTATTGAGTGTTCGTTTGAGATATTCAAGTATCATCTTTACTATAGAGCGTTCTGGAATAAAGGAATTTTCGTAGTGTTAGTAGAATTACTACAAATGATGATTTTGTTGCGTCTTTGATGGAATGATATACTACTATTTGATTATAGACCTTCTTGGTCTTGGATTTTACATGGGTGGAAACTGATCAATGAAGTTAATTGATCTTCTGTTGAATGCTTTCAGGGATCTCAACAGCCAATCTTTGGATGGGACATTGGCACCTGAGCTTGGAAAACTTATTCACTTGAGATCTCTGTAAGGATTCATGACGTTGATGTTTCTTAAAATTGATTAAGACTGGGATTTTACTGACTCTTCCATTCACAATGATGTGCTTACATCTCCTGATTTTGATCCCACACACAAACATATATATTGATGCTGCTTCAAAAAATTTCCTTTGGGAGGTTTTTCAATTGTTTTCTGTAAATGATGTAGTGCTTAAGAAAGTTATGAGTTTGTGCATGTGGGGCTAGACATGTAGGCTATATTACTAGATATTGCTGCTTGAATACTGCAGCATCAAATTTTCTTTTAGCAATTATATCATGGAGCTTAAATGGTTTTCCATTACCAACATCTTCATCAATTGGAGCCTGCCCTTATCTTCCCTTTGGCATTCCATTTATGATTCGCTTAATTTCTCAGGCTAGTTGGTTGCGTAATCTATGGATCTAGTCATTCAACCTGCATTTTCATCTTGTTCAGGTTTTGTTTGAATTATTGTGCGCATGATAATTCATTTTGTTTTTAACTGGTCTGCTTAGTATGACCTTTTCCTCTTACATCTGGCTTTCACGGTATTGCAGTTCCCATTTTGTTTTCCATTTTCAGCAGAAGTCCTATCTTGTATCAAATATAAATTCTGTACAACGCAAGTCTGATATTATTGTCTTTATACTATCTGTTAATCTTGTTTCCTTGAATTGTATCTGAACAATGCTCTGTTTGATGTTAGATTCTGTCATAATTTTTGGTTGTATGCCTCATAATTGATTTTGATATTTCTTGAGATGATGTCTTAGATTTATTAACTTTGAGGATTTTTATACAATAATCTCATCATTTTGCATTCTTTTACGCCGTTATATACTATACAGATTGCTGCATGCCAATCTAATTTATCTTCATAATTCCTTTTTTGTTTTCATTAACAGTATTCTCTTCAAGAATCATTTCTCTGGTACCATTCCTAAAGAGATTGGAGAACTCGCGAAACTGGAGTTACTGGACTTAAGGGATAATAACCTAAGTGGAACGGTACCAGTAGAAATTGGAAAATTAACATCACTGAATTGCTTGTGAGTTAGCTTTCATTGTTTAAACTGCTGGACATTATGTCTTTTTTTTATATCTCTGTTGAGATGGTCTCTCCTCATAGGTTGCTTTGTGACAATAATATTGAGGGTGGCATTCCTCCCGAGATAAGGAATCTTAGCCAGCTCTCTGAACTGCAATTTGATGAAGACCTTGCAGCAGCACCCACTAGAATCAGCTGTGTAAATCGAAAGTTAGGGCATTGGTAAGTGCTTCTTTCAATATTTTCCCTTTTTACTATGATTCATAAACTAAGGTCAGAATGAGTTAATCGGGAATTATACAAGATATTTGATGTTCTATGTGTGCAGTTGATTCTTTTTAAACTGAGATCCCATTCAAGTTCCTTCTTTAGCATTTTGAATCTGAGCATCAATTATGTCTCATATGATTAAACATATTAAAGCTCTAATTTCCTTCTAATTTTTCTGGATTGGCGTATTGAATAATGTTAACTTCTTGAAGCTTTCTGACTAAAAAATTTAGCAGAAGGTGATTTTAAACAAAACAGAATGTTGAGTTTCGAAAATGGTAATCCTGTGACTGTTATCTTTAAATGAATCTCACTATCATTTCCTGAAAAACGTGTAGGCTGTGCAAATTCAGTCCACAATCATTTGGAAGTCCAACTAGCTTCTTTTAATTTGGTTTTGTCTGCCCATGCTTGAATTATCTTTTTCTAATTTGCTTACTGTGATTGATGATGAAGGCAGTTAAGCTTCTTCTATGTTTTTTAATCTTACTGTGTCTATTTGACAGCATGTGGCAGAGTGGTCTGAAACGACTGAACAGAGCTGGTTCTTTTATAATTCCAATTAAAGGAGCTTTAACAGATTATCTCAACTCCTTACGGCTGCAACAGTATGGAGTTAACATTCTTGTCTTTGTTGATGTTAGAGATCAATGTGTTATATTTACATCATAATGGGCTCTATTGCTTCCTTCTTTCTGAAACCGTCATCCTTTCTTACTAGGTTTAAACTTGGAAAGCATTTTCTAAATGGCTTCGGAGACAGTAGCTGTGATAAGCCTTTAAGTGAGTAGAAATGATTTCTCCAATCATGGCTTATAGAACAGAAACAATTATACTTGGAGAGACAATGACCTAATTTTTGCACTGAGCAGGTTCATCTGTGCCATACTTGGTCCAAAATGTAGAAATTGTCAAATTTGCTCGCCGTAGACTATTTGATCAGTCTATTAATCTCGCAGCTGCACCTGCTAGTGGTGGCTTAGCCTCTCAACAGATCATTGCGCTTCCAACTACCCGAAGTAGTGGGTCCTTCCCAGCTGTACCAAATGCCAAAAAGAAGCCTCTGTCTCCTCCAGCTGATTCTCCACCAAAAGAAACCAACTCTTCAAGTGTGGCTGTCAGGACGGGAACTAAACCGCAGTCTGCATCTTCAGGAAATACATGGATTTATTTCTTAATCATTCCAATTGTCGCTGTCTTGCTCATTGTTTTTGCTGGTCTGGTCTTTGTTTTCCGGAAGCGAGTAGCAACAACCATCGGTCCTTGGAAGACTGGACTGAGTGGTCAGTTGCAGAGAAGATTTGTCACAGGTTATTTATCTTGAACTTTGAAAAGACAATATGAAATCCATATAATGAACTTCAAATTGATTATGATTAACCACTTGATTTGTCATTTTGTTGTTGTAACACCTTTGGCTTTAGATACCCAGCTTAGGTTTAGTTTTGCTTCAATTGTTAAACTATCTTCAATATTTAAATCTTGATGCCCAGGGGTTCCAAAGCTTAATCGACAAGAGCTGGAAACTGCATGTGAGGATTTCAGCAACATTATTGAAACTCTTGATGGTTGCACTGTATACAAGGGAACACTATCCAGTGGAGTTGAGATAGCTGTTGTGTCAACGGCAATTACTTCTTCCAAGGACTGGTCAAGGAATGCAGAGTTGGCTTATAGGAAAAAGGTCGGTCCCCTTATGTTGGCTAATTTAAAGATATGACACCCTAAGAATAGATGCTATAATTTCGAGATCTGCATTTCTTCCGTTTTCATACTTAACAAATTTTATTTTGCTTTAATCAAAACCTTTTGGTTGGCTTTCTTACTCTTCCTTTTTTTTTTGGCATATTGCAGATTGATATGCTATCACGAGTTAACCATAAGAACTTCGCCAATCTACTTGGATATTGTGAAGAGAATGAACCTTTCTGTAGGATGATAGTGTTTGAATATGCTCCAAATGGAAGCCTCTTTGAGCATCTTCATGGTAATACTCAAACCTGGAATATTTATTTCAGGTTTAGTCAAATATTGTAGTGGTAACGGTTGAGAGTTGCCTTTTCAGTTAAAGAAATGGAACATCTTGACTGGAGTGCAAGGACGAGGATCATCATGGGAACTGCTTATTGCCTTCAGTATATGCATCATGATCTGAATCCCCCTGTAGCACATTCAACCTTGAATACGCATAATATCTATTTAACTGATGACTATGCTGCTAAGGTACGTCCTTCTTCTCCTCCATGATTCATCTTTTGCTACTCCTGTTAATTTACTTGTTATTTATGTTTCCTCCCTCAGATTGCTGAGATTTGTTTCTCCGCACCAGCTGCATCAAAACGTAAGATATCATCTGACAATGAATCGGAACATTCTACTCTGCCACCGCTTGCCAATCCAGAAACAAATGTGTACGGGTTTGGGATTTTGTTATTGGAAATAATTTCTGGAAAGCTTCCATACTCAGAAGAGCAAGGGCCTGTTGAGAAATGGGTAGGTTGTGATAGAACTTCTTTTAATTCTTTGCTCTGCCATTCATCTGAATATGGCTCCGATTTACTGGGATAGCTAGTGTCTGACCAAAGATATAATCATAAACTTTTAGGCTGCTGAATATTTGAATGACAAGCGCAGCATCAGCTACATGATTGACCCAACACTTAAGTCCTTCAAAAACAATGAACTTGACGTGATCTGCGAAGTTATCCAAGAATGTATCCATCCAGATCCAAGAAAGAGACCAACAATGAAGGAGATCACTTCCAAATTGAGGGAAGTGATTGCCATCTCTCCCGAGCAAGCAACTCCAAGACTCTCTCCCCTATGGTGGGCTGAACTTGAGATTTTATCTGTGGAGGCAACTTAAAGTTCATTCATGACTCTCTTCTCCTGTGTTGTAAGTCACGTCTCTCGCATTCTCTGTGTATTGATTAGCTTTTGAACTGGTGATCTCCCCACCACACAACACCACCAATTACCGTCAAGTTCTCACCCCTCTTTTTGTCTCTTTGGTCTTAAACTGCCCTATAATTCATTCGATTCAATTCTTTTGTTCCAACTTCTCCCTGCCATTCCATTGCAACAAGAATGTGTGATATATATTGTTTTTTTTTTTTAAGGATTATCATACTCCCAAATGGTCCAAATGTATGGTTTCACTATTGAAGTTTGTGGTGTACAAATACTAACATATAGCACTAGGATGGTGGTCCTAGTGAACAATGTTCATTGTGAGGCTTATTCCTATACTTAGGTTGTCGGTGTTCTTGGAACTAATGCTTCGTTGACTAACTGGATTAGGCCCTTGGTAACCAAACTGGAGATCTCTCTTGTAATTTGTTGGTACTATAATCGCATTTGTACATTCCAATGAAATGAATACAGACAAAGTTGGCATATTGAGGATGCTTGTCAAATGCCAAGTATCGCCATATAAAGACCTCGTGTAATCCTTAGTCACCTGAAGTCTAATGACCGTACAGCTGTAATGGGAATCATTTCGTTGCCCAAGTCCGAAACTGCAGAATGTAGTCAAATACGTACGCACGAAGTACTTGCAATCAATCAGCTGCTTGAGTCAGTGTTCATTTGCTGCCATGACCCACCAAATCTCAAGCTTGGATGGATGGCTCTACTCGAATGGGAATGCTGCAAAATTTTAGCCATCTATCATATTAAAAAAAAACACTAACAATTGTAGTAAGCTTATGTTTATAGAGGTAATTTATTTTTAAAAAAACACTAACAAATAAAAATAACATTTGATATGTTTATCGAGGTAATTTATATTTTATTTATTTATCTTATGTATTTGCACAAAGTACAGTTCTACAGTTGGTTACTAAGCAAGACTGATTATTACGTCATTATACTTAATTGGTAAGATGTACGTCATTATGTGATACGTCATCATGTTTAAATTTCAAGTATACGTGACATTCTATTAACAACATGTGAATTGTTTAGTATATGGTTAATTTGATAACATAAGGAACTTCTTACAGGAAAACATGTGAAAACTAAGAAGCAACACAAACACAGCGAGAAGCCAGGGCCAGTTTGGAAGACAACCAGTTTAACTTCCTAGGTTGGAGCAAAAACCGAAGGCAAACCCAAAAGTCTACATAGAGAAACACAAACTAAACTTCTAATAGCTGAACATTACTGTAACTTCTTTTTCCCAAGTGCCTCAGCTGTAGCTGAAGCATACTAAAAGCAGCCAAGAAGTCCAAGCTCTGAAGTGGGCTAAGAACATCCAAAACACCCTTCAAAATCCTCAGTCTGACACAATCTGCTGCTTTCATAACCTTCTCTAAACCAGCCATTAGTCCACTCAACGCCACCTCCACTAACCCTTCCACGCGTTCGCCGACTGAGTCACCACCGTTCCTGACTTGGCTCGTTAACCGAGCCAACTCGACCATCTTTCGGTCCGCCAAAGCCACCTGCTGCCTCTCCATTTCTCTCTCCACCTTCTCTTCCTCCGATCGTACTTTCATCTTCAATTGCTCGATCTCTGTCAGCTGTTCCTGAGTTAACTCTGTTAGACGCGGCCCCGGAAACCCAGTCGTTCTCATCGACTCCAGGAGCTTGAACATCATCGAAGGTTTCCACCCTGTTATCCACAAATACGCCTTCTCTAAAGGGCTAATCCATGTTGGACAGAAGAAGGCGAGGACGTCGTCGTGTGCTGACGCCCATTTAAGGGTGTAATATTCCTTGTAATGTTGTGTCACCTTTGACACCAGATGTTGTACTTCTTGCTCACTAACAACTTGCTGGCTTGACACCCTAAGACTAAGTAGTTGCTGCAGATACTCATCAAGTTGATACAACCACTTCTCAAAAATCTCAGAGAACATCTCTCCAACTTTCTTATTCATTTCTTTTTCACAAAAAGAAAGTTGAATTGATTACACATCTTAAAACTGTAAAGACGGTAGGCTTATATATGCATACGTGACATGCCACAAGTGATATTCTTTAAAAAAGACAGAAAGAGAGATTTTTAGGTGGGATGAATGATGTGTAGACTTTAAAATTGTATGATGTTTTATAGTAATCGTCACGTTCAAGGGAGGGAGGGAGAGAGAGAGAAGGATAAACTTGACTTTTGACTGAGTTGAAGAGTCATCCACCATGCACCCCACCACCTGGAGTTTGAGTTTACTAATGTTGGCAAACGTGTCAGTTGAGGGCTCAATGTGGGGTTCAACGTGGAACCCAAATAGATGGGCTTCACTGTTGCTCCTCCTCCTCTGCGACTCGGCACCCTCCCAACTTTATCTTAATGACTACTCAGGAAAACATGGAACGCAGTTAATGGCTATTGCGTCTTGCCGACTGTGAGTCTTACTTCTTATCGAAGTGTAGAATACCTCACCGTTCTGGCTGACATACGCCGATTCCAGAAAATTATTGGTCAAATTGCTAATCTTAAAACGTAAAGTTTGGAAAATATCAAAATTAAATTTCAAAAATTTCAAATTTATCCCAAAAATTAACTCTTTAGGCCCTGTTTGGTTGGATATTAATTAATAAAACAGAATATAATAGAATAAAACGGAACGGAACAGTTTATAATAAAATGGAATGTAATATATTGAAAAGTTGTTTAGAAAAGAACTATATATTATGACCTATATGTAAAAGATTAAGCAATGATTGACTCCCTAATTTACTGCAATGACCAAG
>JANIHY010000002.1:61545819-61567656 GCA_027479065.1 Erythroxylum brevipes
TACCAATCACTCATAAACAGTATTAAATCAGTCAATTGAACTCAATTACTCTAATTTCTCAATTAACTCTCAATCCAATCAGTCCAGTTAGTTCATACTCACAGTCAAGTCCCAGAAAATCATGAATGCACGTACCTAAGAATAAATGCATATGCAATAAGCTTGTTCCTCTATAATTAGAGGCCAGTAGCATGCTCAGTTAATGAATGCAGTGGAAACTATCAGTATGACTCATAATTACCAAAATACCCTTGCTAACAGTAACGGGATGTTACAAGTATGGTAACTCAATTTAACTCTTCAACTAACCGAATTTGATTTAAATTAATAATTTAAGAAAATTATTAGTTTGAGTCATATTTAATTAATTTGGTTCAAGTTTAAGAATTGAGTTAAAACATTATGTAAATAGCATTTGAACAGTCCATGCTTGATGTTCATATTATGTGTGTTTTCTTATTTTTTTTTAATTGAAGTTTAAGAAAAAGAGTTCTTTTTTAGAAAACTAAAACTTAAAAAGAATTTCTTTGAGAATTTTAAAGATCAGGAAATTTTTTAAAGTTTCTTAAATTACAGGAAAATCTGGGTCTTTTACCTTTAAATATATATCTTATTGGCACGTAGAACCTAAAAAAATCAAATTAAACAAAATAAAATTTCTTTTTTCAATCAAGCAATAGAGAACTGTCATTCTTGAACTTGACAATGAAACATTGTGATCCTTTTTATGTTTAGATGAGGCATGTGCATTGGAGAAGACATGTGCATATGTTATGCTAGTGTTATAAAGGGTTTCTCAAACACTAAACTTGTAATGAAGTTGCGTCTACTTCTTTGTACGAGAATCTTACTTAGGTATGCTTAAGAAAGATTTAACCTTTTCACATAGTTGTTGACCAATAACCTTTTACCCTCGAGTAGGAATACTACAAAAGTATTAAATAATCATAGGAAACAATAAACATACAAGAACTAAGGTAAAAATTAACGTTTGTTGTTTTCTAAAAAATATACAAAAATGTTATTGCTTAATGTGTTCCCCTCCTCTTTATTTTTGTTCTCAAGAACAAGACTTAAACAAGCTATATAAACACCTCTGACTTTACAATTCAAAATTTTAACTTAATTGAACTAACTAAATCACCTTTATTTTTATTATATTACATCACACCAACTAATTGGATGAGACCCTCATCTAAACAAGACTCTATCTAATAGTTACATCGCAACTAACAAGATAAGAGATTACATTTATTTAAGAAAGATACATTCATATCCATGGAAAACTCTCCTCAAGAAAAGAGGTTATATTTACTTAGGAAATATACATTTATATCAATAGAGAATTCCACCATTTTCAAATGATATTTTTCATGGTCTTTATCTTTTAGAGTTGACGTATATCTATTGTGATTTTATCTGCCATATCATCTAAGATCTCCTATTGATCTTTATCTATTGATGATGAGTCATCCGAGCCTAAAGTCTTTCATAACACACTGGTTTGGTCCAATGCTTACTCATGTCAGGTCCATTAGTCAAGATTGTCTATTTGAGCACACATTAAGTCTTTAGAGCTTTCACATATCTCCCTCATTCATGTGATCCATCTAACCTTCAACCTAAGGTCCATCTTAAGCTATCTTTTGGTGTCACATCCAAATCTTACATCTCATTGAAGATTACCACATTGGGCACCAATGAATGCCAATGCTTGCTACTCTCAAGCTTCCATTGACAATGCCCATTTTCTTTGCCTACTAGTAAGTCCTTGCTTATGTCGTTGTTTCGAGTGTCAAACACTGGTTAAGACTCGTTAATGCCTGCATAATTTCACTAATAGGACTTGAGGGTCTTATAGCTAGCATGTGGTTTTTTCTTTGGTTAATGTTAAAGCCCATGAAAAAAATCTTGGTTATGATTTTATGACAATGTTGAGTTCATCTAAGGCGTCATAGAGGTGGTCCAAAAGAAGTTAAGGGGAGCAATTATTGGAATTATGCCTATGACCTAATTGTAATGTAATAGATTGAACATTTTTGTTTTGTGATTATTAACTTTGTTTAATAACATGGAAAATGATTATATTATCACATTATGTTTATTGTTTTTATCCTAATATGATAAGTCCTTGATTAAATTTATACACTTGCCATTATAATGGAGATTATGATAGTGAGAGTCAAGTCTGTAAGGTTTAATCTAAAAGTGTTCTTGATCATAGGATCATCAAATAATGACTTTAATGATTCGATTATATCAATATGTATGTAATAGTAACTAAGTTACATATATAAATGATGTATATAGAGATATGATCATTGAAATGACCAAACTAAGAATTCCCAATGGTTAATATTACCTATAAACTGTCAAGTAAGATATTTTTATAAGGATTTAAATATATATTTTTTAACCTAAGATCATCATAGTAATCAATAGGTCTCTTATTATGTCTTGATGTCGAACACCTAGTATGTAAAAATACTAGTTGAATGATCATTGGTTATAATTAAATACCTATCTGATTAGTGGTGAGTTAAGATGAGATCCATTGACTCTAGATAATGAGTTTGAGCTCTATGTTGTCATTGATCTTAATAGTTATTTTAAGACCTTGGCTACGACTATTGAATGAGTGAGGAAAGTAGTTTTTTGAGTTATTCACCAATCATTAATAATCGACATGTAACATAGTTAGAACCATATCTTAGGATAATCTAGAATTGTAATAATGGAAGGTAATAATACATTATCTTTAATCAAGTTTTGTCTTTGTAAGGTTGTTACATCACACATTTATGAGTGTAATATTTTCTATTTATGATTATTTAATTTATTATGAGATTATTATTAAATAATCGATAAGGCTATTACTATCTTTTTTTCTAGCACAAAAAATATAATTAATATTGGAAAGAGCCCTATCCAAGGCTTGGTTAGCTTGCGGTTTAACTGAAATCCTATTGACTAGTTCAAAAAAATTCCTTTTCCAGTTTGATTTGAATGTGAGATGAATGAGGTGTTGGAAAAGGGACCTTGGCATATTCAAGGGAAGCCCTTGTTCTTACATAAATGGAGTTTGAATGCGGGGGGACAGGAGATAGTTCGATATGCCCTAGTTTGGATTAGATTCCATAATATCCCCTTTGAGTATTGGAACAATGAAGGGTTGGGTAGGATCACTAGCATAATGGGACACCCTTTGTTGATGGATTCCCACATTGCAAGAATGTCCCGAATACTATTTGCTAGAATCTCGATTTGGAAAAGAACTGACCTTTTTATTTTGATTGGCAACTTATGAAGATGAGGGGCAAATGACATTTAAAGAGATTGCTATCGAATATGAATGGAAACTTGAGAAGGTAGTAAAAAAAAGGAGTGGTAACCAACTGGTTGAATATTTGAAACTGGGGCTCAAGCAGAATTGGAAATGGATAATAATTCTGAACCTATAAGTGGGAACCAATAGAACCAGAGTGCCCAGGAGCAAATCCCTGAAAAGATACAAGGCTCTAAGGAGAGCAGATTGGTGGGAACCCCAATTGAACAAAGTAAACAAAAAGAAGTGCAGCATAAGTAGGATGATCCCAAAGTAAACCTTGAAGATGTTGACTATCCTGGTGTAAGCGAATTGGGTAACTCTATTGCCTTTTCTAAATCTGATGTGGTTCCTAGTAATTCCTCTGAAGCTCAAAACTTGGGATCAATAGAAGGGACCGAAGGGGACTTTAACATTAGAAGAGGTAGGAAATCGAGAAGGAAACAAAAACAATAGTTTGTTCTTAATTATTTTAGTTATGGATCTAGGTTTTTGGAATATTAAAGGTCTTAATAATCATAAAAAAATAGCTAGCTGTGAAATCCTTCCTTAAGATGATGCCAGTTTCTTTTGTTTATTTGATAGAAACTAGGATTAAGTCTCATTTCCTTTTGTATAATATTTGCTCTCCTATGTTTCCTAGATGAAAATTTTGTAGTAATTTAGACCAAACTTCTTGTGCTAGGTTAGTGGTTATTTGGAATCCAGATCATATGTGTGCAATCCTATTATTACCACAGACCAATTGATCTTGTTGGAAGTGTCCCTGTGAATTGTGATTCTGTTTTCTTTGTTACTTGTGTTTATGGATCTAATAACCTCAATCATAGGAAAAATCTGTGGGCTTCCCTGTCAAACATTAAACTCACAGTTGGGAACCAACCTTGGCTATTAGTTGGTGACTTTAACACCATTATATTTTCTCACAAAACTGAACCCCTTTGCTCCTTAGCTATAAGTGGTATGAGAGATTTTAGGAAGTGTGTAGAGGATTGTGGTTTGTATGATCTCAACTCTAGTGACCCTATTTTTACATGGACCAATCGATAATCAGCTGATCTCCACATAGCTAGAAAACTGAATAGAGCACTTATAAACTCAAAGTGGAGTTATCAATTTCCTAGGTCCTATCGAGAAATCCTTAATCCTAATATTTCTAACCATTCTCCTATAGTGATAAGGACTTCTGCTTTCCCTAAGAGAAGGTATTTACCTTTCAGATTTTCTAACTTCCTAGTCTCTCAACCAACCTTTCTTCAAATAGTAGAAGAGGCTTGGAACACTCCAATCCAAGGGACTCATATGTTTTGTGTTGTATCAAAGCTTAAACTAGTCAAAAACTCTCAAATCTCTAAATTCAGTTCAGGTTGGTAATATCAATGATAAAGTTGAGGCCTGTCAAGTTGCATTAAATAACATCCAAGACCAAATGAGGATTTTGCCTAATAGGACTCAGCTTGCTGCTGAAGAGCATAAGGTTATGAACAATCTGTTTAATGCTCTTAATGATCAAGAATCCTTTTACAAACAAACATCCCGTATTAAATAGCTTAGGGAGGGGGATAGGAACACTAGGTTCTTCCATAATTCAATCTTAGTTGAATAAGAACAGAAATATTGTCCACTCTTTACTGGAGGGTAATGGCCAAAGGATTACTAACCTAGAGGAAATCCAAAAATCCTTTTTGAATTTCTTTCAAAACTCTCTTGGTAAAAAAAAAGACATAGCATCGGTAAAGGAGTATGTGACACCTCTGTTTCCCCACCTAATTTCGGAGAACCTCATAAACAATCTTGTAGCTGAAGTTACTTCTCAAGAGATTGGGGAAGTTTTCTTTTCCTTCAATCCAAGTAAGGCCCCTGGCTCGGATGGGTTAAATGGGTTTTTCTTTAAACATTCTTGGCCTATTATTGGTAATGAGATCGCTAGGGCAATCCAAGACTTTTTCAACATGGGAAGCTCCTCAAAGAGCTTAATTCAACCTTTATTTATCTTGTTCCTAAAAGGAACCAACCTTCTACTGTGTTGGACTACAGACTTATTTCTTGCTGTAACTTGATCTATAAGGTGATCACAAAAATAATGTCTAATAGACTTAGAAAGATTTCTCCCCTCATCATTATCCCAAACCAAAGTACTTTCATTAAAAATCTTCAGATAGGGTACATCATTCTCTTAGCCCAAGAAATCTTCAAGAACTATCACCTTTCAAATAGCCACAAGAGATTTGCTTTTAAAATATACTTGGAAAAAGCTTATTATTCTATTCAGTGATATTTTTTCCTTAAGGTGCTCTTAGCTATATTTATTAAGTAGATTGAAAAGTGTCTAATCTCCCCCTCATACTCTATCCTCATTAATGGGCCTCTTACAATTTTTTTTTGGGAAATTAGGATTAAGACAAGGTGATCCTCTCTCTTCTTACCTGTTTATTCTCTGTGTGGGGGTCCTCACTAGGAGTCTGAATGATTCGATAGCAGGAACCCTTACTTTCAAATTCCACTAGAGATGCAAAGCTCTTAAACTTCATCTTTTGTTTGCTGATGACTTGTTAATGTTTTATCATGCTGATCTGACCTCGGTGAATACCTTGTTTAATTGCCTGAACACTTTCTCTAAATTCTCTGGTTTGGAATGAATATTAACAAGAGTCAATTCTTCTTATCTCCTGATATGAACCATGAGTCAATTCAATTGGAAACTCTTTCAGGTCTTCTAAGAGGTTAATTACCTATGAAATATCTAAGACTTCCTATCTTAATAGGTTGATTGACTAGCAGAGACTGTATCCCCTTGTTGGAAAAAATAGATTCTAGAGTTAACAAATAGACTCATAAGGCATTGTCGTATGCTGGTAGGCTTCAGTTGGTTTATTCGATTCTGTCTACCTTTAAGATCTATTAGGCTAGCCATTTCATTCTTCCTGCTTCTATCATTAAAGGAATAAAGTCTAAACTCTAGAACTTCTTATGGTTTGGGAAGGTTGTGACTAAAACTCATGCCAAGGTAAAGTGGTCTGATCTTTGTAGACCTAAAAAGGAGGGTGGTCTAGGGATTAAACATCTTTCTACTTGGAATAATGTTTTCCTGGGTAAAAGGATCCGATTCTTTTTTAATGACATGGAAGCCTTATAGGTTAAATGGGTACACACCATTATTATTAGGTGAAATAACTTCTATAGTGCCCAACCTACTAGCAATAGCTCTTGGAGCTAGAGGAAACTCATTCAGGTCATGAATATTATTGGAAACCATTTCAAATTTAGGACAGGAAATGGTGTTTCAACTTTCTTATGGCAGGACCCGTGGCATCATAGAGGAATGTTGAAGGATCTTGCTACCCTAAGAATTATCAATGGATCAGAACTCCCAATGAATGAAAAAGTAGCTGATATTATCTATGACAATGTCTGGAACTGGCAAAAAGCCATAATTGGGGTCATTCATATGCTAGAACCATTAACATATCAACCCAATGAGTCTCAATCGGATAAGCTAGAATGGATTCCTAGCCCCACAATAACTTACACAAATATCTCATCTTACACCTTGATGAAACCTTCTTCTCCGAGACTACCTTGGTGTAAATTGGTATGGCATCAAGGTACAAACCCACAGTATGCATTTATCTTATGGTTAGCTTTTCTTAATAAGCTACAAACAAGAGATCAGCTTCTTTATAACTTTATTCTTAACCATTGTTCACTATGCTCTTCGAATAATGAATCCATTCGCCATCTCTTCTTTAAATGCTCCTTTTTGAAATTAGTTTGGCTACACTGCCTTAATCACTTTCAGCTGACTATACCAAACCTACCAAATCTTCAATCCATACAAATTTGGTTCAACCAATCCCAAAGCCACATAAACATTGACCTCCACACATTTACTATACTACTATCAGTTGTTGTTTATAACATACGATCCAAGAGCAACCCCATAACCTTCTAAGACAAAGCCATGGAAGTAGGGAGCATCAACACTACAGTGATCTTCCAAGTAATGGAGCTTGTAATGTCGGACTTTCGGAGCCCTTTTGTGTTGTACTATATTTGGAGATACTTTTGTATATTGGTATATACATGTGGCTATATATGAGTTCAAAGATATATTTAAGTCATTTGGGTGTATATGTTAATGATTTATAATGTTATATGCCTTTACATGAACTTAGAATTCATCGGTATGCGAAATCTTGGAGATTTTCGACATGTGAGCTTTCAAGTGGATAAAATCGAGTCCATTAGATGGATATGACCATGGTGATTAAATAAATGTGTTCTAATGCCTTAGAGGTGACTAGACATGATTTATAGACTTATTGGACACTTAGAAAGTTTAATTGGAAAAGTTGATATATATAAGGGCTTATTTGCAAATTGTCAAAAGTTAAAGGACTTAAATGTAATTTTTTAACTCTTGAAGGACCAATTTGTAATTTTATAAAGTTAAGGGGCTTAATTATAATTTTCAAAAGTCCGAGGATCAAAATGAAAATAAGAGTTTTGGTGATTCCCAAATTTTGGGCTTAATTGTAAATTTAGGAAAAGTTTGGGGGTACAATGGTAATTTCACATAACTAAGGGCAAATTGGTAAATTCACCATGTTTAATCAAAGAAAAGTCAAATTTTAGACCCTTCTACATGGTGTGGCCGTGCAACCCCTTTATTTAGACATTAAAGCACTTAGTTTTAATTAAAAGAAAAAAGAAGAAAAGAGAAGAGAGGAGAAGAAGGAGAGTTTCGGCTATACATAAAATTCCATCATCTTTTTGATTCTTCAAGTCAAACCAAGGTGTTCCAAGCTAATTTGGGGTCAAAGAACTCAAATCTATCCTTAGATTTGAGAAATTCTAAAAGGATTTGAAGATATCATTAAAGGAAAGTATATGTAAATTTTGTCTCATTTCTCTCTACACTATGATTTTGAGTTTGGTATTAAGATATGTTGTTCTCCATGCTTGAATATGTATGAAACATGGTTTAGCTGAATGAAATGTGACATGGAGAGGGTTATTTAAGTTAAAACTGAAATTGTTCCCTTTAGGTGAAAGTTGGTGAATTTTTTTAATATCTTTTGAAATTGATGGTCAAAATGAATTCTACGGTGTTAATTATATATGTATGATGTGAATTGATGATGAAGAATGAACAAGATGTGTGTTGGTTAAGTTTAGGTCGAAATGGTGGGAGAAGAAGTGGATTAAGCTAGTGAATTGTGTAATTGATAAATGTAGCTTAAATGAAAGGAGTTGGTTTGCATGGATTGGTGGAATGTATCATTGTTTGGAAGTGTTTACTATATAATAATATAGGAGCATGAATTACTAAGATAAAGACTAGAAAATGTGACTTGAAAGTCATGCACATTAGGTGTTTGTTAAAATGCCTAATTGAACTTGGCTTAGGATTTAAGGTTTTGTAATGGTATGCATTGGAAAATGCTTTCATGGTTACTTATAGTGAACTTGAATTGTTGCTAGATGGGCATAATTATGTTTTGTAATGAGGAAGTATTAGATTAAAGGCATTAAGTATCTTAGAAAATGCAAAAGAAAAACTAATGTGGATAGTAAGGAAGTAACCATATGAGGAGTTAAAGTGTTAAATCCTATGGCTCAAAGGGAATGATATTATGTTCTATACACTTGTGCGATGGTGTATAAATATAAAATTTATGTTAAGTAGTAATTTCATTGCATGTCTTTTATGTATAAAAGCTCGCGAGCTAGGAATCAAGGAGCTCATACCGGGAATTTTTGAAGGCAAAGTAATGCACACCTTCTTTTAAGGTGAGTTGTTTTTCAAATAGGATTAGAATATCCTAAGACAGGCATGCTAACTTGTATGTGAATTTTAAACCTAGGCATCGTATGGTAGAATTGAATTTCAAACAGATGCTAATATACTTATGTATTTAATAAATGGCATTGTTTGAACAACTATGCATTTAGTTTTCGAAAGATGGCTTTTCCTTTGTGAGAAAATGTTTTGGAATTTACATATGCATAATCGAGTTATGTGTGATGCATGTTTTTATTCTCTTTTGGCTTAAAGCCATGATAAGGTTTCATTTTATCGATTGGACCGATAAATAAAGGCATGGTGCCTTACTTAATTTTATACTTAATATTTACATATGATTTGTTTTGTTATTGGTGAGATAACGATTGGCCAATCTAGTGCTGGGCACAACTGATTAAGCGACCCCCGTACCTTTGATGCTGATACATTAAAGTCGAGTCGCCGTATTGACACTTTTTTATGGGACTTGTGGGTGATTTCATACCTAGGGTCTGGACATCGACAAGATCATCACCTAGGGTCATGACACTCTTGTCAACTATCGTCCGGACTCATCACGGATGAAAGTTGATCCAACACCGAGTATCGGTGGGTCTGCACATTAGTTTAGCCAACTAGTGGTGTCAAACATGATTGTTTTGGCTTATCTCGATATTGATTTTCCTATCGATATTTGAATGATACATATGATGTTTTTATGTGTTTGTGTACTGGAACTGGAACCTATATTTACTAGATGGGTGATTAATAAGCTGGGCCTATGTGAATCCTAATCAGTATATGATGAGGCATAGGCTACGCCTATGTGTTTTTTTTAATATCATGAATGTTCACCTTATAAGATAATTATACCGTCTTGATGTGTATCGAGTTCTATTTGTGATATATGTTTTTCCTACTTACTGAGCACCTAGTGTACTCACCCTCCTCCACTTTCCAACCATGCAGGTTAATTTAGTGAGCTACTCTGTGAGGATCGTGTGACTTTTTGACATATTCGGGGTATTTCCGCACGTGGGTAGTTTATGTTTTATACTTTGGTTGCTTAGTGACTCATAAACTGTGTTTATGTAGTTATGTTTTATGACTTTGTAAGTTAACTTTTGACTATTTGATATTTTATAAATGATTTTATGTATGAATTTTCAATACCGCTATTGAGATTGCCTTGATTGGACTTTAAAATCCTGAAGTTGTGGTTAGATGTGAATATAGAAGTGTGTTTGAAATCGTTTGCGGGTTTTGGAACTTTTAAAATACAGTCGTTGTACTGCCCAAATATTTAGTTAGCCTTGCATAGTTGGATTAAGGATATTGAGAATGTCCTTAGCCCGAGTATGTGGCGGTTGTCATGGGTCCGATGTGGTATCAAGTCGTGGTAGAGCAATTGTGTTCAAACTCTATGAGTAGGGAAATTGTGATTTTGGTTCCTTTCTTTTACTTTATATTGCAGGTCCTGGTTGAGTTGGCCACTCATTAGCACACTCTCTCGTCGGAAATCAACTTCAAGGGTGATCCCAATAGCCTACTGGGAGATAGATTGATAAGTACAGAAGTTGTAAAGTCATGGAAACTTGGTATGAGGGTCCATCGATTACTAACTTCAGGCAAGAGAGGATGCTAGATTGAAGAGCATGGTGTCACAAATATATATAATTCCCTCGTTCGGAAACTCAAACACGAATGGGTATATCCAAAGGACCAAATCAGTGATTCAAAGACAAATGGATGCGAAGTGAACTAAACTTACCCTCCCCCACTGGCCACTGCGATAATTCTTTGCAAATAGGTCAACAATGTGTTCCTAACGTGTAACTAGCTGGAAAAATGTTGAAGTAATTTCTTGAATAGTTCGGTTATAATATCTTATGCTGGGAATTAATGTATTTTGGCAAGGTACTCCTTGATATGGCCATTTAGTGGGCTGACACAACTTAGGATACTGCTTGGTTGTGTAGGCATGGGGAACAATTTTAGGGCTCCTCATGGTAACATGTTAGGTCTCTTTTGTATAGATTAGAAATCACATTCTTGCGAATCTCTTGCTTGTACATACTATTTTTATTTATATATAAATATACTAAATTACCAAATATATATATATAAATATAAAGAAAAGAAGAGAGAAAATAAAACCTATCTTTTCACTTTGATATATTAAGATAAGGAAGAGGGAAGACAAAATAAAGAAAAAGGAGTTATATTCTTCTATTATGTTCTTAACGTTTAAAATAATACAAGAGAGAAAGAGACAAAATTGTTTATTTTGTTCCATTCTTGAAGAAAGAGTTCTTCAAAATCTTTCATTGTCGTATCAAGTGTTGAAAGTGGAGCGTATTTTTCGGTGTAAAGTATATAAAGAATTCATATTTTCAAAATTTATTGTCAATTAATCCTCATATTTTCAGGCATTTGTTATTTGCCAATTTTTGCTATGAGTATGACTAACAAACGCAATAAATAAATTTAAGATTGCAACAAAAAAAATTTCGCAGTGCGTATGCGATCCATCATCAATGACAACAAATCTTTGTATTGCTCGTCAGTTCTCTCTTAGCACTTTCGGCATTTTTTTGGAAAGGTAAATAAATAGATCGTTGTCAAGGGCGTGACAAGATTTTCAGGTCTGGCCAAGGAAGGATGGAATGGTAAACTCAATATACAATTAGAATTGGAGCACAATTTTATGATACAAATTAATCAATCACTTTGATCTATGTCCGTAAACATCCACGAAAAGCCACTATAGTGTATCCAAATGACGAAATCCTACTCTTAACTTCACAGGTTGCTCTTAAGGATCTCCTCAAACTAGATAATAGCTTCTCTGTTAATTAGAAGTAACGTTACGAAATATTAAATCTTCTCAAATTTTGCGTATAAGCAAGATTCGTATTTAATATTGTTGATATTGCTTTACTTAAAAGTCGTGATTAATAGTTCCATACAATCATTGCTAAAGTTCTCTAGCTTCAAATGTAGTCCGCTGAATCCAAAAAGTGGTTCATATATAAGGTCTGCGATTCGGTCATGCTATAACCTGACACGCGAGGTTGTGACATAAATCAACGTTATGCAGATGTCAGTAGGTGAGTTATGAGTATCCGCATGGACACAAATGCAGACTGTGGCACAGAAAATGATAGATGGAAGAAAATTGAACAGCAAGGCACTGAAGATATGTTGTTTCCTTTGTCTTGGGTTGGCGTATGAAATAGAGACGTTGGAGATTCGTACAGTATTATTACTGTTCGTCAGAACTTTTACTTTACCACAATAAACAAGCGTCGGACTTTCAGCTGTTATTTGTTTTGTTCACTGTTTTTCTGTGAGTTCAGATCCTTTGTCTAATATTATAGTGTCTTATTGTATTCAATAAATTTTAGTCATTTATTTACGTGAGTCCCACATAAGTCCCGTGTAAATCCTGCAAAATTAATGATTAAGATTTTATGAGACAGAATAAGACAGAATAATATTAGACAGAAGATTTTTCTCCTCTTTTGCATAGATTCTCGTGTGCTAAAGGAAATGGTAAGCACGTGCACTTCACTGCTACTTCAGTCGGTTAGGATTTCATTTAGTTTGTGTTTTTTGGAATTGTTAAAGGAGGTTTCTTCTCTATAGATTCTGCAGACTCTAATAGTATCAGAGAGCATATAACCTCTGAGAGTTGATAGGATTTTCTCTTAATCGTAGCTTACTGTTTGATTGAATTGCAGGACTTACTGTGCTGAAATTGCCCATGACATATCTACTCGGAAGAGGAAGGAGATTGTTGAGCGTGCTGCGCAGTTGGATATTGTTGTAACAAACAAATTGGCTAGGTTGCGCAGCCAGGAGGATGAGTAAATTTTGGTGCTGTAATCTATTTTGTGGCCTTTTCATTAGGCAGTTTCAGCATTATGGAACAACCTTTTTCTATATTATTTTGTAATGGTTTGAAGAAGCTTACGTTTCAATTTAATTTCGACGTTTTGGATGTGAAATTAGAGAATAATTGGCTGCTTACTTTTATGTTACCGCACTGGATGATTTTTCTTTTATGTTTACCGCACTGGATGATTTTTCTAAGTGTGGAATGGTATGCTTGTGTGGCTATCCACCTTGCGGAAGGTGCCCACTGTTATTGGAGATTAACCTGTATGTTTCAGCTTTTAGAAGTTTCAAAAGTACTTTATTTTATCGCAAAAGTTATTTTAAGAAAAAATGAGTGTTTGGTTAAAAATTTTAAAAGTGTTTTTGGAGTAGAAATAGCTTTTTTTAAAATTAAAATATAGCTTTTTTAGAAGTTTAAATTTGAAATTTTTCAAAAAAGCTCTAAATTTTAGCTTTTTTAGTAAAAAAAATTGCGTCACATATGTATATAACAAAATATGAGACGTCTCTTTCTTCTTCGGTTTTCTTATATTCACTCCATACTCACGACTCTCATTTTCTCTCTGACATAATGAAGCACACAAGTTAGTCTTTTGCTGTTGGTCTGCGTTATCTTCGTCTCTGGGTCTGTTTTTAATACGTAGAAGAAACGCAGACGTTCGTCTTTTGCTTTCTACCTCTTCACTTTTTTTTTCAAATCTATGGACTTCTCAAGAGACATACCTATCTTCTGAAGGGATATAACCATCTTCTCAAGATTTGCAAACCCATCACAGGTGCGTGTTTTATTCTTCTGGGTTTATTTTGGTTGTCAAATTCCTTTGTAACTGGTTGAGAGGTTGCCTCTAGCTTCTGCTATTTGTGCTTGAATGGTGAATTATATAATGTGATGCTCCAAGAAAATGCCATCTTTCCGAATGTCATTAGTGAGGTCAAGTTCGTAGAGACTGTTGGCGATCTTGTAATTGCTGCTGCAATTTGCAGCAGGCATTTGTTTCCTTAATTCTTTTTTCCTTCATTTATATTCTTTAGTGCCTCAAGTTGGTTTCTAAACTACATAAATTTTTTGTTAAGTATGCATCTAACATTACACACACCAACTATTTGTTTATTTTGCTAACTCAAGAAATGCTTGTACATATTGTTTATACGCTACACAACGTAATAGTCCATATGATCGATCGGATACATTGTGCATTGTTTTCAATTGTAGCTACAAGTAGGCCGTTAAAGCATTTCCTGTCCAGTAGTGAAGATGACATGTTCGTAATGTTTCTCTAGTTGGGTTAAAACAAAGGATTATGTTTGACTAGTCTTCAGGAATTGAGATCCTTAAGAAAGATGGAGGATTTCAAAACATTTGGGAGGTTATCGTAGAGAGATTTTAAGAACCGATTTGTTGCCATATGACTTCTAAACTAGTTATATCATTGGAACTTCAATTTTTGTTACAACAGTTAATTCTTTATGATCATAAAATCTCAGTACATTATAAATATTCAAAGAATGTAGTGGTGATTTCTTGTTTTATAAATGAAAAGTTCTGGATTTCTGTTTGGCCCTTTTCAAGTTGCTTCACAATTATGCTTCTTGTAGCGACTGGTGTTTGGTTTGTTTATCTGTGTTTTTGTTCACAGGTTACTATCAAAGCCCTCCGGTGATGGCTCCTCCACAATATGCTGCTGATCTTCCTAGGAGAGAGCCTAGTTTTCTGTGTTTGATTTGTTTATTTGGGTTGGAGTCTTGCTGCCTTGTGTTGCTGCTGTCTGATTGATGAATGCTGCTGTGATCCGTCAATCATTTTCATTAGCTGATAAAAAGCCATAACATCTCGGAAAAAGAAAAAAAAGAAGAAGCCACATCTTGTTATATATTCTGTGTAATGGATTAAAGTTAAAAGTTACATTCTCTTCTGAGTCTCTAGTGTTGATGATATATGTTTCTGAGATGGGTGTCTTCCAAGTACTTGAATTAATGGTTTAGATTTGTTAACATTCGGCTGCTTTTTGCCATGAAAGGATGCTTATATTCAAGGACATTGATGAGTGCTAAATTTGTTTAAGAAGTTAACTCAACGTAGAAATTGGAGTAGGCTTAACTAGTGGAGATAGTAATCAAAATCTCTGTGGCTTGGAAAAAACGTTTAGTGTGAAAACAAAGAATGAGACATAGGGGTGCCCAATTTGAAGTTTTGAGTTCCGACAAGAAAGTTGTCACCTTGTGGGGTTATTGTTTCAATGCCCTTTCATAATTTTATAAAGTTAATTACTCAAAAGAATGAAGAGTTTTCTCCCTATGATAAAAATAATAAATTACTTCCTACAAATTAAGAAATCAATAAAAATGAAAATATTGAAAGAAATCATTTAGACGAGCCACAAAATAACGAGATGAATGATGCAAAGGAACCTATTGTAAATCTTCTTGTAGTATGATAAAATACATAGTTTATTATGTATTTAACTGTTTACTCAGCTTGAATATTTATTTTAGAATTTATTATGTATCTAACTGTTTATTCAGCTTGAATATTTATTTTGGGATTATAATATTATTTAATTTTTTTACATATTTTAATATTTATTTTCATATTAATTTTATTTCCTACAAGAAAATGAGACATCTCTTTAAATAATTTTCTACAAGATAGTTATTTAAAATTTCCTACAAGATGGTTATCCAAGAAATAGATAACTGTAAATATAATATATTGTACTTTGTATATTGTTTAGTATACTTTAAATATTATTTAGCATAAATGATTTTATTATAAAATAAAATATGGTTAAATTTAATAAAAGTCCTTTTTATTTTTATGTTGTCAAACCGTCTACTGTATGAAGCTTTTTTTAAAAAGCTATTTTTTTAATTAACAGTCAAACAGTCAACTGAGTTTTTAAAAAAGCTCTTCTCAGAAAAGCTCTACTGACAAAGCTCTACTGATATAAGCTCATCCAAACAGGCACTAAATCATATTGGTCTATAAGTTACTTTAGGAAAATTGCACTTTGGTTCCTTCTTCTTCGTTTAATTCCTAGATTAGCTTATAATATTATCAATTTATTTCATTCCCCTATGTCTTAAGTTTCTAATGGCATAAATTTCATGCAACTTGGTTAATTATATCGGGAGTTATACCCCAAAAACTACAAGTTGTTCGAAAACAACGATAGTAGCCAGAACTCAACTTCAAAATAGAATTTAAAACTCTTAGACACAGAATCAAATTTCGGTTCCTTCATAAAAGTTTTAAACCTATATCTCTAGTTTAATCTCCAATTGAAATTATCTAATTTAGAGGTCTACAGGCCAAGATATGGCCAAAGTACAGAAGTTTGTTTGGTAGAACCTATCTATTTAGTCAGGTACACACCCTAAATAAACTAACTTCGGTCTTATCATGCAAAAGCAACAAAAAATACATCAAATTTAACCAAAAACATCTCATTTACTTATGACTACTTCATTTATCAATTTCCTTCACACCACATTCATAAATCCAAGCAAATATTTCAAAATTTTCCATACATATTTCACGTCTAAGTTTGTATGTCGATGTCGAAGCAAACAAATTATCCATTTACCCTTATCTTTTATATTACGTATCATTATATCTCTTACTATATTTATATATACTTAATTCATTATGTTCATTTCTTAATACTCCTTAGACATGCTATAATATTTCCAAGGTATATGTTGGGGTGTTACAATAATTGCGGAATTATATAACTCAAAACTTCCATCTTTTACTCACATCGATAAACAAAGGCTTAATACCTGCTATGCAATACATTTATGTACTCTCTAGCTTTTCAAATTTCTCAACAATCCTTTAATTTGTGAAAGGTGCTTCCCACTACTCATTTGTAGTTTGGTTATACCTAAAATAACCAAAACATGCTCCTCAAAAAAACAAATTAGCAGTAGTAGTTACATAGTCTTTTGAAATTGCATTTTAATGTTTGATCTATGCAATTTGAAAAGAAAGATATGCTAAAATACTTAAAAATACCGTACATAATCTACAACCCTTAAATCATAACAATGTAAGATGGATATGGGAAATTATAATGGTAAGGGATTCAGAGATTCACTTTAGTTTATAGATTGTTAATATGTGGAATATTTTTCATTTAGATAGCTTATTTCATAATAACTTAAAGCCAAGGAGGCTAGGCAAGGAGAATAATTGCCAATAATCAAGGAAACGCTTGAAATAATTAGGCTACTAGATTATAACTTGCTTCTCTTAATAACGTGTGATGGTTGGTAATCATAGAAGCAACTCTTATTGAGGATTGGTAAAGCTAGCACCTATATTAGTTAAAAGGCTAAATTTATGTTTAGTGAGAACTAGAGCCATTGTTAGAACTTGATTATTCAAAACCTTGTTCTTCCCCCTAAATCATTTATATTTTTAAAAGATTATATTCTAAACTAAAATTTGGTGTAATATTAAGGGTGAAAAAGTACCTTTTCTCAAATATTTGACATTGTAAATAAATTGTTAAATAAAAAGAGTTCCAATTTATAATTTTGATTATAACAAACACAACACTACAACTAATGTTATTGACATTATGTTATAAAGTAAAATTTATCATTGATTTAAGAATATTTTATAAACATGCAAATAAATTAAATAAAAGATGTTAGGACAAGATATTAAAAAGTGTGTTAAAATGAAAGTAAAGAAAAATCAAACAAGATCAATTAAGAACTATCAAATTAGTTGTCTTTGTAATTCATTCTCTAACTATAGATGAATTAGGAGATTGAAATTTATGATATATTTTTTTCAAAGTACATAGAGCTCACTAAATAAGACTTATAATCAAGTTTTTACAAGGAAATCAAAATATTTTTATTAGATGTTTAAGTAGTTCAAAAATTAGTTGAAAATGAATCATATAATATAGTTATCTTACAAAATTTTAGATGACTATATAGATTGTTTGAATTTACTAGGTTAATTGAATTTTTGTCTCCTATTATTAAAAGTTTGCTAAAATTAATCAACTAAATTTCATATAATCGAACGAATTTTATCTAAAGATTTTAATGGCTAGTTTGTGAAATCAAATGGTAATTAATTAGTTCCAATTGAATATTTATAGATAGAAAAATTATTTGAGAATAAAGAAGAGTGATCATTGAGTCTATTAATGGTATTGTGATAATTAGGCCACACGGTCAATCTTAGTTACAAATGTCGAGAGTTTTCTGTTTTTCTAGAAAAATGTTGACATTGACACATATAAGTCATCATTTTATAGCATTAGTATAATTGTTTCAGAGTATTTCAAGTTAGTTGTGAGAGTTGTAAACACTTTAAAGAGATTATTGTATAGATATTTCTCCTCAGCCATTATAGAAGAAATTGATAGTGAGCTTGCATATCCCTAACCTTACAACCTTGATATATTACTTTCCTACTCCATTGTTATTGTTTTATATATCAAAGTGAATTGATTACATCTATATAAGCTTGTATATTGTATGCATTTAAACATATTATATTCCTTAATTTGTTAAAGAGGTTCAAAATTCCATTAATACTCCATTAATCCATCCCTTTTGAATGTCTTTTAGAATAATAAATTTACTACAATTATACAATTATCATTGACATGCCATTAATGCTTCAGAGTATGCTAAAACAGAAGAGATTACTAAAGTATTGATTTGGATCAACTGAATTGTCACATATCTAATTTAAGAAAAGAGAAGAAAACCTATAAGAAAAGGAGCTAACAATCTTAATCTAACATAAAGAGTTCAAAATTCTAATTTTAAAATAGGAAAATGGTAGATGCATTAACATATTAGGTAAGCAATTACATCAAATCCTATTGATTGTGCATTTATTGGACAAGTTAGGACTTAAAAAGAATGAACAAACTAATCATTACAAAAACTTAAATTGAATGACTTGAGAATGGATTGGATTGATCTTATAATTTTTAAGGAAAATTTAGGAGTGATTGTTTAGGCATTTATAATAGATGACATAAGGTTTTAAGAACAAGTATTTAGAATAGATCTTATTCATTGATTAAATAAAATAAAATAAGTGAAACTAAGGAATTGATACTTTTGTTGAATTTGACTTTAAGATCTCAATTAGAAAATGATTTTTGATTAACAAAACTAAATTTATAGAATAAGATAAATTATCAAAATACAAAAGAGAATTGACTTAAAAGGAAAATAAAACTAAGTTTTAGTAAATGAATAAGTTAAAGAATGTTTCAAACCTTCTTACACTTACAGTTTCTTAAAAAACTTTATCTTTGTTCGCTATATTAAAACATAAATTTTAGGCTTAACTAATTCTTCAAATAATATATTATAGGGTAAATTACATTTAAAATTTTAAACTTCGTGTAATTTTACAATACTAGTCAGAATTACCAAAAGTAGCAATAAAATGCTTGAACTTTTAATTTGTGCAAAACTAGCCCATTGTTAACCCTATAGCCCATTGTTACATGTCAACATTTTGTAAATATTAAAAATAGTAAAATGGAAGTTAGCCCTATTAACCTTTCACTAATTTTATGTTAAAAGAATACATATTCATTAATTTTTTCTACTATAAGGCGTTTCTACTCTTACAATCATTAATTCCTACTTGAGAGCTCAATTGATCTTACAATTTAAATGTCACTAGAAACTTATTACCAATAAAATCCCCTTCATTTACATCTAGAATGCCTATAACATAAATTATGTAAATCTAAAAAAAAAAGAAAGATCTCAAGATATTCTTTAAGGAACAATTTTTTTTTTATTGCTTTCATGTTGCTAGTAATTGTGTCACCATCAAAATTTATTTGCTACAAACAACATGCCAAAAAGAGAGTAGTACATGACCAAAAAATTGACAAAAGAACCATGAAATTGAACAAAAAAGGTTATTTCATTACTTTCTAATTTTTGAAAAAGGTTAACGTATAATATTATTTATCACATAGATTTTAACATATCGAAGGATCCAACATGTTAGTACCATTAACTATATGGTTAAGTGCGAGCTAATATTGCAACAAATTGAAAGTTTGAATATTACTTTTAGTAGTTTTATCTTGTATTACAAAATTAGACAAATTTTAGAAATTTTCATGTAATTTACACTATAAACTTACAAACCTTTTTCGATTATTTTATTTCAACATCTAATCTTTTTTAAATTTTAATTAAGTGTCCAACTTTAAAATAGCTTACAGAATAGCATAAAGATTGACATTTAGAGGGACTGTGTGATCTTCTTCCTTATATTATTTTTGACTATCAAACAACCTAATACATTTCAAATATATAACCACCAATGTTTGTCATAAGAGATTCAAAAACTATATTGGCAAAGACAAAAAGTTACAAACCTTCTTGTCTTCTCCATCAACAAAATATTAATAAAGACAATCTTTTAAACTAAATTATTAGATTTTTAAAATTTTAGACATTTAATTAAAAACTTTAAAAGGTTAGACACTGAAATAAAAATTTTAAATGATTTTACACTTTTTAATTCATCATCCCCTAATTCTTTATCTATTTTACTTAGAACGTATTAACAATAACTTCTTACTATAGATTATACTTGCCTCTTGTTGATTTTAGAATTTTAGATTTGAATGGGTAGTGAATTCTAGCTTTGGTTTAACATGATTCTAGACCTAAGATTTGGAATGAGATAGGATTTGATTTGTTTTATTAGGCTAGACTTACTAATTTGCATATTTGGTTTGATTGAGTGTTGGACTTTTTATTTAGGTTGGACATCTTTTAATTAATGAATTAGGCTAAATATGGTTAAATGTAGGACCTTCAATATTGGTTAGATACAATGGCTTAAAAAAATTTATTGGGTTGAAAGACATTAGTCTTAAATTGACTAAGGATATTTTGGTTGGTTTACTGATCATATATTAATAATTATCTTTATTTCATGGTTTTGAATTGATTTAATTTTGTTTAGTAAGTAAGGAAGTTAGTAAAAAAAAAATTTATGGCTAAAGTCTAATTTAAAATTTTATCTTACGTAATAATTTAAAGTTCGATTGCATCTAATGTTTTAAAAAGCTACGGAGAGAAGTTAGAAGCTCTAAATGGTCTTCCTCTATGTATGGTGTTCATGTCGGATTCCTTCTCCCTTCCTCATCTTGATCCTCGTCTTTTTCAAATTCTCCACTCCTAGTTCTACTGCTTTACCCCAATAAATCTTGACCCAAACTCCTCCTTTCCCTACCTCTCTAGTTTTCTTTATTGTTAGTAGAATTTCTTTTAAGGGCATTTTAGGGTTTTCCTGTTTCTTGCTACAAAAGTTACCATTTTTGGTAACTATTTTTAAAAGCCTACTAATTCGCTACAAATTTTCTCCTTTGTCAATGGATCCAACTCCCTCTGACTTTAAGTAAGGACCTAATTCTTATTTTCTCCAACTACCCTCTAGAACCTTAGCCCAACTGGGAGCTCCTAAGCCACCTCCTAACCCCCTTCTACCACTGCTCTTTCTCCGAATTCAAGGAAGTCCCTAGAATCCTCATTACCTAAACTTAATTGAAAATTCACCCTAAGCGAGTCTTCCTCCTTTATTCTTTATTACTTTCCTCTTATGATTAGTGAAGGCTCTCTCATTCTTTCTTTAACATCCCACCCCCGACGGGAAGGGTGAACTAGTAATTTGGCAAAGGATGAGAGTGATTGAGACTAATTAGGATTGTTCATGCATACTGGTAGTTATGAACAGTGAATTTATGCACATGAAAAATACCTGTACATGCATTCATGACATTCCCGGTATTTGTGCCTAATGACATTG
>JANIHY010000002.1:61739149-61749495 GCA_027479065.1 Erythroxylum brevipes
TTAGGTGATGTACACTTCTGCCATTACTGACTTTAGGTGATGTTTGACCACAGTATCTATAGAACAGATTCTCACAATTCTCACTCAATTCAACACTAAAATAGTAAATTTCTTTTTTGACAATGGTTGTGAATTTGCAAATCATTCTCTTGTTGATTTTGTGACACAAACTGGTGTTCTTTACCAGAAAACTTGTGTTTACGCACCCCAACAGAATGACATAGTAGAATGCAAGAACGGCCACCTCATAAAGTGGCTCAGGCCTTATGTTTTGCTATGCTAGTTCCAAAATGTTCCTAGGCTGAAGCTGTCATGACTATTGTTTTCTTATTAATAAAATGTTTGCCAAGATTCTTGATTTTTAAACTCCTTTAAGGATGATATCCACATTTCATTTCATTCCCTTTGCTTTAAAAGTTTGCCCTAAGGTTTATGGTTATGTGTTTTCATATTCATTCTCTTCACAAAGATAAACTTGAACTTCATGCTATTAAATGTATTTTTGATGGTTACTCCAATTCAAAAAATGGATACAAATGTTCACTTCCTCCTATAGGAACCTACTATGTCTCAATGGATGTTTAGTTCTGTAAGAATTAGTCCCTACTTTTTTGGGGTGATATCCACAGTTCCTCTAACATCGATGGTAAAAAAGCAGAACAAATATGGTTGGGAGAAAAGACGATATTGACCTTAGGTATAAAGAACATTAAGGAAAATGGGAATTCGTAGTTTTAGATGACCCACTTATTAAGGAAAACAAAATTGAACATGATGGTGAGAGACTAGATCATTTTTACGAGAGATGATATTTTGGGAAAAAGGAAGATGTCATGATTATGCATCTTAAATCTAGTACCACTCCTAATACTACGACGTCATCAAGTGAATCTTCTAAGATTGACACTAAGGTATTTACCTAGTCTCCTGAAATTCCTAATCCCAGTTCTAATACTAATTATAATAAGAGATATCCTCTCTGTGAAAAGAAAAGCACCTGATAGATTTGGTTTTTCAAAGCCTCTAATGTTGTTTAACCTAGTCATTTTTAGGAAGCCCTTGACCATCCTAAGTGGAAGGACATAATGGTAGATGAAACGATCGCTCTCCCAAATAATTCTATTTGGGAAATGGTTACATTACCGATGAGAAAGAAGACTGTGAGGTGCAAATGGGTATTCATTGTCAAAGACAAGTCAGATGGAATGATTGAAAGATATAAGGCTAGGTTGATTGCAAAAGGTTATACTGATACCTATATGATATTGATTAGCAAGAGACTTTTGTACCAATTACTAAGATGAATATTGTTCATGCCATACTGTCGCTTGCAGTTAATCTAGACTAGCCTCTACGATATTTTGATGTGAAAAATGTCTTTCTTCATGGTGACCTAACAATAGAAATGTTTATGGATCCACCCCTAGGTTTACATTAGAAGAAGGAACAATATACAAACTTAAAAAGACATCCTATGGATTAAAGCAATCACCAAGGGCATTGCTTGGTAGATTGAGTCATGCAATGAAAGAGAGTGGATTCAAGAAAACTTTAGGCATATCATACCTTGTTTTATAAACATGATCATAATGATGTTACCTTTCTTCTAGCCTATGTTGATGATTATAATTGTAATAGGTGATAACATAGATAAAATGGAGAAAAATTGAAGTTATTTCTCCAAAGAATTTAATATAAAGGATTTGGGACTTCACAAATACTTCCTAGGCATTGAAGTTCTCAATCTAAGAAAGAACTATTTCTTTCCCAAAGGAAATATAATTTGGAACTCCTAAATGAAACTGGTAACTATGCCTGTTAGCCTATAAATATTCCTATTGAGGTGAAACATGACCTATCGATTTCTCCTATTCAAATTCCAACAAGCAAGGAGATATATCAAAGAATAGTTGGGAAGTTGATCTATTTAACTCACGTTAGGTCAAATATAGCAGATGCAGTCGGCGTTGTCAATCAATTTTTGCATAATCCATGTGATCAACACATGAATGCTATTAACCAAATTCTAACATATATAAAATCAGCTCCAAGTAGAGGTGTTCTATGCTCCAAACATGGACAAGCTGATATTGTGGGATATACAAACTTTGACTTTTGTTGGTAGTAGAAAGGATTAAAAAAATCTACTTATGGATATCTTTCGTTTATTGGAGGCAACTTGGTGACCTGGGGAAATAAAAAACATAATGTGGTTTTGTTATCTAGTACAGAAGTTGAACATTGTGCTATGCATCATATAATAACAAGACTTTATTGGCTGAAAATTTCTTAACTGAGATTGCTAATAATCCAATGCAACATCATCGAACTAAGCATGTTGAACAAGATAGGAACTATATTAAAGATAACCTTGATTATGGGACAATAGAAGTTCCTTACACTAGAAGTTCAGATCAGTTAGCTAACATTATGACTCATGTTGTCAATAGTGGATCATTATATACAATGCCATTCAAGTTGGGCATGCATGATATCTACACCCAACTTGAGGGGAAGAGTTAGTAAGAATGGACTATGATTCAAATGGACTATGATTCTTTCCTATCTTGTATATTTCCTGTACAATTTCCCTTAATTTAGGAATAGGAATATACATACAACTGTATGATTGATTTGTTTACTACATATAGGTCCTTGTATCTTTTATATATATCAACGAAATATATGAAAGAACTATCTTGCATATTCACAACTTTCTTCCTGTTGATTTTTGATCATCAATCATAGACGATTGTCCAACCAAACAATTTGATAGAAATTTATCCTAATGATACTTATATCTTCAGCCCATATAACTGAGGAGAATCATATCCATGTAAGTAATATCCTCTTAATTTGATTAGTAGTAGTCTTACATTGTGTAACATGAGATCCATTAGAAGTAGGCAAAGATGCAACTCCAGTTGGATTTATCTGACGCATCAGTTGTGCCTGCTGCTCAAGAAGCTTGTTGAATTCTGTTATTTGTTGCTTCACCATCAATCTTTGATAATAAGCATTGAAAAATTCACGGTTCTCTTCTTCAAGCTTCTGCCAAACTGTCAAACAAAGTAAGAGTTTGAAAATTAGTAAGGGACCACGTCTAGAAATAGCTCCTACACTGTTAGAAAGTATGCTTTCACAAGTGGAGATAACTGCGTAGTTGCATGCATATCCAAGGTGATAAAGGTATAGCCGCAAGTGAACATGAACAAACAGGAGGAGTTTAGTAAAATGGCTTCAGGGACTTATCATTTGTATTGTTGAAGAACTATGACTTGGAACACTGTTTTAAGCAACAAGATAGATTCTGGTACATCTTGTGAAGAGAATTTAGTCTAATTCAAGATTTAATCCTTAGCATCCACAAGATTGCTATAATTCATAAATAAAACCATCGAATAGGCTGGAGTCTATAAACTAATATAATCTTGCACGTCTACATACAAATATGCGTATCTTACTTGTCCATGTCAATGGAAACTATTTAACAACAAAGTGATCATACTTTACCAAAAGAATTTCTACAGACAATACCAAAGACAAACCAACAAAGCAATGGTATGGCCTTCTGACACAATAGCAATGTTGATAAATGATTAAAAGGATAAAAGCACAATCACAATGGTTCAACCTGAAAGCTAATCAACGTTACATAGAAAAGAAAAATGGTCTCATGGAGCTTATTCATGCAAATATTTAAGAATCACACAAGCTTGTGTCGTTGTCAATAAATTCTATAGTTACCAAGTTCAGTAAATCCAGGTTCTATCTTTGCCTGATCTAACAATGTTTGCACAACCTCTCTCTGGTTCATATACAGCTGAAGACACCGTTCTATAAGATTTTGTACCTGGAATAAAAGACCAATAAGGTAGCAAAAGTTTATAGTTTATAGACAAGTAGGTTATACACCAAGTTCTATACTTAACCAAACTGAAGTTACAACATCTTACCACTTGTATATCTTTGGGTGATACCCTTCTCACTCCTCCACTTGACATGTTGTAGTCTTCTAAATAGAAGAGGATGTAACTGAAAATAGATGAAATTCACACGAACACTATTATTGAAAAATTCCAAGAGCTTAGCACAACGTCTTCACTATTGTTTGATCTGTCCATTTTAGCCATGGTACATGCATTCTTTAACGTTTGCAGTTGGTTCAATTTTAGAAACACAACCAACAGTTATCTTGGAAGCCACACATGGATTTAGCCTGTAATCCTTCTTCATTTTGTATAAATACTAGCAAATTCTTCTATAGTTCTTCAGCACGCCCATTATGTTACTCCAAAGCAAATACTCTCGACTTCACACAACATGTAATCGCATATCATCACTTTCAATTTCACAAACCTTGTCAGACAAAATATAATATCGTGATATATGGCCCACCATAATTCATATCTTTCAGAAGATTATGCAACCAACATCTCTCGAGATCTTAACTTTTCACAAAGATTCCTTAGTCTTTCATAAAATGAACAAAGGAAGAGTTAAGAAAGCAGTCATCAAGGAAAAATTTTCTATTTCTACTACCCGTTCATAAGAAATAAAGCATGTGCCGCAGATTTGGCATATTGAACTAATCCCAAAATGGAAAATTAACCAAAAGAAAAAGATATGAATACATCCCAACTCTCTAAAATTACAACATTGCAAAGACTTCCCATTCCAAAGCATAATCCGAAACCCATTAAGTCTCTCTAAAAGATCAAACCCGAGAAGTAAATCCCAAGTTTTGAAATTCCCAAAATTTGAATTACCAGAAAAGCTCCAACTTTTAAAATTCGGAATACAATTGGAACATTATCCTCCGTCCCATTTCAACTACCCCATCCCTCTCCTCGTATCCTCTACAGTAAACGTGACAGAAAGCACATAAATTGAAACGAGGACAGCAAAAGTATCTCTCCCATGACCAAAATCGACAATCGAAACTTCCTAAAGAACTTCCATAACCACACCGGATTAACATTATTTAATCGAAAAATTAATCCTAAAGAACTTCCATAACCACACCGGATGAACATTATTTAATAGAGAAATAATCCCATAGAACCCAAATACTGTTCAAACATTGGAATATATACGCGTAAATATCACGCTCTCAGATAATAAAAATAAAAAGCAACAAATATAGAAGAAGAAAAGCAAATGGCAGCTAGAGGAGATACTTGCTAGAGCCGGAAGTTATGGGAGCAGATAATTATATATAGAAAAATATGTTACATAAAAATAGCCAATGGATAATTTGGACTTACCCACATCACACAAGTCTTACCTGCTATTCAGCAAAAGGGTTCTGGATCAAGAACAAAAGAAAGCGAAAACTGTTCTTCGTCTACTTAAACCGATCATGGCGGTTCTTAATTTTCACTTTATTTATTAAAAAATTATAAAAGCATAACTAAAAGAACACGGGGATGAAGATACGTGGATTGCTTAGAGCAAGAGGAGTGGGACATAGATGAGAAGATCAGGTGGGGGGTGGAGGTGTTGATTGATTGTGACACACTATTCCCCGTTTTTACCAGACAACTAGCTTTTATTTTGTTGTTTTGTTATAAAGCTGCTTTAAAACTTGGTCAACATCATCAGAGCATATGAACCAACACAACACAAAGATTCGAGTTTTTCTCTTGCAGTTGTTAGCTACTTTTGCTTCTTTGTCACCATCCCAGATTGAGTGAACAGCACATGAAGCCGCTAAAGTTCCACACTTGAGAGGAGGAAGCTATGAAAGATTCATCCTTTTTTTTTTCTTGTTATCAACTTCAAAAGCTTTTTACTTTCTTGTAAATAATAATGGAAATACTGTAGAAGAGGATTATTCAACTAGAAAATCTGAAAGCTTACCTTTGATTCAGTTGAACAGAAAAGGCTTCTGCTTGAGGTTACAGAAAGGTCTTGGCTGAGTAAGATGTCAACATACTGTTTGGTTGGTTTAATTTACAGCCAGCTGATGGGTGTGTTAATATGTAGAAGATGCAAATTGAATCCTTGTCCGAGGTGGAACTCTGAAGTTAATAACCGAGGCGCCTTTTCCAGATAAAAAAGGAAAATATCAAGCAATTAAATGTGCCGCGAGCCCGCGACTATTTTTCTCCTTTTGAAACAAATGTATGCTAATAAGATATCCTCAAAATTGTAACCTTCCCGTAGTATATAGGCTACTAATATATTTTTGCAGAGCTCACCAACAATGTAGCGGCACCATCAGATAAAACTTGTCCCTTTTAACGTTACCCTGTCGAACTTGAAGTTTTTTATAAATACAAGTCACCAATTTTTAAAGCCAATTCTATACTTTCCCCTTAAACTCTAATTTCACAATAGAATTATTTTACACAATCATAGAATGTCTTAAACTTTCTTATACACAAGATTCTCAAAAAGAGGTGAGTATAGAGTATATTTATCTCTATATAATAACAGATAGTAATATTACTCAAGACTTAAGTTTTCAAGTATAACACCTCACTCCCGCATGACTCAAATCCGACATCGATGGTGATATTCGAATCCGTGCCCGACGAGGGTGGTGTGCTACATCACTTAATTCGTCAAAAACTCAGTATAAAATATTTTTTCCAAGCGTACGTGAAAATCAATAATCGTAACTTTGGGCCCACTTTTATTCAAAAATATTTTCATTTACAGTTGTTGTTAATTTTGTTTTTCACATACCAGAAGTTCGATTAACCCATTCCAAAAACAAAACATATTACACTTTGATCAATTTCTTTTGCAAAACCCCTTTTTTCTAATCGAAAAGTTATACACAAATAATATACGCAAATACACAAAATACAATGATTTGTGAAAAATACAATTCAGTGCGAAAATAAACAGACACAATGCAGACGCGAACTGATCTCAACCTCTTCTTTCTCTCACATGCAATAGATATACTCCCGTTGCCTAACGGGGTATTCTTCTGAATCCTGAAAAATAATTGCAAATTTTGAGTGAGTTTTGCGAATTCAGTGAGTGACCATCATCGATGGCTCACCCAGTCACACAACACAATATTCATACATCTCATTTTATTTCATAGTTCACCTTCACAGTATTGCACATTCATACGTTTACAGTATTGCACATCCACATTATTCATATTCGATACACTCAATCATTTATATTATGCCTATGCAATGCATATGAGACTCACTTTTCATTTATTATTTTGCTGTGACCAAATGCCTAAACTGTCCCATGTGGGGCTCATTAATAACTCTCCCTTATCCGTTTGGAGGATACAGGGCTCATTAAATGTTGAGCCTGAGGCTCTGAATCACTTATGAGCTCGAAGCTCATTTTTACTCATTGAGATTAAAGCTCTAATCGGTGGCGAATCTGGTCATAACAGCCATTATCTGTCATAAACTTATGCAATGAAATGCATCAATCATATGATGCACATTCAGAACACATTTATTTCATATAAGCACAAGGCATTTTGCCTTTCACTCAATTAAACATATTTCATCAAATGCATATGAAATGCTCATGCGACACTTTTCTAATTATTACGATATTGTGACCGAGGGTCTAAAATGTCCCATATAGGGCTAATTAAACATTGAGCCTGAGGCTCTCAATCACTGTTGAGCTTGAGGCTCAAGTACACTCGTTGATCTTTAAGCTCTAATTGGTGGCTGCTCCGGTCACAACTGTCATTATCTGATTATGCATTTATGAATAAAATGCATAGGCCACCATGGATCAGCATATATCACAATTAATCACATTATGGGCACGTAGGTCTTAGATTCACATACAAGTAGCACTTCAATAACACAACTCAGTATCACAATCATCGGACCTCCTGTCCGGAATCCAATATAATCAATCACATCCAACAATCAATTTATACAGAAAGAAACAAAACAGAACAAAGGGTAAAATGAGACCATCTCCGTTTACTCACAGTACGCTCCAGATTATCATTTGCTTCAAAATTCTGGAAACGCCTCACTATGGACTTTTAACCTGCACAACCCATTTATGCAATATGTTGCACACACATTAATAATTTTGCGCAATTATAAGCATTCATTCATGCACATATATGTACGATGCATATTCATGATAATCTCAGTATTATTCCATAAATATCATCACAAACCCATTCCCATATCCAAACTCACTTATTCCTAGGTTTAAGCCTCACTAAAGTCATTAACCTTGCAATTTATGCTTATGTCAATTTTTTTAAAACACACATTTTTGGGTCTATCGTTCTCGATCAATGAGACCGTCAATATTAGATAACCTAGGCACCCTCTCTTTAATAAAAAATGTTCCCTTATATCTTCAAAATCTATATACACTAAAATTACTCAATTCGGATCTCTATAGGTCCGGTTATTGCCAAAACATTGACGTATGTCTCGAAAAATAATCAATTCAATTTCTTATTATCGACCCTCTCACTTTGATTCGATCCATAATTTTTAATTTAATCTAAAAAATAACAAATTCCTATAGAGAGGTAGAAGAGTGTCTTACGAATCTAACGCTTCAAAAATCAGGTCAATCGGAGGTCGGATGACCAAGTTATAAGCAAAAGAGTGGAGGAAGGGAGGGTGAGCCAGTAGGAGCGGCTCGGCTCACTGGCCGGCTCACCCATATAAGCCGCTCGCGATTGCGAGCCGGCTCTTTT
Organism: Erythroxylum brevipes; assembly: GCA_027479065.1. Lineage (NCBI taxonomy): Eukaryota > Viridiplantae > Streptophyta > Magnoliopsida > Malpighiales > Erythroxylaceae > Erythroxylum > Erythroxylum brevipes. The sequence continues at coordinate 61,747,821 of JANIHY010000002.1, forward strand.
TGCGCTGCCTCGCGAAGCGACCTCGTCGAGGACGCGAGGCTGCCTTTTACTAATTTCTTTTTTTTCCACTTATATCTCCTCTCCTCTTCTAACATGCATAACTTTTCACTCAGAAGTCCAAATTTGACAAATTTGGTATCCATGGAAAGATAACAGAAAGCTCTACAATTTTTATGAGGGATAGAAAATCAATTTCACTTCTAAAGGTATCAAAAATCACTTCAAAATATCTGTCTTGTAAATCTTATCCTAAACAGTAACACATTTTCTAAAAATCATAACCCATGCCATTGTCCAAAAATTCTAAGCTTTATATCAATAAAAAGATCAAAACACAATCTACAACGTTTATGAAAAACTTGGAAGCAAATTCAACCTCTAAAAGAGTCAAAATCTCAATCAAAGTTTCTGTCCAATAAGTGTCATCCCAAACAGTAACACAACTTTCTAAAATTCATAACTTCCTATCCCATTGTCTAAAAATTACATGCTTTATATCAATGAAAAGAGCAGAACATATTCTACAACTTTTATGAAGCACTTAAAAGCAATTTCAACTTCTAATTGGGTCAAAATTTTAATCAAAGTTTCTGCCCCCATACTTTCATCCTAAACCACATCCAAACTTCAAAAATTCATACCTTATAATTCCTACATCCAAAAATGGCATATGGTACATCATTAAAAAGCCATGACATTCCTCTACAAATTTCAATAAGGCCATTTGAGCCAATTCAAACCATAACAGTCTGGAATTGGCCTCAAAGCACAGTATCCACAAAACCTACTCTTAGAGACATTTTCACAAACAAGGCACATTAATATTTGGATTAACATCCTCAAGTCAACAAATCATAACTTTCAATCTCAATATCGAAAGATGTCATACTTAGTGGCGATAGCAAGCTAACAAGAAACACTACAACTTTCATGAAGACCAATCTAGCAAAATATGTCTAAATCAACCCAGAAAAATTTCCAAAGTTTCAGATCACAAATATGTCATTCTCGAATTATTGTTCATTCCTACACACAACGTCACATTCAAGTCAAAATTTGGAACTCTTAAAGCCAAAATTAGACAGCACCTCCTTCACAAGAAATGTAGCCAAACTCTTTAAGTTTAATTCAAGATAAACCTCATCTCAATTGCTCAACCATATAAAAAGTTATGGCAAATATATTGAAACATGTACAAATTCAAATTTTTCCGGCTTCTAACAATTAACCACTACTCATCCTATACCTCATTATAGACAAAGTCTAACTTCCAAAATCTCTATATAACACATTATATATATATCAGTAATCATCATACATAAACAAAAGAAAGAACTTTACCTAGGTTTTCCATCAATCATGACCACACATACAATTCACATAATTAAGTAATCTAAACTCAATTTACCCATCATTCTAGCATATACAAAGTCTTTATCAAGGTCATTCAACCTCTATAATATTTCTATAAAACATCACTTATCAATAACTCAAATTTACACACCCATCACTATACAGGACACCCATATACCCCAAAATCTCATCTCATGCAATTAGCCTCTAAACTATCATCACAATTGTTTCATTTAACCAAAACCCATGATATTAACAAGATACTTACTTGATTTAGCTTCCAAGCTCCTTCAAAACACCAAGAAACTCTAGCTCCTCCACA
>JANIHY010000002.1:61878494-61907265 GCA_027479065.1 Erythroxylum brevipes
CCAGTATAAAGCTAGCTGAGGTTGTAACTGCGTTGCAGGCACAGGAGCAGAGACACCTGATGAGGAATGGCGATATTACGGAAGGTGCTTATAGAGCATCCATAAAAAATGCTGATCAAGAGAAGAATAAGAATGTCAAGTACAATCCGTGTCCCCATTGTGGTAAGTCAAATCATTTGGCTTACAGATGTTGGAAGAGACCCGATGTAATATGTAGAAAATGCAATGAGAAGGGCCATATGGAGGCAATCTGTAAACAACAGACTGGTCATTCTTCCTCTGTTCTCCCCTTTTTCTGTATATTTTCTCACTCTAACTTCATCTTTTTAAAATTTCAATAGCTTAGCTTTATAGTTTTGTCCATGATAGACAGATAACGACTATACAAACTTGATAGTTTTCACCATAAAAAATTGGTGGTGCACTTTTAGACAGTTGTGTTTCAATCTCCATTGATTGAAGGTGGTTGTAATTCCTAGTTGTAAATCACGTTTGTGTTTTAGTTTCGCTCATCTCACAGGTCCCTTAAGATAAATGTTCTGATATCATTTTGTTGGTTTTGTGATTGATGGAGGACTAACAACAAAAATGAAGAAATTAAAAAGAACACTGGCTTTTGTGTTTTCTGAAAAAACAACACATCTATTCAATGCACTGCATAATTTTTATAGAGCTGAAAACATAATAATCAAATAAAATTTGCTATATCAGGCTGTATCTCAACTAACTATTATAAACAAAGAATAAAATACTAAAAATTTGATCCATTGACCAATTATTCTGCAGCAATTATAAGGCACGTTTTCAACAGCATGTAACCTTAAAGTGTCTTTTTAGAAAGGGTCAAAAGGAAGGCTAAGACAATTGAAGCACTTTGTCAAAATTTCTAATTTCTCAAGTCTAGGGAAACACAACATGAAGGAATGCGAATAGTAGTTGATTTGCAGTGACGAAACGATGGACCTTTCACGCCCTCGACTCGATGACTGCACATTGATCTGTTCTGAATTCAACTGTATAAAGTTGTTTATTTGATAGGGGCTTTCTTTTGGAGCGATCAAAACTTTGTGGGATGACTGGTAGAGGAGCCCTGTGGGCCTGAAGCAAATCATAAACATTCTCTCTTTACATGCACATGAGGCCATTGAATATTAGCAGAAGAGATCAATATCCACTGGGGATAATTTGAACTATCAATGAAAATGATTGCCATTTTTGCACGCTTAACCTGATATAGTGTCTGTCCATGTTAACAGTGTATGATTCTCACTTTGGAAACGTGGATACAGCTGATAAAGTGTATTATTACGCCATAAACTACACATTCAAGTACAACCATTATTGAGGATTCTTTAGAAAGAGTTTGTTCTCTCATTCCCTAAAAATCAGGCCATTTGAATTACGTGTACAACCTGGCAGATATTTATATGGGTGAGTGTAGACCTCGGTTGTCTCCTGGTTATATTCAAGTAAAGAAAACATGAGAGTACGTATCTGTACTCATAATCGTGAAAAGTGCATCCAAAAGTAGCACTGAAGGTGAAGAAGATGACTTGTAACAATCAAGCTTATGACCACTAACACCCCAATACCACCCACCTACTTCTTGTCCTAAACCTAAGGTCCTCTGCCATGGGTAGGCCGTTTAATAGTGAAGAGCAGTAAAAGGCAAATAGCCAGGTTGCCATCTTTCCTTGTCCCACTGTGCACGGAACGCGTCGTGGGGCTTCCAAATGGTCAATGATAGAAAAACAATCAGTAATGGGCAAGCAACATTAGGCGAACTCACGAGGAGAATTTATTTGGTTCAACTTCGGATGTACCTCGAGAAGTATAATCCATGTTTACAGGTAACACGTAAAGACTCTTTATCTTTGGCTTAAAATGATGGGTTGATAGACGAGAGACATGCCAAGAAAGGAATTTTCATGCTCAAACTACAAGAAAACTCAAAATTCACAGCCCACCAAAACACCACGACGGCTTCTTTGCTTTTCAGGCCTTTTGAGATGTTCCCTTTTGTTACTGTCGTGTGTATTACAAGCCAAAGTTTCATGCTTTTCCCCTTCTAAACGTCACCGACAGAGACTTCCAAACTTGGGACTTGGGGAAGAGAAACCGCAAGTAAGAAAGTGTAATGAAAATTTAAGTTAAAAAGATTTAAAATTCTGGCGTGAATCCAATTCTATACTTTGTTTCTTGGTTCAGAAAACTCTGATTTGCTGAATATGTGTTGACCATATGATCACGTAAACAAAAGAAGAAGAGCTAATTATGTCTAATTATCAAAAGGGTAACATATCCACTCAAAAAGGTCTTGGCTCTCTTTGAAGCTGCGATATATATTCAATTCATTCAGAAACATAAAATTTGCCAATATATAGTGTGTATGGATTATGGAAGGAACACTTTGCGGAGTTAAATTTGAGGGAGCCAACCTTGTGCCAACTTTCCATCTGTCTAGCTGTCCTGACTGTCTGTCGCTCTCTCTAATCTTTCTTGCCTCTTGTCTTTGTGTCATTTCTTCTGTTTTTATTATGTTAAAGTAAACTCTTGCTTCACAGTTAACAATTGGGGCATTCATAAGTGGGGTGGTTGAAGTTATCAAACGGGGTCGGTGACGACCTGGTTTCCAATTTTCCTCATTATCTCCTTTTTCAGCTAATAGCATCATTAGGCTTGGTCAAGTTGTTATTAAATCATTACCCACATGCTTTTTTTATATGATATAAATAAAATGGTTGTGCTTTCACAGGACATTTTCTTTGGCTGAAATGATTTGTCTGTGGTCTATCGAGCGAAATAGATTAGGCAGGCTATGCAGAGTTGGTATGCGAACTCGTGCTTGCTGATTCGTAAGTATCATTTTTGAAGATTTTGGAATAGAGGAGATTAGAATGGGAACAGTGATGGAGGAAGAAACAGGCAAGAATAAGGGAATTCATTCAGGTTTAGCTCAACTTAATCAAGAACTGCATGGGAACTCGGGTAAAACCTTGAGAAATTCTGGTAATGGGTGTGTATTGGAGGCAGAAGTTGTTTTAAATTCAGGAGAGGTTGGGAGTGGTAAAGAGGAGAGAGGGATTTTGGATGCGAATGCTACCGGATTGGGTTCGACTGAAAAGGTGGGAAAGCAGGAAACAAGTGGTATGGGAGAGACTGGTCAACCATCGAATCAAGGGACTAGTAGGAATCCAGATGATTTTGTCATCGGGATTGTGCTTGAGAGTGTGACTGCTGTAAGTTCCAGGGATACTATGTCTATGAGTGTTAGTAGAGAAAAGCAGGATCTGGGAGAAAAATCTGACGAATTTGTTAGCACTTGTAGACTGAAAGAACAAGAAACATCCAGAGGGCCACAAAATGGCGAAACCATGGAACAAATTGAGCAGGCAGTTGTTGAGAATTTAAGTACATCGATTGATGGGGTTTCTCTTGAGACAGCTATTGCAATAGATTCAGCCGAAAATGCAGTTACAAATGACAGGAGATTAGAAACCAATAGCAACGAGTTCGGTTCAACCAAGGTGACAGGTGATAAATCCGAGGCAAAATCGCCCAAAGTTGAAAAACCTCGCGTGATTGATTTTGTTGGCAGAGGAGAATCTAAGGATAATCGGGATGGAGAAACAGTCTGTAGGATTTGCCACTTGAATTCTGAAGTTGTACTGGAAAGTGGTGCTGCAATTGCCAGTACAGCAGCCTCTGCCTCTGCCTCTGCTTCTACCATGGACTTAATTCAACTTGGTTGTGGATGTAAAAATGAGCTTGGTGTTGCGCATTCTCATTGTGCTGAAGCTTGGTTTAAACTAAAACAAAACAGGTAGTTTTTCTGATTTTCAAATTCAAAATTTTGATAAAAGTTTGAACTTTCCTGACATGATGCATCGATCTGCTTATCCAACATTAGGATATTGATTGCCTAATCGTTATTGCCACATCATATCAGCTTCATATATTATAACGACGGTTGCTGTAATCTTCCATTGGATCCTTTTCTGAAACTTCTGTCTGCAGTCACCCAATCCTAGCAATGTCTTATGACGGTGGAGCTCTTGGAACTTTTGCAATATGTAGTTTTTTTTTTGTCTTTCTTGTGAAATTCTAGGAAAAACTGTTTTTTCTTCTCTGCTCCTGACATTCTTGTGATCATTGCTATTCTATCCAGACCAATTCTCTTCTTTAGTTATATCTGTTTTTCTACTTATTCATCTTAAACACTCTAGAGCCTTGAATTGTGGGAAGAGAGCAAACTCAATTACCTTTTCTTTGGAAATTATGAAGTATAATGAGCAGCTGGTTCATTATATCAGGATTTCTATTGGGTTTCTGATACATTTTAAAGATCTTGCCTAAACTTGGAATCAGAAGTTGTTCATCGACAATGAAGCTTCTATTGTTCAATTAGCCATTATGGGGAACTTCTGAATTTCCACTTCCAGATCGTAAATCAGAGTTAGCGACGATTGGTTCTTCAGGACATATCAAATTTGGGTTTGTAGTTTAGGAATGTTGATGGAAATTTCTTATAAATGTTTGGATATATAGACTGTTGGTAACAATCCCTCCATTTCAACTTTACAATTCTACTGAAGCATCTTACTTGTTTATACTTGGACTGAATTCAATTACCAAGTTGCAATGATGTTCATGCTCTTGTCGCTGCTTCATCCCCTTCCTTTCCTTTTCTTCTCCCTTTAACCTTGTGTTTCCTTAAAGCTAACACTTAAAAATATTTTCTAAAGCCAAAAACAGGAAGTTCCTCAAATTGTGAACGTGAATCAGGAACTTACTAGTGCATGAGCATGTTAACCTTTGCTTTATTTTCTAATTGAAGTCATTCATCAGCAATCAATCTTTAATGGAGTTTGCTTCAACCTCATGCTGGCAGCTACTGATAATGGCGTGAATTTTTTTTTATTTGTTTACTTGTTTCCGTGCAGGATATGCGAAATTTGTGGGGAGATGGCAAAAAACGTCACTGATGTTGGTGATAGCAGATTTGTGGAAGAGTGGAACCATGTGAGGCTTATGGTTAATGGAAACAGGTTTTCAGACCGGGGTGGAGGATGTTGGAGGGGGCAACCGTTTTGTAACTTCCTGATGGCATGTTTGGTGGTAGCTTTCATTCTTCCACTGTTTTTCCGGGTGGATTTGTTTTAATTGTAAAAATCAAGATGGTACCATTTTGTTCACATTCTTAGGCCTGCTGGAATATTAACACCTGACCTTGTCCTGAAAATATTCTCTTCTTGTTGTACAACAACAACATCCAATGGAGTCCAGTTGGGAATTATGCAACTTGCACATTTCTGGCAAAAAGGCTTTCAGACGATGTGTCAAATTGTCTGAACTTTTTTAGACAACTTCATTGAAGCTGACATTATAGTCAGTTATTACCAACTTACTTTTCTATAAATGTGGCCATTTGGCCATTACATGAGTATCGTACAAAATCAAGGTTGTGTAGTGTGTGAAGGCTTTGTAAGGTTCCCAGCTCCAACGAGTTGTATAATGAGAAGTTTTAATAAAGTGAGTGTATATTTTGCTAACTAGTTTATTTTAGGCAATTATAATTGCCAACATTTGGTATCTTAAGTAAATCAAGATTACTTCGAGTTCAACAATTGAAGTTCAACAAATGCAATTGTCAAATTACAAGTTTGATGGAAGAAACAATTTTGCCATGTGGAAAAACTTTATGGAGTTATATTTGAGAAGCAACAGAAATGGTGAAATTTTAGAGAAAAGATTAGTAGAAAAATAAAACTACCAATTAAAGAATCACAACAATTGGTTTGTAATCGTTTATTAAATGAAAAGGCTTTGTTTTTAATTTGTCAATCTGTTAAGTTGTCAATTCTTTTAAAAATATTTTATGTTAAAACAACAAGGGAGGCCTGTAATTTTCTGGTCAGAACGTATGAAGGAGCTAACATAGTTAAACGAACAGGACTACAAGGTTTGAAAAGGCAATACGAGTTGATGGAACAAGGCAAAGATGAAAGTATCTATGATTATTTTTCATGAATTGAAAAATTGATCAATCAAATGAAAAATAATGGTTCATGAAATTACGGAGAATGATATCATGGAGAAGATCATGCACTAGTTAATAAGTCAATTTGATTATGTTGCCACATCTATTGAAGAGTCTAAAGGTTTGGAGTCCATGACTTTCAATAATTTGCAAGCCTCATTAGAGTCCCACGAAATGCTTATGAATGAAAGATCATCAAACACAACGGAGCAAGTTCTAAAAGCCCAAGTAAATTTGGGAAATGAGAAAAAAACTGTAATTGGTAAAATAGAGCATACTCAATGAAGTTCATATTTCAGAGGCAGAGGAGGCAAAATTTTCAGAACCAATTTTAGATCAAGAGCAAGGGGGAGTGAAACTTCTTTGGATAAAACCAATATTCAATGATACAAGTGCAAAAAGTTTGGTCACTATTAATCTGAGTACAAGTCACATATTCAGTGTCATAATAATGGCTTTTAGATTCAGGTTACAGCAATCACTTAAGTGGAAGTAAGGAAGTTTTTGTCGAATTAAATAAATCATTTCATTTTTCAGTAAAGCTTGCTGATAACTACCAAATTCTAGTTTTGGGAAGAAGAAAGATTGCCATAAAATTGAAGAATTGGGATTTAAATTATATTTTTGATGTGTATTATGCTCTTACTCTTTACCAGAATCTATTAAGCGTTAGATAGATATCAAAAAAGGGTTATGATTTACATTCAATAAAGATGGATACATAGTGAGTGAAATAAAAAAGAGCATGATTCTAAAGACGAGAATGACATTCAATCATCTATTTCCAACATATCTTAATTACAGTAGTACTTATTGTTGCAATACTATGATATTAATGATAATTGGCTATGACATATGCGACTTGGGCACTTGAATTTTGGAAGCATTATTTGTCTTGCAAATAAAGAGTAGGTTTCATGCTTGCCAACCATTTAAGTTCTGGACTAGATTTGTGAGCTATGTGTAATGGAAAAAAAAAGCATAGAGATCCATTTCCTACGAAGCAAGCATGGATGACCAAATATCTACAAAAGCAAATCTATGTTATATGGAGGTTCCATCAAATAGAGGTAACAAATACTTGATTACGTCAATTGATGATTATAGTAGAAAGACATGAGTTTATTTTTTGAAACAAAAATCTGAAGCATGTGAAGTACTTAAGAATTTTATAGCGTATATTAAAAAACAAAGTGGTTATTATTTCAAGACTTTGAGAATGGATAGAGGCACGGAATATATTATTTGTGATGATTTCTTAAGAAAGCATGGAATTAAGCATCAGTTCAAAGCTAAGTACACTATTTAACAAAATGGAGTGATAGAAAGGAAAAACAGAACTATTATGGATATGGCGAGAAGTATGTTATTTTGTATAAAGTTGCCTAAAAGTTTCTGAATAGGTGTCTTGTTAAAAATGTTTGTGATAAAACTCTATAAGAAGCATGGAGAGGAAAAAAGCCTAATATTAGTTATATGAGGATGTTTGGTTGTATAACATATATGCCTAATAAGTTGAGAAAAAAGCTAGATGACAAGGTAGACAAATGTATATTTCTCGGTTACAAGATAAAAACAAAAGGTTGTGAGTTTTATAATCCAAAGACTTAAAACTGATAATCATTCAAAATGTTACTTTTAAAGAAGATGGAGTATAAGAGTGTTCAGAAAAAGAAAAGAATTCATTGCTAGTATCGGTGTTCATAAACAATGAATTAGAAATGACTAATCAAACTAGAGAGTCATCTTGACCTCCAATTCCTGAAGAGCCAATTCATATTAATCCTAAAGCATTATCTCCTCCTACTTCACTTTCACTTAGGCGCTCAGAATGAGAACGTCATCTACCCACATATTTGAAAGATTATCAAGTAAGTGATGATGACAATGACAATGAAGTTGTGGCCCATTATGTTTTCTTTATAGATTGTGATCTCGTAATGTTCGAGAAAGTAGTGAATGATAGTCATTGGATTAAAGCAGTGGATGAAGAAATATGTGTCATAGAAAAGAATAAAGCATAGGAGTTAACTACTTTGCTAAAAGTAAAGAATCCTATTGGTATCGAATGTGTATACCAATGAAGGAGTGGAACACTTTAAAGAAAGATTAGTTGCAAAAGGATACAATCAAAAGTCAGGTATTAATTATTCTAAAGTATTTTCACCTGTTGCCAGAATGGATACTGCATATTTGATCACTTCACTTGTCACTCAAAGTCATTGGAAGATTTATCAAACAGATGTCAAATCAGTCTTTTTGAATGATGTACTTGAAGAAAAAGTATACATTGAGCAATTATCAGGATATGTAAAGCAAGGAGAAGAAAATAAGGTTTATCAGCTAAAGAAGGCGTTGTATGATCTTAAACAAGCACTAAGGACATAGTATACTTGTGTTGATACTTATTTCATTGAACATGGTTTTCATAAGTATCCATATGAACATATTTTTTATATCAGGACCAACAAGGAATGAGAGATTGTTATAGTTTGTCCTATGTAGATGATTTTATCTTTATTGGTATCAATTCAATATTTTTGTTAAAATTCAAGAAGGATATGGTTGTCCACTTTGAGATGACAGATATGAGATTAATATCCTACTTTCTTAATATAGAGGTAAAGCAAACAAATGAAGACATATTTATCTCACAGTGGAAATATGCAAAAGATATTTTAAAGCAATTTAAGATGGATGTGTGCAAGCCAATTTCAACGCCTGTTGAAGAAATGTTAAAGCTTCTAAATGTTGGCAATGATGATATGTAACAAACTTCAGAAGATTTATTGGAAGTTTGAGATATCTAACTTCAACTAGGCTAGATATTGTTCACGGAGTGAGAATTGTGAGCAGATTTATAGATTCACCATGATATTTCATTGGCAAGCCACAAAACAAAATTTGATATATATTAAAGGTACAATTGATGATGATATATTTTATTCAAACAATAAAAATATATGATTAGTTAGATATGCAGATAATGATTGGATTGGAGACGTTGAAAAGAAAATAAGCACTTCAGGTTATGTCTTTTATTTTAGTTCTGGAGCAATTTCTTAATCCTCAAAGAAACAATAAGTAGTTACAATTTCAATTGAAAAAGCAAAGTATATAGTAGAAACAAATTGTGCTTCTCAAGTGATTTGGCTACGAATGATGCTTAGCAAATTACAACACCAATAAGATGGTCCAATAACGATCTACTGCGATAATAAATCAACGATCGCCTTAACAAAGAATCTAATATTCTATAGTCGAAATAAGCATATTAACATTAAACATCACTATATTCGAGATTTGGTTAAAGAAAGAGAAATTTATAGTTAAATATTGCACATCTAATGATCAAATGCCATATAATTCGAGAACCCCTTAAAAGATGAACTATTTTACAAGTTGAAGAACAATCTTGAAATGATTAAACCAAATTTAAGGGAGGCTGTTAGAAATTAAACTTAGTTTTGTGTTTAACATTGGTCAAAATTTCAAGCCAAATTGTCTTTGAACTCTTATAGACAGCTTTATTGAAGTTGACATTATAGACTGTTATTATCGACTATACTTCTCTATAAATATGGCCATTTCATGGGTACTGAACAAAATCAAAAGAAAAGTGAGTGAAAAAAAAAAAGTGTAGTGTGTAAAGATTTTGTAAGGTTCTCAACTTTAACCAGTTATATGGTAAGAAATTTTAATAGAGTGAGTGTGTATTTTGTTAACTAGTTTATTTTAAGCAATTATAATTGCCAAAATGTCCTACTTTTAGCTAACTGAAACTGGGAAGTACTCATGCTCAACTTACGCTGTTTCAGCTGGAACTAATGGAACATTCCTAATACAAACCAAAGACGATAATGAGTTCGTTTACATTTGCTATTGTGAATTAAAAAATATTCCTAGTTTTGAGGTTTGAACTTTGAACCTGTGACACCTTTCTAAAGCAGACCACACCATACAAAGTAATTAAATAATATTTGGAAACCACGCCATCACGTATTCCGTTGTAGTCTAGTTGGTTAGGATATTCGGCTCTCACCCGAAAGACCCGGGTTCAAGTCCCGGCAACGGAATTTTGTTTTGTTAAGCTCCCAATATAAGGGCAATATAGTCTTTTTGGTCCAACGACGGTCTTCTAAAGATGTTGGTCATAAAACCCTAACCCATTTATCTCATAAATATAAAAGCCAGCCTCTTGCATCCAATAGCCACCGTCTTCCTCAATCGCCACTTACAATGGTGATCTCCGCTCTTTGCATTTACATCACAGTTTCTGTATATGTATGCTTATACAAGTTTGTGTGTACTTACTATGTAGTACGTCTTTGGTTCTTCAGGCTTCGGAGAAGAAGTTGTCCAACCCAATGAGGGAAATCAAAGTTCAGAAGCTCGTTCTTAACATCTCCGTCGGCGAAAGTGGAGATCGTCTCACTCGTGCTGCAAAGGTTTTGGCCTCGCTTCTCTTTTTTTCTTCTTTTGTGTTTAATTTTGTTTTGTTTGTTTGTTCTGTCTGATTTGGATTGTTACTAATAGGTGCTCGAGCAACTCAGCGGTCAGTCCCCGGTCTTCTCCAAGGGTATGATTGCGATTTTCAGCTTCGAGATGCGTTTTTTTACATGCTATTTCGTTAGTTTTTGCACTAATATTGTGGGTTCCTGGTTTGTGTTGAGCAGCCAGGTACACTGTCAGGTCTTTTGGGATCAGGCGTAATGAAAAGATAGCTTGCTACGTGACTGTGAGGGGCGAAAAGGCTATGCAGCTGCTTGAGAGTGGTTTGAAGGTGAAAGAGTATGAGCTTTTGAGGAGGAACTTCAGTGAAACTGGTTGCTTTGGGTTTGGTATCCAGGAGCATATTGATCTTGGTATCAAGTGAGTGCTTGCTTGTTTCTTTGTTGAGTATTAAATGACTTGTCTTCTTGAAGTTAACTTAATTTGATGTGATTGGTTATTAACTGTATCAAAATGGTTTCCGTGTATATGTAATGAACTTTGAATGGATAGAATCATGGTTACTGTGTTGGTGTATAGGTTATGACCAATAGCTGTGTTCACATTGTTTTAACACTTGTATGGTCCTGTAGTAGCCCCGAAAGATTTATTTGCTGGTGTTGTGTGGAGCTTACTATACTTCTGATAATTTTATAGATGTAATTGTGAGCCAGTTCTGCATCTTTTTTAAGATGCTGTCAGAACTGAGGTCGTTCTCAGCTTCTTACAAGAACTGTTATATTATAACATGTTAAGACTGAAAAGATGCTTTTCTTTTTCTAGTTTAGCAGGAATTAGTTTTTCTAATACGTTTTCAGTTGCTTAGTTTTCTTGGTTCAGCTTTTTGAGATTGATTAAGTTATGCGTACCTTGCTGAAATTATTCGTTCTTATCTCTTGTATATATTGTGTGCTTAATTTCCAACTGATTTTCAAGAGCGAATGGCATTGGCTTACTTGTCTACAAGCAATGTGGGTGTTCAATTGTTCTGGAGTGATGTTTAGTATATTTCCTGTCAGTTGTTGGTTGTATTGTGTATTGGACTGTTCATGTAGATTTCCTTGCCCATTATGGTTTCTTATACTTGGCCCATTTCCATTTCATTTTGAGCTGAATCTTAACATTTTATCATCTCTTGTCAGATATGATCCGTCAACTGGTATCTATGGTATGGATTTCTATGTTGTTCTAGAGCGGCCAGGTTATCGTGTGGGACGTCGTCGCAGATGCAAGTCACGTGTTGGAATTCAGCAGAGGGTCACGAAGGAGGATGCAATGAAATGGTTTCAGGTCAAATATGAAGGAGTCATCCTTAACAAGGCTCAAAGTGGCCCATCTTAGATGTTACAAAATTGTTTTTGTTAAAATTTTGAGTTTTTACTTCAAGAAGGTCCATTTTATGTTGGAAAAATGTTGTCTTGAATAGACTATGAATTGGTAGACACATATTTCTGTTATGGATGTTTTCGTGTTTAATTTAACAGTAGTGCTTTTCTTGATGTGTGTTACGAAATACACAGTTATTTTGCGGTTGTCTTTTGCTTTTTATCCCCTTATTATGAGCTGCCGCTTTGGGAATGATAGGAAACCTGCTTCCTTGAATACATACGTTAAAGGGAAATTGATTTTCAAACGCCTTCTGAGAGATCGTATGTATGTATTCAAGGAAGCAGGTTTCGCCTAAGGTATGATGCTATACATCTCCTATTTGTCTGAGTTATAACCTTGAAATCTATATATGCCAGTCTTCGTCTTGGGTAGTATTCTGAGTGAACAGAATATTAAGATTCCTTTGGAGACAACTGGTTGAAACGAAGGTGTTAAAGCCCAACAAAATGGCCTCAGTGAATGAGCACAAGATGAGTATGAAAGCAACATAGAAATGAAATAACATAAAAGGTTTTCGGGAAGCTTCTTGATTCTCTACCCTCGTTAACTTGCTATCGCTTTTGTGTCTTTTAACTTCCAACAAGAACATTGACGATTTCAGGACTTGAGCAATTCCACAAGTTCACCTTTCTTCAGCTTTGAGTAACCTTTGATACCCCTAGACTTAGCTAGCTCCTTCAGCTGGGAGAGTTTCATTTCCTCTATTCTTGGCAACTTCAACTCCGGGCTTCCCACCACGATTGCGGATGGTTCATCGGAAAGCTCAGCTGCTTGTCCTCTAGGCGCTGATGGTGATGGGATTGGTGATCTCTTCACAAAATTAGATGGAGGCCTCGTTAACTTGAAGTTTGTTTCTAAGAGTTGTTCATCATTTCCCATCTTCTTGTTCTTGTCAACACCTTGGTTCCTTCTAAATGTTTTGGTTCCACCTCTTTTGGTAGCTGTTCCTGCCAAAATTACAAACGAATCATACATGATAAGAGAGTTGATGGAGCAAATTGCTTCTAAGTTTCTAATTCGCAGTCAAAATAAATTGTGTAAATGATATGTGATTGAACAACTGCTTAGATGATCGTTCTGAAGATTTCCCTTTTAAATTTATCAAGAAATGCACTGAAAACGAACCAAACCAGAGATCAGGTGACCTGTGCTAAAGCTTTCTTTGATGCTCCAGTTCTCTTGCATAAGAAAAGAAGTTCAAATCTTACAATGACTGCAGCTTAAAATGCCACTGAAATTCTAGTAAACTTGTTTCAGTATTGGGAGAAGCATATCCATGCTGTTATACCTTTTACTTGTTTTCTTGATTGGCGAAGAAACTCCAGGACAGAATCAGTAGGTGAAGTGTCCTCCGATGCTTTTCCAGTCCTCATTCCCGTATCGACCGACTCCCCTTTCGATATTGAAGACTGTATCCTTCTGAACAGAGCAAGAATTTCTTCCTGGCCGGATGACTTGGGGAGTTTACTATCAAAAGACTGGGATTTATTATTGTGATAGTCCATTCTTCTTCTTCCCAGTCTGGTGCTTTTCTGGGGAGGTCTATCTTTCCTATTTCCATCAGAGCGTGTGCTGGAATATCTTGATTGCAGAGTATCATTCCATGAAGGAAAAAGTGAAGGCCCATCTGCAATCTCAGCCAAATTTAACAAGCTGCATCAAAAACGACCCTTCAGTTTGAAGTTCAGACTTACAGACATATCAATGGTACCTAAAGAATGTTTTGATAAACACTGCAGACTGATCATGCAAGTTCATTATGAGCATCTAAGACTACAGAGGAAACTTTAACCTCATAAAAGGAAAAGTAGATAGCTTCTTCAGAGAGTGAAATCAACAACATATGTCATTTTCACACCTACATAACCTTGAACATTGAAAGGGGACTGAACGGAAAAAAGATCTAAGAAACTAATTGAGAAGAAGAGTGGTAGCACACATTTCAACCTCAAAGTGAAACTGTAAAACCTTGCAACTTTAATCATCACACAAACCACATATTTCACAGACTAAGTAGGTCAAATTTTACATGTTACAGCATCAAGTTAGAATTGAATAACGGATACCCAACCTACATACCAAAGGCTTCCTTATAACTGTAAATTTTATCCATCCACTGGAAATAACTAAAGGGAAGTCTTTTGACAAATTTGCAATACAACATAGATTAATCTCATCAACAGTTCAGTGGCTATATTGCAAAGGTTTCCATGTCATCAATGGCTCAATGGAAATGATGCAGAGCTTGGTCCATAGACTTGGAAATGGCTGCCAAGGCGGTGATCATGAAGGAAAAGAGAATCATAAGGTGGTAGCCCATATCAAAGGAGCTAGTTCCCCATCCAGATTCCTAACACCCATATTTGAGGCAGTGGAAGAAAAAGCTCTCACTCAAATGTAGCCCTACCGTGGAGGGCGCTGTACATTCTTTACTAATTCATGGTACAGTAAAGCACAAAAACAGGTTCATCATTCATATGACAGCGGAACCACCCAAAAAGAGAAAAAAAGAAATACAGAACCATTATCTTTTACTTGCGTAGATTTATGTACAGAAAACATCAATCCTGCCGTATAATTCCATTTCAATCTGTTGAAAAACAAGTTCAACCCAGGACCAGAACTCATTCACGGAAGCTCATGAAGATGGATACTACTGAAGGATAACGAGAATACCTTTGAAAGAAACAATGGGCTTTCCAATCTTGAGCTGATTAGTAAAAGAGGAAGAAGAGGGCCAATTCAAAACAGAGTGAGGATAGAAAACAACATCCATATCCAACAATTAGACCTGTGGATTCTGAATCTGCATTTGGATTAGATTCACACGTTCTGTACTTTATATGGGCACATGTGGTAGTCTTTTATCGTTGACAAATACCAAGGTCACATCTTTATTTCAGCGCGTGGACACCAAATTCCTCCTTTTTCTTTTCCTTTCTTGTTTTCGGCCCGTTCGGCTTTCCTTCTTTTCTTATTATTATTCTTATTATAATGATGAACTAAATTCTTAAAAAACGAGCTTTCCTTGATTGTTCCCCCCACCTTCATGTGCGTCTTCATGGCCAAAACTACATCAACGAACTTCTTCAGCTTCATGCCTAACAGAAACACTACCCAAGACTCCATCAAATTTCAAAATGGGTTCTTTCTGAGCGGACCAGTGAAAGCATTTTCTCTTTCAACATCACAATTGCAGTGTTATTATGCTTCGATTCCCATCTCAGTACCCCTCACCAAATATAAAGATTACGAATTTATTAGTCTTGATGAGAAAATTTGTGAATTCTGCGAGAAGGGTAATCTTAAAAAAGCAATGGAATTCCTTCTGATGCCTGAAAACCCCCAAGTAGCTTCAAGTACTTATTGTTCTGTATTGCAACTCTGTGCTGAGCTTAAATCTCTAGAAGATGGTCAAAAAGTACATTCCATCATTCGCTCCAGTGGGGTTTCAATTGATGGCGTTCTGGGATCAAAACTGGTGTTTATGTATGTGACTTGCGGGAATTTGAGAGAGGGGAGGCTGGTGTTTGATAAGATTGCTAATGAAAAGACTTTCCTTTGGAATTTGATGATAAACGGGTATGCAAAGATTGGTGATTTTAAGGAGAGTGTGCTTATATTTGAGAAGATGTTGAGGTCTGGGATTGAAGTGAACTCTCACACATTTTCTTGTGTTTTGAAATGTTTTGCAGCTTTGG
This sequence comes from Erythroxylum brevipes, assembly GCA_027479065.1. Taxonomy (NCBI): domain Eukaryota; kingdom Viridiplantae; phylum Streptophyta; class Magnoliopsida; order Malpighiales; family Erythroxylaceae; genus Erythroxylum; species Erythroxylum brevipes. The sequence continues at coordinate 61,894,116 of JANIHY010000002.1, forward strand.
GAAGTATAAAAGATGGCGAATGGGTTCATGGGTATTTATTGAAACTGGGTTTCAATTCATATAATGCTGTTAATAATTCTCTTATTTCGTTTTATTTCAAGATCAGAGAAGTTCAGAGCGCACATAAGTTGTTTGATGATTTGACTGACCGAGATGTTATTTCATGGAATTCGATGATAAGTGGATATGTGGCAAGTGGTCTTTGTGAAAAAGGATTAGAGTTATTGATAGAGATGCTAAAATCGGGAGCTGACACGGATTTGGCAACAATTGTTTGTGCTCTAGCAGGTTGTGCAAACTGTGGTGATGTTTCTTTGGGTAGGGCACTTCATGCTTTTGCAATAAAAGCCAGATTTGACAGGAACGCTATCTTCAGTAACACAGTAATGGATATGTATTCAAAATGCCGTGACTTGAATGGTGCAATACAAGTTTTTGCAAAGATGGCTGATAAAAGTGTCGTATCCTGGACTGCCTTGATTGCCGGTTATGTTCGAGAAGGACTTGCTGATAAAGCTATTGGAATGTTCCATGAAATGGAAAGAGGAGGTGTTGTACCAGATACTTTTGCTATCACAGCTATTCTTCATGCCTGCGCTTGTAATAGGTCACTGGAAAGTGGCAAGCATATACATAACTACATCAGGGAAAATGGTATGCAGTCAAATATCTTTGTATGTAACGCTCTCATGGACATGTATGCAAAATGTGGAAGCATGGAAGATGCTAAGTCAGTGTTTCTTGAGATGCCTGTGAAGGATATTGTCTCATGGAATACCATGATTGGAGGCTACTCAAAAAATGGTCTTCCTAATGAAGCTCTCAGTCTTTTTGTCACAATGATAAAAGAGTTGGAACCTGATGGTAGAACTATGGCATGTGTGCTTCCAGCTTGTGCCAGCCTTGCAGCCTTGGATAAAGGCAAAGAGATCCACGGTTACATATTACGAAATGGATGCTTATATGATCAACATGTTGCCAATGCTCTTGTTGACATGTATGCAAAGTGTGGAATGCTAGTTCTTGCTCGATTCCTGTTCGATATGATTCCTACAAAGGATTTGGTCTCATGGACAGTGATGATTGCTGGATATGGCATGCATGGGTTGGGAAATGAGGCAATTTCTGCCTTCAATGGAATGAGGCATGCAGGCCTTATGCCAGATGAAGTTTGCTTCATCTCTATATTATATGCTTGCAGTCATTCTGGATTAATTAATGAAGGATGGATGTTTTTCAATTTAATGCAAAAGGAGTGCAATATAAAGCCACAACTAGAGCATTATGCTTGTGTTGTGGATCTTCTTTCCCGTACTGGGAAGCTATCGATGGCATACAAATTCATACAGAAAATGCCAATTGAACCTGATGCAACGATCTGGGGATCTCTGCTTTGTGGGTGCAGAATTCACCATGATGTCAAATTAGCAGAGAAAGTTGCAGAACATGTCTTTGAGCTAGAACCTGAGAACACAGGTTACTATGTACTTTTGGCAAATATCTACGCAGAGGCAGAAAAGTGGGAACAAGTAAAGAAAATGAGAGAAAAGATCGGTACGCGTGGTTTAAAGAAGAATCCAGGGTGCAGTTGGATAGAGGCCAAGGGCAAGGTACATATCTTTGTCGCCGCCGATCATTCACACCCGCAAACCAATAACATTGAAGCTCTAGTGAACAAATATAGATCAAAGATGAAGAAAGCAGGTTATCGTCCTAAATTGAGATACGCTTTAATTAATGCAGATGAAATGGAGAAGGAAATGGCCCTCTGTGGACACAGTGAGAAATTAGCCATGGCTTTTGGAATATTAAACTTGCCGCCTGGCCAAACAATACGGGTAACTAAGAACCTAAGAGTATGCGGTGACTGTCATGATATGGCCAAGTTCATGTCCAGCAAAACCAAGAGGGAGATTGTTTTGAGAGATTCTAATCGGTTTCACCATTTCAAGGATGGCATTTGTTCTTGCAGAGGTTTCTGGTAAATTAATTCATGGAGAAGTCTGAATGTAAGAGCTCAAGCTTAGTCATTTATGGAGAGTGAAAGTTAATGATAGTTAAGTTAGACATTTATCATATGTGAATATTGAATTGGGATCTCCCTCCGACCGATGTAAATGCTGATCTTAGACAATTGAATCCTCTGACTTGAAGCCATGCACAACGATTACAAAGAGACGAGTAACTTTTTCGGAGACTAAATGTCCGTCCATGGCTTCTCATCTGGCATGTTTGGTTTATGCTAATCACTCATTGTCTCCAACAACTAAGTCGCTTTAATTCTCAAAAACTTGTGTGCTCATGAGGAGTTGTAGCTATGATTTGAGTGCCAGGGAATAAATCCAGGATTGCACTCAAAGACAAGGGGACAATTGTAATCATCATCCTCCAGCTATCATTCAGCATCCACCCAATCCCAAATAATATAACACCTTTAGTTTCTCCTAAATCGTAATTGCTGATTTCGTCCAATGTACGTAATGGAGATATACTTTCGAAGTTAAAACTCAGGATGGTGGTTGCTTAGAGGTTTATTGCGGCAGAGTGCACAGGGTGTTGTGTCATTGATCTACAGAGTTACTAACCTCAACAGAGCGAGGAAGCCTAGCTTGAAGACATCTGATGAAATCTTAAATTGAAATTGAAAAAAGGAGGCTTGATTTTAGAAGGTAACATATACCAAACGAAAACAAAGACAAATGATCAATAATATGGGTCGAGGCTTTGATGGAAGTGATACAGTAGAATGATGGTAGCTCATGAGAATTACAAACTTGATGATACAAATAAGCAAAGTGGAAAAGAAGATAAATCGCACACCCGAAACAATGATTTCTCCTCCTCTTTTTTCATTTTTGTCCACTCTGCAACTACTCTCATCAGTAATGAAGTGTATAATAAATAAATCAAACAATAATTTCATCAAATAATCCCTATTCTATGCAAACTCACCTTCTAACTAACAACATTTTCTCGAGAGAAGGACCATGAACACTATGAGGAATACTATGGAAGCAATTGCTATGGCAATACCAAGAGCAACCTTATTAGGCCCATGATGATGTTCCTTTCTACTGGAATTGTCTCCTTCACCGTCATCATAATCCGATGAATCATCACTCGCTGAAGCTTCTTTTGACGGTGGCGGTGACATTGGTAATCCATGCTTATCACAAGGAGCTATCCCAAGCTTCAATTTTGATAATAATCGTGTATGGTTGTAGCACAAATTGCTGTTCTCACCAACCTTCAGCACAGCCAACTTCTTCATAAAACTAAGATTAAACGGCAAAACACCATGGAACGCATTTTTCTCAAGATTCAAGTACTTCAAGTGCTTCATTTCCGCAAGAAACCTCGGTATCGTCCCATTGAACTGATTGGAACTCAGATCAACATGAACTAAACCAGGAATTGCTGACACAGAATCCGGGATAGACCCAGATAACGAATTAGACCTCAAAGACAGATTTTTTAGTGAGATCAAGTCACCAAAATTCGAGGGCAATTCCCCAGTAAGCGAGTTAGAAGAAAGATCGAGACTTTCAAGGTTTTCAAGGACTGCAATAGCACCAGGAATAGTCCCCTTGAGCTTGTTACCTGAAAAATCCACATGGGTAAGATTGGAATGGAGATGTCTTGGTATGTATCCGGTAACATTAGCATTTGAGATAGTAACGGACCTCAACTTCCGCATATTAGCAAGAACAACATAGAGGCCACTACCATTAACAGGCACATCACTGACAGTAAGATCAGTTAGATTGACAAAGTGAGAGAGCCCTACATCAGTGAGGTGCTTAAGAGAGTGAATGCAAGTGAACGAATGGAGAGACAAAGCAAGATCTGAAGGAAAACGACCAGGACTTGCAGGACAGTTGGTAAAAGTTAGAGACCGGAGTGTAGAAAGAGACTTGAGAGCAGTGTAGGAGAGGGAGAGGTCAGAGGAGCAGTTGGAGAGATTTAGTGAGATGAGGAAGCGAAAGGGAGAGGAAGCGTCGCAGACGGTAGCGTTGTGTGGAGATGGCTGTATACAAGGATCTTTGGCAGTGGGGATGTCAAGAGATTGGAGGGCCGTGAGTTGTTTGGGGTCTAAGGTGGAGTGTCCGGACGGGGAGGGTCTAGTGGTAGGAGAGGAGGTTGGGGAGTGTCTAGTAGTCGGAGAGGGTCTAGTGGTCGGAGAGGAGATGGGGGAGTGTCTAGTAGTCGGCGAGGGTCTAGTAGTCGGAGAGGAGATTGGGGAGGGTGAAGGGGGGAGTGTGGCTGCTTCGGCCGCCGTGAAGAGGAGGAGGAGAATGAAGAAGAGTACAAGCGGTGGTTTTGGTGGTGGCGACATCGGTGGAAATGAAACTTGGGAGGATTGAACTGAAATATGTGGAGTGCGGTGCGGAGCGGTGTTGTTTCCAAGTGAAATGTTCAAGTGAGCTTAGGAAGTAGCACAGTCTACAGTCTACAGTCTACAACCAGAAGAAAGTCACATTTGGGCAACCGTACAGATAATCAATTAGTACTGTTATGCCCTCGTAGTTCAATGTATTTACAGAATCATGCTCTATACTTTTTCTTTTCTAATTTTTTATTTCCACAAATACCGACCAACGGGTCTTTATTAAACAAGTAAAGAACTGATACTAATAAGACGAGAGCTGTGGTGGAGCAGCACGAGCTCCTGCATTCTTAATCTGAGCTCTACCAATGTAAGAGATCCACATCCTCGGTCAGGCCTTTTTCGGATCAGGAGGTTTCACTCAAAACATAAGCTGATCGCTGAATGCAGAATTTTGGAGAGTCCACATTGGCTTTACCTTCTCCTGGACTATGGCTACCGCCGAGTTGAACTGAAAACAGAACTCAGGCCCACAACTCTATCGTTATAGGCATCGACAAACTATTTCATCACAATTGAACTGTTATTTATCGACATATTTATCGAAAGAGCAACAATTGCGCTGATTGGTTGACACACTACGCTGAACATATAGATGTTAAGGTCACATATTTTTTATGCTGCACCTATCGGGTGTCATTTTTTCCTCACAGAAGATAAGTTGAGGACCCGTTTCCCTAGATTCGTAATATAATTTTCGTTTTTTTCCCTTAAAAAAATGTAATTTGATGGGTTTTTTTAGCCTGTTGTCAAAGGCAAACGAAACCTTTATGGATTAATGTTGCTGTACAACTAATCAATCCAACTGTACCGCAGAAGTAGTCTGCTCTTACCTGTTTACTCTAGGCAGGACCAAATTAACAAGCCAGATTGGGTGCATTATGCTTAGGAAAGTTTGAGTCCAACTTGTGGGGATGGTTTAATTGGCGAATAAATTTGCAATAATATTTTTGTGAAAGCAAAAGTGATATAAGAAAAAATGAGGAAGTAAAAAATATAAGAATTTATGTAATTCCGTCAATTATTTGACCTATGTTTTTAAATAAAGAGATAAAAATCTTTTATTATTATTACTAATATGATATAAAGAGAAATATGATAATAACAATATATAATTTCTAAAAAAATTTCTTCAAAAGTTTTCTCTAAAATCTTTTAAAGTCTTAACATCAATTTTTTATCAAATTATTTATAAATTATGATTACTTATAAGAAGTACAATTCTAATAAAATTTTATTATCACATAAATTTAAGGTCGTTGATATTCTATTTTTACAAAAATTTAAGGTCACAGAAACTCTATTTTCATAGATGCCTAATGACACCGAAACCTTATTTCACTAGAAGTCTACGGTTATTCAAATTCTATTTCAATATAATTTAGCCCATATCGTTTAATTCTTTGTCCCACCTTGAATTCCCTAATATCTAATCGAGAATTACTGCCTACTTATAAAAGCCCTCAAGGATTTCAAGTTATGTGAACGATAAAGTCTAAGTTATACTTCACTTTTTTTTTAGTAACAACTTTATCAACAGTTCAATTGCATCCTCTAAAGTGCGAACCTTTTCTACTAGACAAGATGCAATCAAAATTTTAATCTTGTGAAATCTTTCATCCTTTATTGTAGCTCCCATTTGTCTTTCTCTTGACTTATTCTAATCCCTGAAAATAGTTACATCGCCATCATTGATAGTCAAAGCATAGGCGATCGAGTCTCCCAACCATATCTCCTTGATTGCCTAAGTCCTTCTTACTATATATTTAGCTATATTGTATTGATGCTTTCTTCTTAACAATATTTTATCTCTTAAACTAAAATCTTCAGCCCCCTTAGCAACTATTACAGGTTATTTTAGTATCACCTTTGAATTAACACTACTCATTATTGACCCTAGCAAGACTTTTTCATATGTTTGCCTCAACATATATCACTCCTCAAATACTATATCTTTGAAGGTTACTCTAAACTTTTTACCAAGCTGAAACTTACAAAAATCTACCTTCTTGCATTTGACATCTTTTAATAAGCTCCTTTTATAAAGTTTTGTCATCTCTTACTCGCCAAAATAACTCACCCGTATATGTTATACAGTAATACTATCTTTCTTCCTTGAAGATTAAGATACAAGCACTATCTTATTATTGTCTTTTCTATTGAGACATAGATATCTTAATGTAATGTTTCTTTCATTATAGTTAATAAACCTTTTACCATTTTAAGTTGTCCATCACTATTGAAAAACTCATACCTTTGTCTTCAAAGAGTACTCATAGAAATCATATTCTTCTAAAATTCTAGACTATACTAGGCCTCTAATGATCTAATAATTCTATCATGCATTTTGTTCTGCATTAAACCACAACCTTTGTCCATAAGCTCTCTAGCATCACCCAATATGAAAGTATCATTTTATTCTTTAAAAGAATAGAATCATTTCTTATTAAAAGTCATATGACAAGTAGCCCTAGTGTTTATTACCTATTGACTTGTAGGATCATAATTACTCACTATTAAAATATCATTTTCTCTTCCATCCCCTTCATTAAAACTCTCATGGATTATAATAACACTTACTTTTCCATTTTTTTTCCTTTTCTCATTTTCATTCTTCCACTGTGGACAGTTCCTCTTAGGGTATCATTTAATTTTATTGTTAAAGTATTGAACAACTTTAGCCTTTGATATGGATCTTAACCTACTCCAGTTTTCAATACCCTTTTTCTTGTTTCTTTATGCTAATAACCAAACCCAAATTTGATCCATATTTATATATTCTATAGACTTTTTTCTTTGATTCCTTGGACTATAAAGCATCCTTCACATCACTTAGAGTTTTAAAGGAGAATGATGATTTATCTAATAGGTAAAACCTTCCAATTACTTTCATTCATACCAAATCCTTTATATTGAGAAATCTATCTTATGTTATAATAATATCATCATCTTGTATTAATTGACAACGTTTTAATAAAGTTTTATCTTCCAAACATTTTTGTGGTATCATATGTTGGGTCATACTTTAGCTAGCATTCAAAAGCATTTACAACTATAAGATCATTTTATCAATAATGATTTTATATATGAAGTTTGTCCTTTATCAAAGCAATAAAGATTTTCTTCATGAAAAGTTTAATTTATATACTACAATTTTCGAATTACTACATGTTGACATTTAAAGACCCTATAGACAACTATACTTGACTTGTACACATATTTTTTGCTCATTATTATAGATTCTTTTTGTGCCACATGGAATTATTTGATTACACATAAACATAAACACTTTTTATTTTGAATTTATTTTTTCAAATGATAAAAACTCAATTTAATGTCTTTGTCAAAATCATTTGAAAAGATAATTGAGATTTTTGGGGGATGACCTAGTTAGGCTTGTTGTATTAGATTTCTTGTGGAGTGATGTATAAACAGTGAACTAAGACAGATATGTAAATTTCGGATTCTGATGATATGAAATGAGGAAAGTTTATGGTTTTAAAAATTAGTGATTTTTATATTGATGTATGATTATTATGATGCCATGTGAAGTACAATAGTGATTGTTCGTAGTTCACCCTTATCGTAAGATATGTATCGGAATGACCTACGAGCATTCCGGTATATACCCTACAGTGAAGGGACGCTCCAATTGGTCTCAATTTTTCAGCAATGAATGTTTGTCTATTTTATCTTCTTTTTTCATTATAAATCAACATGTGTTCATGCTCCAAAAAATTGAAATTATAAAATGTAAGCACAAACATCTCATACAAACACAAAAGCACTACTTTTTAAACCTTTTTTATTAAAAAGATTTTGGGTGAGGCAATTATCACTACAACCTACATCATAAACAAGTTAGTGATACAAACCTCACTAATAGGACTAATGAGATTTTATTTCAATATGAAAAAGAACCAAGGATCATTCTGTCAAGACAATTTTGATTTAATATTAGCAAACTTGAAACATAAAGTAATGATATGAATTGCTACATTTATAGAAAAGATAAGATGTGAGTGATAATATTCTAGGATTGTTTGCCACTAGTTAGATAAGATCGCAAGTTATTAGAGCATAAAAAAGAGTTTCTCTAATCAAGAATAGAGAAAAATCTCTCAAAGTATTTTTTATTAGATAATGAAAATGATATTGTTGCTATTACATCTATAAGATAGTCTTTACAGGCTTAAGACTCTAGGAACATGAAAATCCTAAAAACTAAAGTCCAAAAAGGACATAACATTTTGAATTTTCAAAATAAAAGAAACTAAAACATGAGTTTGACCTCTGTATAAGAAGCACATTGGCGCTGGTATTTTTCTAAAGATTTACAGGTGCTAAAAAAGACAATTCTGGTGTTGATTATAAGTCTAGCTTTAGTACTTATTAGCTCATGTTTCTATAGTTTGCAAACCTACAACAATTTTGACACCTGATATTTTGACACTTCTAACGTCGATTATGTTATGTTTCTTAAACCTCCAAAAGTAAGTACATTACTGGAACTGTTCGCCAATATAACACTGACTTCATTTACATTCTATAACATTGTTTAAAGTTGATTCCTTCACTTGAATCAATATTAGAGGCTTGAATTTCATGCCTTAAAGTAGCAAAGCTTCACTCCTTGCATGAAGATCCACCATTAGATTATTAAGAAATTTTTAGTTCTTAGGCCTTCTTTGTTATAATCTTTGTCAATAGTTCTTCAATGGATTTCTAACAACTTTTATGCCTCACTCAAATCTTTTACAATCTATTTAAGCCTCATTTTATGGCTCCTTTACTTTAAAGCTTATATAGCTTAAGTGGATGCTTGATTCCTATCATTTCCCCTCTACTTAATAGGATTCGTTCTTAAATTAGCTTATCTTCATCTACAAAATGAAAAGGAGATAAATTAACAACATTAAAAATGATATGAATTTGATCTTAGTATAGAAATTTGTTCCTATAAGCATTTTTAACCAAGTTAACTAGACGTAAGATAATTTATATTATAAAATTATAGATAAATGATTTCTTTTTTTTCCTGAGAAATGAGAGAAATAGTAGTGATATTGGATTTAGAGGGAGTAATAAAAATAAGGGAGATTATTGTTTTTGTTATATACTCGAGCAAATTTATGTTATCTACATATATGAATATTTCTTTGATATTTAATATCTCTTTTGTTTTTGATATTGAATTATGTTCTTGATGTTATATCATACTTTATGCATAAATTAAAGGAGAGTTAATTACCTTCTTCATAGTTATTTATGTATTTAAATTTATTATTATTCTTTAATATCACAAGTGCTTCATCATCTTTAAAAAAAGAGAGGAGATTGTTAAACCAAGGGAGATTGTTAAGGAGATTGCCATCCCTAATTACTACTAATGAATTTATTATTTTGATGAAAAGCAATATAAGAACAAAATGAAGTCATAATTTCAATAAGATTGCTTATGAAGTTGATAAAGAGAAGTTGAAGTTTACAACCATCAAAATGAATATTGAACCAAAAACAACAAAATATCAAGCCTTATCAAGGTCATTCTTTAGTTTGTGATATTAACTGTAATCTCATTTAATCACTTTGATACTCTAAAAGGCTCATCAAGTATAAATATTTCATTTTACTTAATTTTATAAGTATTTCCATTCATCAATATACATTGAAGCATTTAGTTTTAATATAAAAGCTTCATAATCTTTTAAACAAAATTTAGGTAATACTTTGGGAAGTGTTTAAACCATAATTGAATTAAATAAATTGAGTTTGAGTATTTGAAGTTGTCAAAATTATGTTTTTAAGTGATTGATCATATGGGTTAGACGTTGACCAATATAGGTTAAAGATCTTAAATTTGATGTTATATGGGTTTGTTGTACTATTGATTCATGTATTAGTCGCCCAATATGTATGAAAAGTTTGTGTTAATATTGGTTAATGTATTGATTGATCAATATGACATTGGTCAAACAATATGCCTATTGGTCCACCAATGTTCTAACAACTAATAAAGCTAGTGCTTTTAATGCATACTGATTGGCCAATATAAGATACTGGTTAACCAATACACTACACGTAGTCACTGTGACAATTAGTTCTTAATTATAATAGTTAGGAATGGTCCCAAAACAATATCAATAGATGTTTTCTTACTAGAATTAACATCAAGAAGTATTTAGGTGTATTTTACATATATTTGTTAGTATTTTTCAATCATTTAAGTATCATTGTTTCATATTTGTGTAAGTGAGCTTCTTTGAAAGTATCAAGTGATAAAGTGAGTTATTTTAAGTTGTAAGATTTATTTAAGGAATTAGATTATTGTACTTAGGGTGATTCAAGTGGTATTGAGGTTCCTTTTTCACCCGAGTTCCTCTTTGTTTAAAAAGATTGTAAAAAGATTATTTTTCACCTTGAAAGAAAAATTATACTGAAATTCCAATAAGAATTTTGGAAGTTGATGTAGGCAAGGGGTGTTTTTTTCTTCTAAACCACTATATATCAATTTACATCTTCTCTTCCTTATCTTCTTAACTTATTGTTTAATTATTTGATTGATTTATATTAAACAATCCATTAATTCATATTTATAATGATTGTTTCTAAATTAAGTTTATTAGTTAAAAAATTTAAGTATTTTATAAGCATCCCCCTCCCTCTTAGGTGCCATTAGGCACTAACATGAATAAATAATTGAATAAATCCTTATAAGTTAAATCCTTAACCCTAACTAGGGTTTCTAGCCACTACCCATAATGAAAACTAAAAATAAATAAATACATCTCTACATAAAAGAAAAAGAGTATAAGAAATTATAAGAAAAGTTCTCATAAGCTTTTCCAATCTTTGCTCCAAATGTTCCTTTAATTAAATGAAAACAAAAATATAAAAAAACTAAGCTAGAATTTCTTAAAAAGATGTTAAGAAGTCCCCTAAGTTAATTTAATAAAAGTAGTTAGGGTTATAAAAATACAGTTCTATAGGGTTTAAACTTGAAGAATTACGTATCTTCATAAATTATATTCAAGAATTAACATTAAGTCAACTCCATCATCGATGTTGATCTTGTTCTAAAATTGATCTTCACAAGTCAAGGTGTAACTGACACCTAACATGAAGTTGTAATCACTATCAATTTTGTACTGTTTCTCTTTGTAAAATCAAGATACCTCTAACACCAATCTATGATCAACTCTAGTGGCTGTTTTTTTTTTCTTGTCAGCTTCTCGATTCTTCATGAAAGATAGATGCCTATTATCTCAATAATTTTGATGCCTATTGTGCTTTACTCCACTAACTTCTTCACCTCTTAACATCTTAAAGTTATAATTAGCCCTTGAAATCTTCTTCAAAGTTGTTCTCCATCTTTTTGACTTACAAATGACTCTCAAATCTCATCAATTGGACACCTGTAGGGAAAGTTAAACTAAATCCTATGTTTGCTTTTCAAATTTATCATTTATAAGACAATGAACTAAACATAGAAAACATAACAAAATCTATATAAAAAATGTTATAAAACTACCAAAAAATAAGTAATATACCCTCAAATAACATGTAAAATATCAACCTATCAAATTCTCCCACATTTAACTTATTGCTTGTCTTCAAGAAAATAAGCCCTAACTATTAACCTATATTAAACAAACTAAAGTATGAATAATTTCACTTTTGTAGGTGTATAGTAACATTTAGTATATGCCACAAGCCTTTAAAACCTTAGGTGTCCATATTTGAGGAGTTATAGTCCCATAAGGATTTACTTAAATGCTACCCACAAACATTGACTCAAACTCATTAGTGAACTTCAAAATTAACAACATAAGATACACAAATTCAATTCTTAAAAGAATTGTAAAGATTGAACATATAATATTTCATAAGAAAATCATAATACAAATAAGGTAAAGTAAGCTTTATTTCACCTCCTTTATTAAGTTCAAATAACATAAATTGACAAATACTTACAAAATATCACTCATCCATAGAAGTGTTTGAAATTTGGTGAGGTATTATCACCATCTTCTATTGAAAGTGAACTTACCATATGCTTGAAAACCATCTAGTCTTCATTAATAAAATAAATATGTATAAGCAAAAATCAAAAGGACTTTGATTATGGATGTAATGATAGTAAAAGGTTAATAAGCTAACAAAGAAAAAAGGAATAAATGATCACAATAATATTCATAACTAGTAGAGCAATACAAATAAATATATAGAAAATAAATCAGCCATTATTCTACTAACTTCTTATATTTTTACACTTACTCCTTTTCCTTCCAACTTCTTTAATCATAGGAATCCATGCTAACTAATTTTCAATAATTTATTTTATTTTCTTCTTCTTTATTTTATTCCCTTTTTCCAAATTGACATAAGAATCCTCTATTTTATTACCACTTTCATAAATTTTACCATTGCCCCACACATATTTTCTTGTATTGGGGATACAAAACCACATCAAATCATAAGTAAATGTTATACTAATTAGGAGTTAGGGATTAAATACTTTTCCCTTTTTATACTTAAGGTTCTTTAGGTCTTTAGGAAATGATTACTAAGAAAAAAGATAAAAAAAAAGGTAGACAATTTAGCTCAGATACTAATCCTGAGTGCCTTTATTATCTTTTTGCCTGCAAAAATCTTACATATAATCTAAAAACTATGAAATTCAAGTTACAGTAATCTAGTTAATAAGATATTCACATAATAAAGAAATAAAATATTGCATGAAGGCTTAATTCCTTACCATAT
>JANIHY010000002.1:61943209-61956772 GCA_027479065.1 Erythroxylum brevipes
AAATTTTTCTTAATTTCATCAAATTTCCTTAAATTCATTCTCATTCTCACCAATTCTTTCTCATTTTAAATTCATTTTAATATTTCTAATTTTCATCAAAAGTTCGGAGTCTAACAGAAATTATTTTGGTGCGCTATCCCTCTTATAGGTGATAATCCACTTGGAATTTCCTATTGAAAAAGATCATCAAATTTTTGTATTAGAGAAATAATAACACTAGGTAAAGTGTTATTAGTATTAACATTAAGAGGTAGGAAAAAGTACTTCTAAATAAGAAAAAAGTATTTGGCACTTGACCAATAATGTATTTCTCACATCCCCCACTTTCACTACTAAGCTCACTCATTTTCCCTTATGTGTATCTCTCAATTTTGCTTTGTCCAAATTGTTTAAACTATCCCTATATGTTTGTTCCTATTTATTTCTCAATCTTTCTTACTCACTCTCATATATCTTGAGTTAATCTTTATAAACTTGATTTGGTAATGATGGAGCAAGGGCAATTAGTTTACCATTCCCTAAAAGAATGTAACCTCCTTATATAGACACAACATTAAATTACACCTTATGTTTATACTTCCCAGTTGTGAAAAAAAGAAATATTACTTTACTATTATAATCTTTTCACTCTTATTCAACCATCATAAATTGTGTAGTTTAGTGTGTTTTATAGTTGGTAGTCCTAACTTTTCCACTAACTCCACATTAGTCATATTTCAACAAGTCCATCTATATATGATCGTACTATAAACTTGATGCTTGATGGAACACTGTGTATGAAAGTGATTATCTCACTATTTGTTTACATCATCCTATCCTACATACATACTCAATGGCCTCTTTGTGACCAGTATCTTTTCCTTTTTAGGCCGCTTAATACATTCATTATTACTAAAATTCTCTATAACAGGCATATCTTTATTCGCTCCTCTTTACTTTCAGATACATACTCTCCATCCTCGATTAACATCATCAGGCTCTTAATAGGATATTGTAAAGGTATATACACTCTCCCTAAGCACTTGACATCTTGATTCCTAGTTGTTGAAAAGGAATTGGGTTTAGTTTTCTCTTCACTTGATGTTTACACTTTCAATTTGATGGTTTCATTATTAGGCTTTGGAGCTTTGCCATCATTTTTACTCTATAGTTTATTCCATGATGAAGAATCTGTATTAGAAAAATGAAATTGTTAATAGACCTCTTTTTGAGTTATCTTCCACCTTTATGGTTGTATGAATCGTATCTTCTAACTCCATAGAATGATTTAGCTCTATATAACATTGACAGTTTTTAAATTTAGTCCACAAATGAAATAAGTCATTATAGCTTACCTATCCTCTCCATATTTACCCTAACTATGGCAACCTCCATCTCCTTGCGGTATTTTTCCATACTCTTATAATCTTAAGCTAAAGTTTGGAACTTGTAATATAGATTCCTTTATTAGTAACTTGGCATAAAATATTTTACATCATCAGTTTCATTTCCTCTTAAATTTTGATAGATGGCTTTCTTTTCCTTTTTCTAGTGAGAAATTATTGATCCCACTAACCCATATCATAATCACTGAACTCTATAACTTCCAATTTAGTAATTTTCTTATCCAAATGTACACGCTTTTTCCACTCTAAATAAGTATTTGGGTCTTTCCTAAAAAAGGTGATATCATCATCTTAATACTACTAATGTTATTATTCACCCTTTCTTTATAACCTCTATTATTACCTAAACCAAATATGCTCTTTATATTTTTGCCTATTTTTATCTCCTCTTTCATCTCTTTCTCCTTTACTTCCCTTTAGGTTTAATTCTTCCAAAATAATTGGAAGAACTCTTTATCTTATCATAAACTTTAAAATCATCCACTACAATAAACAAAGGTGACTTATGTTGTAAACTAACTACGACATCTTTACATTTCTCCAACTTCAGCAAATTTCCTAATAAGATGCTTATATTGACCTTATATTACATTTATGATAAACTTTTGCTATATTCCTACTCTATCTTTGTTGATTCTTACTTTTTCTTTGGAAGATTTTTTTAAGCTTTAAGTCATAATGAACCTCTAAGAAAATTCACTACCTCTTGTTTTTCTCTCAAAATTCACTCTACTTCATAACATAAACTATTAAATAAATGTTTTATACGGACTTGCTAATCTATCAAGAAGACTAGTTTTAACCTTTCTGTTTATCAAATAACTCTTAAAGGAAAAATTGGATAAAATAAACAATGAAATTGAAAATATAAGCTAAGAAAATAGAAAAATCAAAATTAAGAAATTGAGCTCTACAAAATCTAATTAGACTGAATGGTGATGATGATGATAAAAAAGAATAAGAAGAAGAAAACAAAATGATTTTAATGTATGGAGTACCTTATTCTTTGGAAAAGGAATAACAATCTTTACCTATAAAGGATAACGCAATTGTCAACCTTTTATGTATACTTTAGATGAGACTTTTTAGGAACTTCTCCTCATAAAATTTTGCTAAATTTTTTCTTTTTTCTCTTATTTCTTTTCTTTACCTTTTGTATTAACTTGTAAAATTAAAACACAAGAAATAAGAAGCCAAGGAATAATATGTTTTTAATGCATCTTACAAATAAAAAGAAATTGAATGTGTTGTAAGAAGACATAAAAATATTAAAATGAGAACAAAAAAAATTAAGAACATATTGATTATAGAAGATCAATTTGACACCAAAATTTTGATACGAACCTCACTAATAAGACTAGTGAGAATCAATACCAATATGAGCAAGGACCAATGATTATATTAGCAGTATAAATTTGATTCAATAATATTATGAGCAAGGACCAATGATTATATTAGCAGTATAAATTTGATTCAATAATATTGAACTTGAAATATAAATGAATGGTATAAATCATTTTACTTAAAAAAATTAGGATGAGAGTGATAAAAGTACAGAGTTGATAACCACTAATAAGTTAGATAAGATCATAAGTTATTAAATAGAAACTAAAGAAAGAGTTTCTTTAATTAAGAAAGAAGAAAAGTCTCTCTAAGTATTTCTCATTAATCTATGGTAATGATGTTATTCGTATTACATCTGTAAGATAATCTTTTATAGAGAAAACCTCCAGAGCATAAAAACCCTATGAACTAGAGCCCAAAAAGGAAATAACTATATGAAATTTTAGAAGTCCACTCTAGCATCACTTTTCTTTTATGTTTTTAGTTCGTAAATCCAGTAAAAATCTAGCACCCAACACTACTGTGGCTTTCAGACTAATTATGTTTTATTTCTCAAATTGCTAAAAATTAATACATGACTGACACTAGTCATATTTTGTAACCTTTTTTGGAAGTTTCCTCCTTCACTTAAATCAAACTTTGGTCTTTTAAAGTAGTAAAGCTTCATACCTTACATAAAGATTCACTATTAGATCATTTAGAACTTCTTTAGACTTTTTTGCTATACTACTTATTAATGGCCCTCGAATGTTCTTTAATGGATCTCTAGCAACTTTTCACGCTTCATTTGAATCCTTTGCAATTATTCCAAACTCCTTTTTATAGCTTCCTCACTTAAAGCTTGTACAACTTGAGTATATGCTTGATTTTTATTATTTACTTTCTTCAATTATTAATTAGAAAACCCCATACAAAATTCTATTTCAAAAGAAACCAAAATATGAATTTCTAACAAACTTTTAGTTAGTTATATTTTGCTACAGGTTTTATCCAACTAAAGATAATAATTGCATTTCATTGGGTACAATAGTAAACAAAAAACTTACAAGCTTTATGATATTCCATCTAAATTGTTTATATTATCCAAATATTTAGTTTTTTCATAAACAATATTTTCCTTGCAAAGAATTTATTTTTGAAAATTTTGAAGCTCTTTTACTTGTTGATACTTTCATTGACAAAATCATCTTACTTATTAATAATGGTACTTTATAAAATATTGAACATCTCGTATCCTCTGCTCCTACACCTTTTAGTTCATCCTCATCCTCTTTATCCCATATTTTTTTCCCTTTACTATTATACGAAATAATATAAGAGAACATAAGAGGCTTGTACGGTTAGATGACTTTGTATCTAATGCATTACATTTTTTATAAAGTTTACTAGTAGGTTATTGTACTCCACAATCTTTATCTCACACTCCAAACATCTTTACTTAAATTTGCTCATATAATTTTACATCTATTGATATGTCATTCTTAGCCAACGTGAAAAAGTATAATAACATATTTCTTATAAGAAAGCCAAAATTCATTCTAAATGGATTTAGGTTATGTAAAATGAATCAAATGCTTTTAAATAGAAACAAACTTGGGAGTTAACCTCCTTACTTATGGAAAAGAAACCTATTGGTCTCAGTGGGTTTCAAAGTCAAGTTAAAGCCTAATGGTACTATTGCCAAATTTAAGGCTAAGTTAGTTGTTAAAAAAATACAATCAAATTAAGAATATTGATTTTGATAGTTTTTCTATTATTGTGAAAGTTGTCATGATCTAATTACTTATTTCTCTTGCTACTCATAAAGTCTAACTTTTACATAATTTGTAGAAAATTTAAATAACCAGTAATCTCAGTTTTGATATAACAAATCAACACCATAAAGCCGTATCTTAGTTTACATGAACAACACCGATAACTTCCTTTATTTTTGTTTCAATTCACTCTTTTCTGTCTTCTTCATTTTGTACACTATCTTAACACACACACACACACACGCACACACACATATATATAAGACATGACTCTACATAAACACTCATACCAATAAGTAAATAATACCTAAACTACTTGGTTTAATTCCTAACATGGCCTCCCTTAAACTAAGTCTTCAAGCTTCACCATGCCAAACATCCTTTTGAGCGTAAAAAACACATCTTCCTTTAATGGCTTTGTAAAGATATTTGCAACTTGCTCCTTAGATAAGTAAAACTCGACCATAATTTAATTATTTTTCACCAAGTCTCGAATGTAGTGATACTTGACGTCAATGTGTTTGTTGCGACCATGGAAAATAGGATTCTTTGTCATTGCAATCACTGACTTGTTGTAACAAAAGATCTTTGTAGGTTTGATTTGTTGTTGCTTCAACTTGCTAAGCATTCTTCGCAACTAGATTGCTTGAGAAGCACAACTTGCTATTGCAATATACTCTGCTTTTATAGTATAGAGAGCAACCACCTATTGATTTTTAGATGACCATGAAAACACTTCAGTGCCAAGATGAAAAACAAAACTAGAAGTACTATACCTCATCTTTACATCACTTGCCCAATCACTATCTGTACATCCAACAATCTTCACATCATTACTATAAGAATAGAAAATACCATCACTAAGTGTGCCTTTAATGTATCTTAAGATACGCTTAGTTGCCTACAAGTGAGATTGACGAGGACGCTCCATAAATCTGCTAATTATCCCAACATCATATATGATATCTGGCCTTGTAGCTATCAAGTATCGCAAACTTCCATCTAGTTTCTTGTAATTAGTTGCATCAACTAATTCACCACTACCATCTTTCATAAGCTTCAATCTGTCTTCAACAGGAATCAAAATAGGGTTGCACAAATCCATCCTGAATTTCTTGAAAATATTGCATGTATACTTTTTATGGGAAATAAAAATGCTAACATTTGTTTGATTCACCTCAATACCAAGGAAGTAAGAAATCAAACCCATATACTCAATACCAAGGAAGTAAGAAATCAAACCCATATAGGTCATCTCAAACTGAGAAATCATAGATCCTTGAAGCTCACTAGCAATTTTGGATTAACTCCAGTGAAAATTAAGTCATTCACATACAAGCCTACAATGATAAGATCACTATGTGAATTTGAATTAATATACAAAGTATGCTCATAAGGACTCCTCTGAAAGCCATAATTAACAAAATAAGAATCAATGCGAGTATACCATGCCCTAGGCACTTGTTTTAATCCATACAAGGCCTTATTCAACCTATAAACCTTATCTTCTTCCCCTTTCTTAACATAACCTAGAGGTTGTTCAACATACACCTCCTTCTCAAGAACATCATTAAAACATGCAGACTTTACATCCATTTGAAATATTTTGCAACTATTTTAGGCAGCTAGTGAAAGTAACATTCTCACGGTATCAAGTCTATCAACAGTAGCAAAAACCTTAAAATAATCAATACCTAGATTTTGCTTGTAACCTTTAGCTACCAAGCGAGTTTAAAGCAATCCACCTCTCCATTAGGTTTGTACTTAGTCTTATACACCCATTTAACACCAATTAGTTTCTTTTCCTTGGGAAGTGTAGTGAGCTCCCAAGTACTATTCTGTTCAATAGCATAAATCTCATCATCGATGGCTTTCTCCCAACAAGAATCATGAGCAACATCTTTAATGGACAAAGGATCACAATCTGCAAATAAGGAATAGTGAAAAATATCATCACTATCATCAAAAGAATCATATGCAGTGCCAATAACATGATCTTGTAGATGAGTACGCATGCGACACTATCTTTGCAGATGACTAGAAGTCTTTGCAGGAATTGGCTCCACCTTAGGATCATCATCAATTCTTCTAACCATAACTAAAGTACTCGGTAGTGAACTTGTTTCTTCACTTGACAAATCACAAATACCATCTTCATCAAAAGTGACATCCCTGCTAACAATAATCTTCTTAGACCTTGGATTGTATAACTTGCTCATGACCGTAGTCAATGAAAATACAATTTTCTGCTTTGTCATTCAGCTTCTTCATCAACTCATCAGGTATATAGGCATAAACAATACAACCAAACACCTTGAGATTCCCAATATTGGGTGTTCTACCAGTCCAAGCTTCCTGCGGAGTTTTGTCACGAGCACTCCTAGTAGGACATCAATTGAAAACATAGCAACTACTTCTTCCAAAAAAATTTTAGGCAAAATTTTACTATGTAATATGCATCTCACCATATCTATAAAGGTTCTATTCATTCTTTCCACTACCTCGTTTTGTTGAGGAGTGTATCTAGCAGTTAACTGATGCTTAATGAAATGTTTTCGCAGGAAATCGTCAAAAACAATATATTCAGTACCCATATCAGTTCTCAAAACTTAAGAGTACACTCATTTTGTTTTTCAACATAAGCCACAAAACTCTTAAAAGTATCGCTTGCTTCAGATTTATGCTTCAAAAAATAAACCCAAGCTTTTTGGGTATAATCATCAATAAAAAGTAATAAAATACCTGCTACCATCATTAGAAGGAACCTACACAGAGCACAGACTTGAATGAACAAATTCAAGTGATCTACTTGCTCTCCAAGATTTACCTATGGGAAAACTTCCCTATGATTCTTCCCCAAAACTCAAGTCTCACAGACTTTTTCAGGAGCACTTATAGCTGGTAGGCTAAATACCAATTTTTTAAAGAAAGAAAATCAAGACTTTCAAAATTAAATGTCCAAGTCGAATATGCCATAACCAATTATCATCACCAATTATATAAACATGGCAGAAAGATCCCTCATAATTAATTTGCAAAGGGAATAAATGATTTGTTGACATGTGGACCTTTGCTATCATCCGGTGCTCTGCATCATAAATAATGCATCCATGCTTGTTGAAGTACAAATTATAATCTTTCTATGCCGTTTGACCCACACTCAAAAGATTTTGGATAATATTCAGAGAGAAAAATACTTTCGAAATATAATTAAGGGTGTTGTTCTTCAATCTAATTGCAATCTTGCATTTTCCATAAACCAGAATATACCGATTATCTCCAAGTTTCACTGATGTGTGAAACGAATCATCAAAGTTGGAAAACAAAATTTTATTTCCACTAAGTTGATTACTACAGCCTGTACCCAGTAACTACTGACTGTTATATTCGCCTCCATTATCAAAACTAACAATAAACTAAGTTTTTATGTTATCACCACCATTCCCTGTACCTTTCACATGACAATCTCTATTTTCTGGTCTCCTTAAACGACATTCTCTACTAAAATGACCATACTTCTTGCAATTATGACATTGAATATGAGACTTGCAATCTGACTGATAATGTCCATATTTTTTGCACTTGAAACACTGAAAATTAGATGTATCATGATTTTGATTAATATTACCTCTTTCACCCTGTCTTTGACCATACCTGAAATTTCTGCCTCTTCTTTGACTAGATTCGCCTTTGTTTGTTGACTTATCCTTTTCCTTCTTTACATTTTCTTGAGCTTTTAGTGCATGTTCAACGACCGATGTGGATTGCTCCCTTGTAAACCATCAATTGTCACAGTCCTCAGATCCTTTGCCCCTTAATAGTAGTTATAACATCAAATTGCTTTGTCAAAGTACAAAGAATTTTCTCCATGATTTGAACATTTGAACATCAAAAATAGTTTCTCCATTGGCCCTCATGTCGTTGACAAGTTTCTGAGTGCATATAAAATAAACAACAATCTTCTCATTCTTTTCTTATTGAAGCAACTCAAATTGTCTTCTGTATGTCTACAATCACATCTTCTAAGCTGGTTCGACACCTTGGTAGGACTAAAATAAAATGTCCCAAGCCTCCTTTGATGACTTTACATTAATAATTTTTTGAAACACAAATAAATCAAAACTTTAAAAATATGGTAGGCAGCCTAATCATCTTTGTTACGAGCACGAGTCAATTCTCCCCTTTATGCCTCTTTCAAATTTTCAATATCTATATGTTCAAGAACTCCATTCTCAAAAATTTTCCAAACACCCAAAGTTTTTAGAAAAAATCATATTTAAACCATCCACGCTTGAAAATTATTCTTCCTATCAAATTTGAAGATGGACATGAAACGTACTGCATAATTCTAGCCATTTAGAATCTTCTAGCTCAATAAGTGGACTATAGTTATTATTGTGTTCTCAACTATCTAGTGTGCTATTTGCGTGAAATAGAACTAACCTCTTTAAAATGAACCTAAGCAATGCGCCTTCCTTAAATTTTAGAAACTCAATTGACAAAATTCCAATCTTTTTCTTGTTGGTTTACGCAAAAAAAAAAGACAGAAGCATTAATAGAAGTGGCAGCACAGTTGGAACACAGACAGGGTAAACACCTAACTCCAATGAGAAGACGCAAACTAGGAAAAAATCAGAGTCATCAAGCTAGGAAACGATGAGTAGAGTTGAGACACCAGACTAGGTAATGACGATGGAAAGCTGGGCAATAGCAGAACACAAATGAGGATGGGCTTGATAAGTGACGCAAACTAGAAGATACAAACTAGATGAAGAGCCAGCTAGTCAAATTGATTTGTCCTTATTAGGATATATGTTATATATCTAATTAATTAGTTTTAGAATAATTTATTCATTAGACATATAAGATATTAATTGGATAATGACTTGGATTCAAAAACTATATGGATAATCTTCCAGTTGAAAAAGAATCATATATTGGTTGAAAGTCTATCTTGAGAGGGGGTGTGATACATCACGTGTGTGAAGTTTAGTTGCGGCCAAGGGTTTTTGGAAGTGTAGATAATGTTGTTGGAATTTTTATAAAGTGTGGCCAAGTGCAGGTTTTTGGACGTGCAGATAACGTTGCTGGAATTGTTAAAAAGGTGTGGCTAAGTACAGAAAATTATGAGATAGTAGGAGATTGGATGTGTGCATCAACTTTTTTTTGTGAAAAATAGTTGAAGTGATTTTGGGGATATAAGATAAAGGCAAGTTGTCCTTCGTGTACGTGAAGGGATCTTGCTAGTTAGTGTCGTGTATGTCTCTATCCATAGAAGAAGTGCATCTTGTGTGGGAGTCTTGCAATCAACAGTTAATTGGGTGATAATTACATACTTGTAAAACATAGCTTATGTTGGTTGTGTGTTCTGGTCTTGATATATATCTTGGGTTTTATAAAAGGAGTGGTGGGCATTAATTGGTTTAAGGCTTTAGTGGAGCACATGGTTGTGTTTATGAATCAGCATTGTGAGTGCCTTGAGCATTATGTGGATTGATGGGTTATTATTGAAGACGTGGGTTGTTTGTTTGTATGTTATTCAGTGGTATGTTCCTTGCTTGATTGATAACAATTAAAGAGTGCAGTACATATTTTCTGAGTGAGAGATTCACAACTTTGTATTGCTCATGGCCCTGTATTGCTCACGTTGGATTGTCAACCTTGTGGAGTAGCTCACGGTTGGACTAATTGTGTGTGAACGACTTCCAAATTTATTTCAGCGGAGTTGAACCTTTCAAAAAGTTGTTATTCTCTTTTATTTCAAATGTATTATTGTTTTGTTCTTAGTTGATTGATCACTTAAGTTATTTATTTTGTATCTTTATTATCAAATATTGTTGAGAAAATTTTCTGTTGAGGTTAACACAAGTCAGTCGTATTATTGGATGTGAAATTCTTTCACGGGAATTGAGATTGAGAGATAATATCAAAGATTGAGTGTTGCCAGCTCAGTAAAACTTTGGATAAATCTATTGTATTTTCGTGAAAGTATTAAGCCGAGTGAGGGCCCCGTATACGTAGACAAGGTGCCGAACTGTGTTATAAAATTTCTGGTACTTTTTATGATTTTTAGTTTGTTCCAGAGATGTCTAATGTAAAAATTGAAAAGTTACGATTTTTCAGTCCTATTTTCGGGTAACTAGAACAAGAACACACCAACGACCACTTCAGTTTTGGAGAAGTAATGGACTAAGAGAGAGCAACTGGGCTTTTATAGATTTAGATGCTAAGAGAGAGCAACTGGGCTTTTATAGATTTAGATGGTGCGTGAAGAAGCAACTTAGAGCAAGTGGACGATAGAAATAAGGCAGAAACAAAGTGCTCTTTTTCTGGAAGGTGACGATTAGGACAGTGGTCACCTGGTGTTGGTGTAGCAGCAACTGCTACACCAGAGGATGACGTTGAGGTTCTTGAGCTTGTGGCTGGAGAAACCTTCAAAGCAATAATTGAGGAAGAGGGAGAGCAGAGCAAGCTCTGATACCAGATGTAGAAAATGTAAATAACCATTAATCTCAGTTTTGATTTAACAAATCAACACCATAAAGTCGTATCTTGACTATAACTTCATCTGTTTCTGTTTTAATTTTCTCTTTTCTCTCTTCTTCATTTTGTACACCGACTTAACATAATAATAAACTTAGGTTAAATAAGACATGAATCTATGTAAACACTCAGACCAATAACACCAAAATTAGTTGGTTTAATTCCTAAAATAATTAGACATCGATAATGCGTTGTTGCATGACTAAGATGAATAAGTTTGGATGCTACCTCTTGAAGGATAACTTCATCAATTTTATCAACTGAAGAGGGCTTTATATGGTTTAAAGCATCTCGCCAATGGAACCATAAGCTTCATCTAACTTGAAAGATTTTTATCTTTACTGCATCAATTCATGGCAAATGCTTATTTGTTAAATCTTAAGGAACTCAATTTACTACTCTTTTATTCTATTTGTATGTTTTAATTACTAAATTTTTTGAAAAGTAGGTTCGGCTTGTCAAGGATTTCTTCACACAAAGTTTACAATCAAAGACCTGGAATCTGTTAGCATTGTTTTGGAATTGCACTTACTCGTTCACCATAAGGAACTTATCTTCATCAAGAAAGTATTCCCTCCACATCATTGAATATGCATGTTTAATAAGGGCTAAGCATGTTGCTACTCCTTTGCCAAAGGCATTAAATTAAATTGACTATTGTAGGTAGTTATTTGTTTGTGGATCCCAATAGTTATCATAAATTGGTAGTTAGACTTCCTTACTTAGGGTTCACTAGACTAGATATCACGTATGTTATCTAACAACTCAGCCAATTTTGTCAATCTCCTTGTCAACACCATTAGGATGTAGTAACAAATATATTGCAACACTTGAAGAATAGTACTTCCCGGGGTCTTTTCTTGCCTATCACTGACTTCTCGCAACTTGAAGCTTTTCGCTATGCAGATTGGGTTTCATGTCGAAATAGCAAGAGATCACTTACTGGCCACTATGTTCCTTTTTTTCTTTTTTTTTGGTTCTTCACTCGTTGTATGGAAGACCACGAGATAACCAACTTTTTTACGGTGTTTCGGCAGAATCTGAAGATCAAAGTCTTGCTTCTATTATGTGTGGATTTAAATGAATCTCATATTTGCTAAAGGACCTTCATGTTGACATTCATCTTTCAGTTCCTCTCTGGTGTGACTATCAAACAGTTCTGCACATCATTTCAAATCCAGTCTTTCATAAACATATGAAACACCTAAAAAATTGACTGCGTCTTATTCAAAACAAGTATAAGAAAGGGTTCATTTTGCTTCTATCAACCAGTTACGTGACATTTTCACGAAGTCCAATTGACAGCCGTTTTTCATCACTTTACGTCCAAATTGGGCTTGATATTATTGCATCAATCTCCAACTTGAGGGGGCCGGGATGTACAGAATATAAGTTATCATCACCATCGTTGAAGTTGGAAGATGATGGTAGTTATAAGAAGTTAGAATAATAGTTAATAGCAATTAATTTGTTATTAGCAGTTAATTTGTCAGATTATAAAATGTGCTCCGCTCTTGTTTAGAAGGCATTAAACCTGCTTTCTACAGGAATAAGAGTTAAATATCTGATTTTCACTTGAGTTTGTTCATAATCCCTTCGTAATCAAAACGAGAATCACAAATTTCCATGTGGGGGAAATCCCTATAAGGTACCTCTCATATCAGAAACTGATTTCCTCTAATTCAACATATTGCGGACTGTCAAAACGCCTTTCTCACGCTGGGGGAGGAGGCTTTAGATTATTAGAACCATATTGAGAAGTCTGCACATCTTTTGGGCTGCTCACTTGTTTCTTCCAGCCAGGACTACCGTACATATTGAAAAGCTTCAGAATAATTTCCTTTGAACAGGCACAGGAGATAAGTCAATGAAAGCGAAACTTAGATGGTACTCAGAAATTTGCTCATCTAAAAAGAGAGAGAGAGAGCAGCTTAGGTATAAAATCTATCAAGTTGGATAATAATTTTACCTAGCTCGTAAATCTAAAATGCTCAATCTCCTTAACAAAAACATATTGTATTACTGATGTTGATTTTTTGACAAACGAAAACCCTAACATCAATAAGTAACAAATTTCGTATGGAGTTGTTATTCTTGCCTCTTTTATCGCATATTAGGTTCCATGATCTAGTGTTCATTTAGAAATCATGTGTCCAACACTCCGGTTCACTTCTCCAACATTGACCAACACAATTACTAAAACAACTCATTTCTAGCATTAAACATCAAAACCAATTACAAGTTAAAACTCATTCAAAGAACTAAAGGAACGAGAAGATATAAACCAATTTTAGGAATTAGACCCACTAATAATACAGTAAACCACACACTAAGGGGGCGTTTGGTTTGAGAGTTTGGGAATGAAGGAATGAAATAATTGTAAAAAATAGTGTTTGCTTTGGGGTTTTCAATTCCAAGGGAATTGATTTATTCCATTAAATTTAGGAATCTACTAAATCCTCCAAATTGGGTGGGTATCAAGTTTACATTCCAATATAGTGGTTACTATTTACACCCCTCTCCCACATAAGCAATTT
>JANIHY010000002.1:62115503-62128191 GCA_027479065.1 Erythroxylum brevipes
CAATAAAATTTTTATTTTTTATTTTTTTGATATATTTTTGTATTTTTTAATAATATTAATATTATATATAATTAAATATAATTATTGTATAATTATGATATTACACCGATTCGACCAGTGATTGAACCAATTGAACCGATCAAACCGGTGATCAATAAAACTTCCAATTCAATAACCAGTCCGAATTTCAAAATATTAATGTATATCGACGAAGACTTTAGCAACCTATAATTTCTCAAAGACGGGCCTTTTATCCTGTAGTTTATAGGGCTTCAAACTAAGGCTTCTTTTAGAAATGAGCATAGCACCCTGTCTCATAACTTTTCTTGGGCTGGGAAAAGCAAGTTTGGTGATTCTGTTGAGGTCCCTATTTAGCTAGTGGCAGACATTATTTTGAGCTATTGATCATATTTTGTATTTGTTAAGAAGAAATCATTTTATAAGAAGCATTAGGTTACCCACTCGGTTAGGGTAATGTAGTAGGTATAGGTATTCTTTCTGAAGACTTGAAGCAATTCAACATGTTAAGTTTAAAGAAAAATAATGTATCAAACATTGAAACGAGAAAAGAAAATCACACGATTCAAATAATGATAAATGTTAGCAAAAAGTAGATAATATTTTTAATGTAATAACGTGAATATAGATACATTATTTGATATAGAAGATATCAAATTAGGAATAATATATTTCAACCTATTTAGTGAAGGCATTAGATCTTTTGTATTACTTAATCTATTCCAACCCTATTTTTGCCCCATACGATGTTATTTTAGATTTATTTATATAAAAAATGACATCATTTTGAGACAAAAAAATAGTTAGAACATGTTAAATGGTACAGAAGATATGCTCGAATTTCATGAAATGATTAAATAGCCATAATAAGTCAACATATTTGTTCTAACAAAGGAAGCTTCTATAACAACTACGCTAAAATTAAGAAGTGGTTTAATATTGATGGAATGGGCCATTGATAATAATATATATTTGTTAATTTACAATGTAAATTCATATATGCCATATATTTATGAAAACTTATGTAATAATTACAATAACATCTTCTTGTGTATGTTTTGCATAGATTCATATATAAATGTGTGATAGTTTTACACACACAAATTTAAAGTATTCTTTACTCAAATTATTTCTATATGATATCAGAGCTTCCTTTATAAAATGACAACAACTTTTTTATTCTCAATTTTTAGAGATTATTTAGTCACATTACACTACAAGAAAAATAAAGTTTAGCGATAAAATTACCGACGAAATTTGTACACATTTCATTAGTAAGCTTATTTAGCGACAGAGTTTACTAACAGAAAAAGACATCAAAATATGGCCATAGATAAATTTACCGATAAAAATTTTTATGCCGTCGGTAAATTTACTGACGAAAATTTTGTTCGG
Organism: Erythroxylum brevipes; assembly: GCA_027479065.1. Classification (NCBI taxonomy): domain Eukaryota; kingdom Viridiplantae; phylum Streptophyta; class Magnoliopsida; order Malpighiales; family Erythroxylaceae; genus Erythroxylum; species Erythroxylum brevipes. The sequence goes on from JANIHY010000002.1 coordinate 62,116,917, forward strand.
TCGGTAAATTTATCAAAAGAGAAAATTTTTCTGTCAGAAAATTACCAACAGATTTAGTTTTCCAATCGATAATTACCTACATAAAAGAATTTTCATTAGTAAATCCAATATATTTTACCTACAAAAATAGATTTTTCGTCGGTAAATTTCCTAAAAATTATTTTTTAAAATTTACCTACAAAATATTCAATTTCTCTGGAAGCCACCATGGAGAGAACTTTGCTAAATCTCTTCGTACCAATCGCAACACTTATTATATTCTGGTTCTTGCGGAAAGTTAAGAAAATAAAGAACTAAAATTATGAAATTCATACTAAAAAAGAACTAAAAATAAAGAACTGAAACTATTTTTTTCAAAATACAAACATTTTATCAGACACCTTTCAAACATCTGAAATTTATCCCAACATCAAAACTAAAATCACATCTTGTCCTTTTTACCATTAATATTTATACCTTAAAGTTGCTTTCCAATCACAAAATATACAAACAAACGAAAATAATCAAATACCCAAATTAATTTTCATCCAATATATGAAAAAATACATGATAATAGTTGCAAAAATACCTCCACAGAAGGACACAATAACAGTGGCTGGAGAAGATAATGCCCGCAAGTAGAAAAGGAGTCCACAATAGAGAAACCAGAGAGAAGAAAGCCGAAGAGGAGACACAGGAAGAAGGATTTTTATTAACTTTCTACTCATTTAATTTAAACTTTTTAAGTTTAATGAGTTGTATTTCAAAAATATTAGTTCGAGTTTTAGTTATTTTAGTAGGAGGCCCATGTTTTAAAAGCCCTTTATATATTTAGGATTTCTTTCTTTTCAAGGGGTGTAAATACCTCGTAACAAACATTGTTTAGGTTTTTTAATATGAATAACAAATTCATTAAGGGAGGATTTCTTATCGTCTTTTATTGAATCAAGAATATAATTCTTATCAAGGTAATCACTTTTGGTAATATTCTTATTTTAAAATCAACTTTATTATAGGCCTTTCCATTCTTATAATTAATTGGGGTTCATTAGGGTTGAAGATTTCTTCTTATTCTTGCTCTATCCAAAGTGTGTGTTTAAGGATTTTCGGGTTCTTTAGCATTGGGGTTTCACATCATTTGGTATTAGAGCTTGGATTAGGATAAATTTTATTTATCTTGTGTTTATTTGATGTCATTATTGTTACTTTTCATTAGCATTTGAAATTAGGTTTCATGTTGTTCTTGTGTTAAAAAACAAAAAAGAAAAAAAATCAATTACCAGCATCAAAAAAGAAGAAGAAGAAATCAGTTTCTAGAAAAGCAACAAGGAAGAAAAAGTTTTGATTTGGTAGGCGGTGAGATCTTGTTTTGGGTAGATTTTATGATAATTATTTACAACGAAACAACCAAAATTCAGATTTGGTTAGGAAATTATTCAGATTTGGTCATTAGGAAAATTAAATAGAAAAGTCAAATAGCATAAATTCCATCTTTATGGTTGGCATGATATAGGATTTTCTTTTTGTTGGCTTCCTATTTTGTTTTTATATTTTAGGCAGCATATATACTTTTCTCTTGTGTGTCCATTTTGCCTTTATTCATTTCGGTATACTTGCTTCTAGTTTTGTGTCTATCATCTTTCCTAGGTGTTTTTATTGCATTATTAAATTTAATTTACTATTTGTGAATTACCTTGACTGGAAATTAAATTCTAAAGTGCGATTTAGGACAACAAGTTTGAATAGAAAAAGGCTTGAGTATGTAAGCTTAAAAGAGGGTAAAAAGCCAATTTTTTATTGAAACACGAGTGGAATCCTATCTTTTGAGTGAAACACATAAGAGAGTGAATTGTCAGGTTATTTTTTTATTGCTAACCATTAGCTTGGAACTTTTTGTTATAAGAATGGCCAACAGAAGGGATAGAAAGGAAACATTACATGAGGAGGATGAAAACGTGCCCAATTTAAAAGTGATGTATAAGGCATTCATGAATGAATTCAAGAAGTTATCTACTAGGATAGATGGGATGGATGGATGAATTGATAAAACCAATAGAATCCAAAATTGTATGAAATAAATTGACTAACATAGGAATAGGGAGGAAGTAGGAATGATGAAGAAGTGTACTTGGAATGGGAATGATGCTTAAGTGTACTTAGAATGGGAAAGAAAGGTGGAAATGATTTTTGCTTGTCACAACTATTCTGAAGATAAGAACGTGAGATTAGAAACAATGGAATTCTTTGATTATGATTAGTTTGGTCGAATGAATTGATAAAGAATAGGAGGAGAAATAAGTAACTACTCATATCTACTTAGGAAGAGATGAAAATAGTGATGAAGAAGAGATTTGTGCCACCTTATAATCAAAGAGAGTTGCATCAACAATTACATAGGGTCATATAAGGAACTAGATAAGTAGAAGATTATCATAAAGAGATGGAGATACTATTGATTAAAGCTAACATAGAAGAGGAGGAAGAGGTGAAAATAGCTCTGTTCATGGGTAGATGAAATAGTGAAATTGATGATGGGTTGAGTTACAACATTATGTAGAAATGGACGACCTAGTGAACATTGCCATGAAGGTGGAGAAGTAATAAAAAAAGGACGACAACCAAGTCTTCTTCAAATTCCAACAGCAAATGGAATCAAAAATGAAGATAAGAAGAGGGAGCAATGCTCAGATTCCAAGGAGAAATGTAATTTGAAGAAGACTTGGTTAGCAATTCAAACATTAACCTTAACCCAAATTTTCCTAGTTTATTTGTGACCTTGTTTTAGGATTATGATAATGTTTTTCCCGAAGAGGTACCCCATGGATTACCATCTTTGAGAGGATTGAGCACCAGATTGATTTGATACCAAGAGCTCAAATTCCTAATCGTCTAGCTTACTAAAGCAATCTAGAGGAGACAAAGGAATTACAAAGGTAAATGGTTGAATTGCTAAAAAAGGGGTATGTGAGGGAGAGCATGAGTCTTTATGTTGTGTTAGTTCTTTTAGTGTCAAAGAAAGATGAAACTTAGAGAATGTATGTGGACTGTAGAGCGGTCAACAAGATCACTATAAAGTGTCACTACCCTATTCCTAGATTAGATGATATATTAGATGAGTTGCATGGTGTTTGTTGTGCTAAAATAAGTTTTAAAGAAAAAGTAGGTTATCCCACTCATAAGTATGCGAGGCAATTGTAGTTTAATACCCAGGGTCCTCTTCTCAATAAGGTGAAATTGGTTCAGTCAAATTAACTTTGCAAATGAAAACAAATGCAATCCTAAACACTCTAACTTAATTTGTTGAGTAAAAGGTTTTAAATAAAATAAAATAATTAAGCTAAAACATAAACTAATTTAACTAGAAGCAAGAATGATTTGATCAATCGATATGGTGAACTTTTGAGAAATTAACTTTACTAATTTAATCTCCTGAACATGACTAAGGCGAATTCATGGGATAATTATCTAGCTAAAATTACTAATTAGGTTCCAAAATCAATTTAAATAATAAAATAAACCTAGCTTTTGTATTCGATAAGTCTATTATCTAAATCAATTATGAAAACCCAACTAATAATTACCCATTTAAGTTAATATATTTTTAATTTATAACTCAAACGTCTATAGTTTCTCTTTCTAATATTAAACTTCTTCTCGCGATTCTTCATTTAATATCAAAATGATGTAAAGGTTTGCCAAACTATTACATCCAATAAGCTCATAAACCACAAAAAAAATATCATGACAATACATCATTAACTCAATCATGCATAGTTGACTAAATTAGTTTCATTAATTCTCAAGACAAAGTAATAAGCCCATCATGGAATAATCACAGTTCATCATCATCATATACTTAATTCCCATAGTTAATAGTAATAGAGAAGTATCAAAGCAATAAATAGAGTGAATAAATCAAAATGGAATATTAAGAACTAACAGAGGAAATAAGTTCAACAGGCATATTTAATAATACAACATATATAAAATAGAATGAGCAAACAAATGGACTATTCGGATATTGAGTCTTATGCTAATCTTAAACTCTTTGGAGTTCGCTCTCGCCTTCTGCCTCTTCTCACTTTCACCTAGAAGAATGGATGCTCACATTAGCTTCAACTCTTCCTTCTCTCTTTGTTATTTTTCTCTTCTTGTCACCAACCGACTACTTTATAGTATCTCCACCTCCAACTTCTGTTTTCCCTTGTTCTAGCCTCCATTTTCTCTTGATCAACTTTTCTCTTTATTAGCATCTAGGTTTAGGGTTTGTTTTAATCCTCCATCAACCTGCATGCGTGATGCATGACATTAAATTATATGCAAGAGAATATGCACAAGCATCACAAACTCGTCACTACCGTAAAAGACCTTGTCGTGTCCATAAAAAAACTTGTCATTTGCATGAGCCCTTGTCAGCCCCATGCATATTCTGTTACACTGAATTTAATGTCATGTGTCACACATGCAAGTTGATAATGGATTAAAATAAACCTTAAACCTAGTCCCTTTTTATAAAAAGAAATGTTAATCGAGAGAAAAGGAAGGTTGGAATGAGGAAAAACATAAGTTAGAGGCAGAGAAACCATAGAGCTATCATCTTGTGACAAGAAGGGAAAAATAGCAGAGACAAAAGGCAGAGTTAAAGCTAGTGTGAGCATCCATTCTTCTGGGTGAGAGTGAGTAGAAGCAGAAGGAGAGAGTCAACGCTAGAGAACTTGAGATTGGCAAGAGACCCACTACTAACTCCGTCATTCGAACAGTCTATTTGTTTGCTCATTTTATTCTATATCTGTTGTATTATTGAATCTGTATTGAACTTATTTCCTCTGTTAGTTCTTGATAGTCCATTTCAGTTTATTCATTTTGTTTATTACTTTGATAGTTCTCTATTACTATTAACTATGGGATTGAAGTATATGAAGATGATGAAATAATGAATTGATTACTTTGTCTTGAAAATTAATGAAACTAATTTAGTCGACTATGTATGATTGAGTTACTGATGTCTTGTCTTGATATTTTCTATGGTTTCTGAGCTTATTAGATGCAATAGTTTAGCCAATCTTTGTATCATTTTGATATAAAATGAAGAACCGAGAGAAGAAGTTTAATAATATAATGAGAAAATATAGACGCTTAAGTTATGAATTTGAAATATATTAACTTAAGTGAATAATTATTAGTTAGGAATACGAAAGTTAGATTTAGTTTATTAATTGAATTGATTTTAGAACCCAATTAGTAATTTTAGCAAAACAATTATCCCATTAATTCGCTTTAGCCATACATAGGAGATTAAATTAGTGAAGTTAATTTCTCAAGAGTTCACCATATTGATTGATCAAATTGTTCTTGCTTCTAATTAAATCAGTTTATGTTTCATTTTAATTGCTTTATTTTCTTTAATACCTTTTACTCAATAAATCGGGTTAGAGTGTTTATAATTGTATTTTTTATTTTCAAAGTTAATTTGAGAGAATCAATTTCACCTCCATGAGAAGATAACCTTGGGTATTCAACTACAATTTCCTTGTATACTTGTGATTAGGATAACCTAGGTTTTTTTAAAACTTATTTTGGCACAACAAGTTTTTAGCGTCATTGCTGGAGAGGTATCTAGTGCTTAGACTTAAATTAATTTTGATTTTTTTTCTTTTTCATGCATAAATTTTTGTCATGCTATTTTTTTGAATTGTTTTAGCAGTTTTCGTTACTAATTTAGTTATGTCTTTATTTTGTTTATGCGAAGAAGGAGGTCACTGGAAAGTGAATTCGTTCCTTTTATTAATAATGTGCATAGGATAAGAGAACCTCAAAAGGTCTTTGAAGACAATCTCGAGGAACCCAAGCCTGAAGATTGAGAGATGGGTGAAAGGCAGCTAATAATGAAGGAGTTCGCGAGATCAATTATTGGTACTACCACTTCATGCATACATTTAGAAAAGACAACCAAAAACTATGAATTAAAGAGCATCCATTACAATATGCTGTCATCTTTCTATGGGGTTCCCAAAATTAAGACCCTTTACACTTCATTAGGGAATTCTATACCACTCTCCTGATATTTCCTTTGGATGGCTTGAATGAAGATCAACTCATAATGAGACTTCCCATACGCATTAAGAGATTAGGCAAGGCATAGTTGATGACCCTTCTATCCGATTCATTGATTAAATAGAAGGAGGTGTACAACAAATTTATGGGAAAATTCTACTCCCATTAAAAGACCTTTGAGCTACGAACAAAGATAGCTACCTTCACTCAAATGGAGGGAGAGCCATTCTATAAGGTGTAGGAACGCTTCAGACTCTTGATAATACATTGTCCACACCGTCATTTTCCACTTCACATGCAAAACCAATTCTTTTATGATGGATTGACACAACTGTGTCAGTACATGGCAGACAATGCAGTAGGAGGAGCTGTGGGAGAGAAGATTGCTAAGGAGAGATACAATATCTTTGAAATGTTGGGGGCTAATTCTCAATAAAAAAGCCTGAGGGGGAGAACAATTGGAGTTCATAAAGTGAAATCAAACCAAGAAATGACTATGTAATTAGATGAGTTAACAAAGCATGTCAAAATGTTAACTATGATACTCCCTAAAATGTTCCAAATCAAGAGGTATGTGGTATATGTGGGACTGATGGTCATAGAGCTAAAGTTTTTTTTGTATTCTTTTAAATGTTTTTCAAGTGAGGAAGTACAAGCAAACTCACTTAATGGTTTTCAACTAGTGCAAAATAATCCATATTCGAACAACTACAACCCTAATTGGAGAAACCACCCCAATTTTTCATAAAAGACCAACATTCCGCCAATGCAACCCCTATAATATGAATCTCATAATTATAATCTCATCATAATTTTGTTAATGTATAATTATCCTATGGAGTTTATCATATACATATAAATACGTACAAGATAAAAAATGTCTTTAAATTATTGTGTCACTAAATTACAACCAATGGATTGGCTCTAGAGCATAAATCAATATCCGTTGATGTTGTTCTTATCATTTAGATTTCCTTTTATCAAACTTCTCAAAACACATCTAAGAAGAAAATATTTTGCAACTGCTATAAAAAGAGTGGTTATCACATCTCTGAATGCTTAAAATGATCCAAACAAAGTAAACCTTCTAAGTCCTATCAATTTACTATCACTACTATTACCATAGAGGAAATAATAGATAATACTTCTATATCTCTTAAATTCTCCTTAAAAGATCTTTAAGCCCTTTTTATAACAACTTCAAATAAATTCAAGTATTGCTTCCTCTCTTGTTGTATTCGTCACATCAGATGCTTCTTCTTCATAGTACATTGATTATACTTATTATAATCACATGACGTCTAATTTTTTTCATGTTTATTCCTTAAAATTGTCCCTCTATTCCACATATTGCCTATATAGCTGATAACTTTACTACGAGTGTTTGAAGTATAGGCACTATTCAAATATCTAAGTTAACTTGTATTCACTTGTATTCCTTATTATGTCTTTTTTATGTTAGTTAATTATATGAAATTGGTATTAACTTATCTTCTTCAAGTCATGATTGTACTATTCAAGGTCCATAGATGAGCAAGATATCTGAGACATGGCATAAGGTTGTATGACTATTTAAACTTAATTCCCTTTGCCTTCCATCCAAACTTATTATTGGTGTTGTTACATTTAATATTTAGCACTCCAATCTTGGTCATCTTTCCCACATTAGAGTTAAATCTTCATTTCTATTAGCCTTTTAGGTTAAATCAAGATTGAAAATTTTAATTGTATCTTATACCAACTTTCTAAAAGTCATATTTTACCTTTTGTTAATAGTAATTCTATTTTTTCGACACCCTTTAAATTGATTTATTTTGATAATTAAGGACCTTCTCTTTATGATATTATAGGATATTTATGATATTATATTATCTTTATTTATGATTTCTCTAAATGCATATTGATTTATCTTTTACATCAAAGGATTAAACTATTTTTTGTTTATTCTCATGTTGTAAACATGATTCAAAATGAATTTCTTATAAAATTAAAATTGTATGCATTAATAATGTCATGGAATATAAAGAAAAAAATTTCACTCATTTTCTTGATAACAAGGAACAGTATCTAAAGATCTTGTCCACATACTTATCAATAAAATGGTGGGACTGAATGAAAGTATAGACATATACTTGAAATTATTCAAATTCTTTTCATCTCTTTTTCTTTTTGGGAAGAAGTTTTTTTTAATAATTGTTTATATTATCAATTGTATTCCTACTCTTGTTATAGGTAAAAATCTCTCGTCATGAATGCTTGTATAATCATGCTTCAAACTACCAAACTCTTAAAGTCTTTAACAGTCTCTAAGTACATAAGTATACCAAATTAGAACTATAAGTATGATTATGTTATTTCCTAAGGTATGGGGTATAAAATAAATGGTATAGGTATTGGGATCCCTTATCACAAAGACTTTGAATTTTTTGACATGTGACTTTTGACAATGTAAGATGTTCTCATCCCTTTCAAATTTTCATATCAATGAACCTTCTCTTTAATTTTTCATTGTTCCCACCATATCCTTATTTCTTGACTTTTTTTTACAGGATCATCTGATAGCTTTAATAGTTCAACATAACCTGTATTTGAATATATTGTATCTTTAACAACTATAGATCTATCACCTCCTTCAAATGATTCTTCTTTATATATTCATTTAATAGAACCTCCTATAAATCAACTTTCTCTTTGTCGTACTAATTAAGTAATTCAAATTTTTATTCATCTTCAAGTTTTTTTATATTTTTCTGCTATTCTCTCTCTGCATAAACCTTGCGTGTGTTATAAAATAAAATTTGACCTTCTATTATAGAAAGAAATGGTTGAAGAATTAAAGATAATTAATATCACTAATATCTAGGGTATGATTGACTTACCTTCAAGTGAGTATAGTATTGGACACAAATGAGTCCATAAAATTAATACTCAAATTAATGGATTAGTTAAGTGATAAGATGTTTGACTACTTGGGGATTTACTTAAGAGTATGGTATTGTCATAATGGTTGATGCTAGTAAGCATTGACCTCAATTTGTAGTGTCATAATGGTTGATGCTAGTAAGCATTCACCATTACATCAAATGAATGTTAAGAATACTTCCTTTAATAATGATTTTACCAAATAAGTATACATATAAACCCTTATGATCATCTACTAATGAAGTTTGTCAACTTTGCAAAGCCTTGCATAGACTGAAACAAATCCTTTGAACTCATTTTACCAAATTTTGCTCTACTGTTGGCCTTGTTAATTTTTAGTTTAACTCCTATAATTATTCCATGTTCATTTGTGAAAAGGCTTAAGGTTCTCCTTCTTTATATTGATAATATAATAATTACTGGCGATGATATTAAAGGTACTTTAACACTTAAATCATTTTTGCATCATTAGTTTGGGAATAAGGATTTAAGTTATTTGATTTTATTTTTGGTTCTTAAAGTTCTATCTAAAGAATCTGACTATTATCTATCACAAGCAATATGCCACAAATCTTATCTCTTGATCAAGTATTATTGACATTAAGAGTATTACTACTTCCCCTAAACCCAATGTTCATCTCTCTTTTGGTGTTGGGACTCTTCTTAATGATGATACATTTTCTCATCAATTGGTTATTAACCTTATATACTTAAATATTTCATGTCTTGGTATTGTCCATGATGTTTACATTAACAGTCAATTCATATCAATACCTCATGCCACTCACTTCTCTAATGTTCCCCATATCCTTCAGTGTATTAGATGTACTCTCTTTCATGGTTTTCAATTTTCTCATTCATCTTTATTAGAGTTACGAGCATACTTTGATGCTGACTAAGTTAGACATCTAAATTATCATTGTTATACTATTAATCATTATTTCTTTCTTAGCACATCCCTTATTCCATGGCACAATGAGTAATAAACAATTATCTCTCAATCTAACATCGAAGTAGAGTACCTAGCTCTTACAAACACAACTTCTGAGCCCCTCTGGCTATATTGGTTGCTTTAAAATAGGAAAGTTTTCTCTTCTTCTGCACAATACCGTACAAATAGCTCCTAATGATATATTTTATAATTATACTGATAAGTACATATTTGTCCAATATTTATGTTTTAATTATCCCTTTTTATTCCTCTTATTGATGCAATTATCAGGACTTAATTTGATTTAATATTTTCCTGTAGGGAATTATAATTTTTGCATGATGTGGAAAATCAAGAGGACGACGTTGCAAATATTAAATCAACACAGTAGGTGAGCTTCACGTGGGCAGCGTTGGAAGCAAATTTAAATTGGCAAAGGCATGGGCTGAGAAAAAGGAGAAATATCATGAGGGCAAGTGTTCTTTTTCGAAAGCAACACGTGGAGGAAGGTAATTAAATGGTCCAAGAATGACTGAACAGTAGAAGCAACGCTGGAGGGATTAAGTGAAACGCAGATGGAGATGCGTTTTGGCTCAAAACGCAGGCCAAAGGAGCAAGCAACAGAGAGGAATTAAAAGGGTTGTAACACTTAATTGTCATGTCAATCAGCAATAGTAGAGAGGAATAAAGAGGAAACAACCACGATGCGTTTTGAAAAAAAAAAAGAAGGGTTTCACGTTGACGTGGACCCTGGATAGTAAAAGATTGAACAGTGGAAAACAAAAGGGGAGGCTGGCGGCTGTGAAAAGGAGAAGAAGTCACGCACACCCACAAGAAAGGAGGGAGCAACAGCGACTGGGCAAAAAAGGCTTTAGGAGACAGAAAATCACGCAACAGTGGAGCAAGATAGGAGAAACGACAGCAGCGTGACTTGGAGATTTTCTTAATTTTTCTTCTTTTCTTTATTATTTAGATAATGTTAATTAAGAATCTTGTTTTGTTTAATTCCGTTATGAGTAGCTAAATTGTTTTAGTCGGAGAATTTCAATTGTTATGCTTTGACTCGTGAGACATATTGTTCTTATTATTTGGTTTATAATATTCGTACTGTTTCCGTTTTACTGTCATTGTTTATTAATTGATTCTGCAATTAGGGCCCGATTGTAGAATTAGTTAATTAACATATCGCTAACTGATTTACTTGGTGGTGTTAACTGGGTGATTAGTGTTTGTAGCAATTGGCACTAGGACATATTACTTGTCTGATTTTGTGTTGAGAAACTTGCGATCTAACTAGATGAAGCATGAGTCTGTGCGTAGTCAGTTAGGGTTAGTGTTTCTTTAGAGTTTAACGCTGTTAATTAATTGAATCTCGGAGAGAGTCTCGAA
>JANIHY010000002.1:62131648-62147309 GCA_027479065.1 Erythroxylum brevipes
ATTTAATATTATATTCAATATTAGTCTCGTTTTAAATGTCTCAATGAGATCTTTGTAATGATATATTTTATGTAATGTAATAAATATGTTAAATTTAATTATTTAGTTAATTATGTAAATAAATCAATTTGTGAAAGGAACATAAAAGGAAAAAGTTAAAAAGTGGATAAAGATGTCTTTTTATAATTTTGGTGTAATGAATAGTAACACACCAAATTTAATGTGTTACTATTCATTGCACCATTTTTGTGTGTACTTTTGGTGCCTTGGTTGGAGTGGGTTTTTCGGACTGTTACACCAAATTTGGTGTTTTAGTGTCTTGGTTGGAGATGCCCTAACTTCGATGTCAAATTGTGGAACCAAGATTTCCTGTCTAATATTATCCTGTCTTATTATGTCTCATGAAATCTCAATCATTTATTTATGGGACCCACGCGGGGTCCACGTGGGACCTACACAAAATTCACATAAATAAACGGCTGAGATTTATTGGACACAATAAGACACCATAATATTAAACAGGAGATCTGGACTCCAAATTGTGTATGCATCTAATAATTAATGAAGCATAGGAAAGGATCGGCCTCAAAATTGCCACTTACATGATTAAGAAGCATTAGCTCTTCTCATCTCCTATATGCGTGGATCGTGAGCAAGACAACATGTAAGTTACATTCCAATGGGCGTTGGGATCATGGGAGTTTTAATGCAAGATTAATTGAACATAGCAGATTTGGCTGTTGATCTTATGTCTATTATTTATTTGGAAATGTTCTACCACTACTTTCAACTTTTAGCATTTCGTACGTCAAAAAGAAAAAGGACCAATCATGTCTTGATAAAAAAGCAAATGTTGGCACTTAACCAGAAAGAGATCTCGCTCAATGGGTTACAAAATTTGGTCTTATATGGAAATCGTGAGGAAGTTTCTGATCCTTCCTAAAAGTAAAGAATTGGACAAAGGTTGAGAAAGAGATAGAAATATTGTTATTGAATTGAGTTAAGCTTTAAAATTATAAAAAGGTTGCTTCAATGCATCAGGTCCGGTTTACAAATATGTTGTTTACATGATTCGAGCCTGTGATCTTTTAGTCACAAAAGAATAATCTTATAAGTTGAAAATATAAAAAATCAATATTTAAGTATCCCAAATATTTAAGTATTGGAGAAGGGAGCATGAACGTTGGCGTGGTTAGAGGAAGTCAAAAATGGGTGTGAATTGTTTATAATCAGATGTATTACTAAATTTCTTACCCCAACTCGTTTTCAATAAGAATATCCTAATACTCAATAATAGACAATATTGTCATAGTCACATTGCTTCACGCATCAATGTACTCTAGAATATTGAAAACGAAAAATGTTTGTTTGATATTTTCGATGCAGCAATTGGCCCATTGGCTCTTTCAAATCAATCCCTTCCCAGACAAGTGATCAAACAAGACTTAGTCAAGAAATGTCGAATCTCAATTATTAATATCCTGAAACCGTGGCTACGGAATTTTAGGTTTCAATCATTTTTAAGGGATGAGCTTGAACCGCATCTCACACCATAGGAAAACAAAATAGGATAATGAAGAGAAGCGTTTACTTTGAATTACGAAGATGGTATATAGTAATACATGTTAGAGAATATATAAAATTAATCGAGTTGGCCTCACATAACAGTTTAAACTATTGTGGTGAAATAGTCACTTTAATATGATATCAGAACCTCTATGATCAAACGGTCATGAATTCGAATCCTACCACTTATATATTCTAATTAAAATTAAGCACAAAGTAAAGTATGTCTGTGCAAGTTTCAAGCTCAAAGGACTTTCACTTGAGGGGGTGTGTTAGAGAATATATAAAATTAATTGAGTTGACCTCACACAACAGCTTAAGCTATTGTGATGAAACGATCACTTTAACAATACATGTGATAATATTTTAATTAAAAAGTCACATAATGGTTCTCTAAGCAGTTTATGAGTTCATAAGACCAAAACAAGACACAGCAAAATGTTTGGAATCATAATTACTTCCTTAATAGAAAAGTTTGCGGATAATACACTCATGGCAGCTCATAGGACTGAGGCAAAACGTAAGAAAAGTCATCTATGTGGTGGCTCTTCGATAGTCTAAAACAATTTGAGGTCGTTGTAATGAGTTAAAAAATTGAGGAGTTTGGGATAGGTTCTATTTGACTTTTCCTCTAATCGAGATAAAATGAATATAGTAATAAAGATTAATTAAACTCCAGAGACGTAAGAGCCATTGAATGTAGGCTGCAATATAGACAAAATCGGATGAAATCATCAACCTTTTTAAAACTACATCATACTAAAATATTGGTAAGATGAGCTAAGGCAGTAACACAAACATGTTAACTTAAAACTAAGGATTGGGATAAGCATATGTTGTATCTCTTTCTCAAAGACATCATCATGAGCATTAAACTATCAAATGGATCATTTTATTTTAATGCAAGTATATATCAAGCACTTCGTTAATCACAAAGAAGAGGCGTATTTTATGTTGTCTCTTTTGATTCATTTTCTTGCATTCGTTCATACCAAATGAATTACAACGAAATTCCAAGTTGTGTGTTTCGCGAGAGTTTGGACTATTTTGGTTTTAAGATAAGAGAGAATTGAAACATGGCTTGAAAAAAGTGAACTAAAAATCTAGAAGTAACGTATGGCACAAGGAATTGAATGAGAGAGTTTGGCATATCATTTTCTTTTTAATCCAAAGTTCAAGCACATCATGATTCAATAAGTGCAGAACCTTAATAAAAACAAATAATAAAAGGGGCAATTAGATGAACTGTACTAGAGAGAGTTCCAATAAGTGGGTGGAATAATCAAACAATGTGTTGATATATGTATTTTAAGGAAGTAGTCGTTCTCGAATGGCAATAGATTAAGAAAGATGTTTGGGATTATATTCACATTAGTTTGCACGTCCTCTATAAACTAATATCCAAAAGCTCATCTGTCAACATGGCGGCCAATGTTTAAAGGACCACTCTTTTCTTTCTCCACCTTCCCCCACATACTTCCTCTCCTCTCTTCACATCACCAACTAAACCTTCTCTCTTTCTCTTTCTTAATTTCTCCTTCATATCATCATCTTTGGTTTTTGTTTTCTTCTATCAATCTAAGGGCGCTAACTGTGCGCTGCATCCGTTATATACCATCTAATTCTGTCCTTGGAGGTTCTGGTGTTCAGTAATGGATAGAAACTTACCAGTCTATGAACAAGAAGAGAACGAGATTAGCCCAGAAAGTGGTCCAGAGTCACCACCTTCTAGCTTGGTTAATGACTCGAAGATGGCTTCTACTTCCTCTCCGAGAAGAAGGTAACTTTAAATGATCACATCCCCTGTCAGTTCATTTATTTTCTGCAATTCCACATAGATCACAGTTCATTCTTTGAGGCTAAAAACATCGTCTTTGAAGCTAAATTATACAAAGTAATGTTCTTTTTGCAACATCCTTCTGATCATAATCAAATTATTGACACAGTAAGAGAGGCGCACACAAAAGAGTAGTATCGGTGCCGATCAAGGACGTCGATGGCGCACGGCTGAAGGGTGAAAACGCTCCGCCACCCTCCGATTCATGGGCTTGGAGAAAGTACGGCCAAAAGCCTATCAAAGGTTCACCTTATCCTAGGTAATACAACAAAGAAAAAAGAACAAGAAAGAAAAAAGAAAATTAACATGTATGAACCTAAGCATAGACATAACATTCAAGTTTTTTTTTTTCTTTCTGGATTTTGTTGGTTACAGAGGATACTACAGGTGTAGCAGCTCCAAAGGCTGTCCAGCCAGAAAACAGGTCGAGAGAAGCAGATTGGACCCCACGATGTTATTGGTCACCTACTCTTCCGAGCACAACCACCCTTGGCCGCCTTCAGTGAGAACCCACCACCACCAAGCCGCCGCCACCAAACCCAGCCCAACCACCACTACCAACACTAGTCCTAAGCCACAACTCTCCGATTCCAAACCTGAAACCCCAGAACCCGAACCCGAGAAGAGCTTCGCGGATCTCGGTGACGAGTCTCTAATAACAACCGACGAGTTTACCTGGTTCGGGGACATGCAAACGACGACGTCGTCGACAATTTTCGAGAGCCACATTTTTGCGGACAAGAGGGGTTATGCCGATACGGAGTTTTACCCGATGAGAGAGGAGGACGAGTCACTGTTTGCCGATCTCGGAGAATTGCCGGAGTGCTCATCGGTGTTCAGACACAACCGTGGAGTGGGGCCAGAAGTTCAGATCTGTTGACACATGGCAGTTGTCATCACGCCGGTTCTAAAATTCCAAGGTTTGGGGGGTACGTACACGGAAAGAAGCCATTTTTTTTCAGAAAGAGGTCTATTTTATTTTTTGCCTCGATTTCAGTGTAGTAAGTAATAACAGTCTAATTCTGACGTTCGTCGCAATCCTGTTGTAATTAAGTAATTATGTGCCGGCTCAGAAATGGCTTCACTTTCAATTAACAATGCTCACTTACAATTTGCTTTTTTAGGTTTAATGTGTACTTAATTTATTTCTGGAATTCAAATAACGCTAACACTTTTTTTAAATGTATAATCTGCTTCCTGATCTTATATAGTTGAGAATTATAAAATTGATTAATCTAAATAAGAGAGAAACGTATGGATAAATCTTCCGACCAATTTTATGATATCCAATTCTGTCTAGTACAAAACGATAATGTTTTAGTTATTGAACAGGGTTTAACAGACTAGGTTAGACAAGATTAGATAGAGTAAAATTAGATAAAAGACTTCAACTCATAAAACTATGATTGTATTCCTAAAATGATGATAGTATTATTAAAAGAGGAGGGAAAACAACTAATAATGCTACTGGGAACACATTTGTCTTCTCCTTCTTCATCACACCTAACAACCAACATTTCGCTGTATCCTATGTCTGATCATCTCTAAATGTTGAAAAACAAGGACTCCTACCTAAAACCTGCATGTGTCCTACACAAATAACAAGCTAACGTTGTATCACGCAGCTCTTCTTTTCTCCCTTTTGCGTGGCAATGGGACAACAGCAGGGGCGAAGAATGGTGTTTATGATCATTTGCTTGATTTGGATTTGGTTCAACTGATTGGCTGGCCAAAACCTAAATGTCAAATAAAACCCACCAAAAAGATTTGACTTCTCGGATGAATGTTAGCTGGATGATATTCCACCGGTTGCACCGTTCCCTGTGCATTAGTTTCAAGTCTTGTATGTTTTTGAATTGCACATGGTGTTCTTAGGGGGGAAAAAGGATATAATAAAAACAACCTAATCTATTGTGAACAGTTAACCCAGGAGAGAGAGAGAGAGAGAGAGAGATAAATTACCTCTATATTGTACTGTAGGAGTGGTTGGACATGGCTAGAGATGGAGACCAAGTGGACATATTTAAGTTGGCATAAGCCTGTTGCTTAACCAATACAAAAAGTGGGTTGTTCAGTTATTAATTGTTAGTATCGAGTTAAAGAGTATCGTGCAAAATGCCTTTCTCTAATAACTAGGCTCGGTGTCTTTGAAGATATAGATCTCCACCCATGCCTATTCTCTTGTTTTAAGTAGGCTTTTCTCGTTACTTTTATTTTTAAATAATTTTAGATATTTTCATCACTATTCACTCATTACAAGAAAATTAGTAATTAATGATGAAATTTTATCAACGAAAAATTTTTCATTTTTCGATGTACAAAATATCAGTTGGTAAATATAGAGAGAAATTATCCTGACAAATTTTTCAACGAAATATAACGACGGATGGAAAATTTCCGTCGGTAAAATAAGTAGGAACATTTCGCAACATAAGCAAAGTCGAGGTTTACCGACATAAATGTATTCAGTTGATAAATTCTGTAGGTAAATTAGAAAGATAAATGTCGTTGTTTTATTCAGCTTTAACGTTTTTAATAAAAACGAAAATGACGTCGTTTTTGTTTAACCTAAAAGCTATTGAATGTGGATATGCAAAGATTAATTGACAAATCCATTTTATGTATTAAAATAGTTTTCCAATCATACATAGAAATTTAATGACATTAGTACACAGAGCTACCAAAGTGATTAGGTTGAATATTATTATAACTTGCCTGAATGTAAGGAGTAAGATTTTTGGTGATAACTCAAATATGATTTTTATTTTCTTGATTTTGAGAAAACATAGATAACTAATTGATTGTTTTTTTAATAGCATCATCCCACCACCTGAGATGCTTAAATTATTTTTTAGTATCGTGAGATAATTTTAATGATCTTGTAATCTTTTGCACTTCGAAATTCATTAGGGAAATCTTTTACTTTGAAATTTAGTACATTTACTCTACTGTAATTCTTTAAAGTAGTTTAAATATTAAAAAATATACAACATTTCATAAAAGATAACCCATTTTTTATAACAAATTAATACATGATATTTTTGCATAACTAAAAAATGAACATGTAATTTATGGAATTCAAAAATAACATAGAAGTTAATCTACTTAGGATCATATAACGAACATTTGTGTGAACTAAAAATAATATTATTTCAAAATTATATTAAAATTGTACGTTGATTATAGTGGGAAATTATTTGTTGTATAAAGTTATGGTTTTTTTTAATATTGTATTATTTATACTTAGTTGTCGTATTGACATATTAAAGTAAAGATAGTATTTATTTGTATAGTGTGATGGTATTTTTATATAGAGTTATGATATAATTTGTGTGGTCATGGCATTGTCTAGATATTATGATGATACTATTTATACTTAATTATGGTAAAGCTGATAATTATTTGTATAGTGTAATGACATCTTTTATATGTAATTATTGCAAAGTTTGTGTGGTGTCATGTTATTCTTTACATGTTGTGATGATATTCTTAGTACTCTATTATATTATTGACATATTTAAGTAATAGTGATACTCATTTGTATAGTGCAATAATATTTTTATATATAATCTTGGTGTAGAATGTATGGAGTCAACATGTCTTTATATATAGTTATGGTGTTCTTTATACCTAGTTATAGTATTGAAAAATTCAAGTAAAGACAGTACTCATTTATACATTATGATTATATTTCTTATATAGATTTGTAGTATAATTTATATAGAGTCATAATATTCTTTATTAGTTATGATGGTATTCTTTGTACTCAATTGTGGTATTAATAGATTAATATAAAGGTGGTACTTATTTATATAGTGCAATGGTGTTTTTTATATAGACTCATGGTATAGTTTGTATAAATTCATGATATTCTTTTTATATTATTATGGTATTGTTTGCACTCAATTGGGGTATTGACATATTAAATAAAAGACGATACTCATTTGTATGGCATGATGATATTTTTTTACATTGAATTGTGGTATACATTGTACAGAGGGTATTCCTTATAAGTATGATGGTACTCTTCATATGCATTAATAATATTTTTTTATTCACTTAGATATAATGATAAATTGACTAGTATAACCATAGATTAAATAGTTATTACGTAGATCAAAAGTTACCATTTCCACGAAGCCACTTATTTTAGTTTAAACTATTTGATGAATTATCTTTTTCCTCTAGTATATATTAACTCACTGCCTCTTCCATTGGTTATTTTTTGAGATGGATGTGACATGTCTATCCCTTTTAGGGTTTTCTCTTACATTTTAACTTTCTTATCCCTTCCACTCTCAAATACCCAACATTTTCCATTGACTTTTCACAATATCTTTTCTCAACTATCAAATACCCAACTATTTTCCATTCAAATACCTACTATTTCATAATTAATATTTATGTTATCCCAATAGTTGACTATGATGGGCAAGTGAAATTCAAAGAGGAAAACTTGAAATAGAGTGAAAATGAATTTGTTAGGTATATTTTTAATAAAACTGAGATTATAATAAGAAATAAAAAAAATACGCTTAACATTCTTTCTCTATTTTATATCGCTCCGTTGGTTTGGTTCTTGCTTAAGTTTAGATAATGCTTTTATGAAGTTAGATCAACTAGAGAAAAAGTTTTTTTAAAAAAGTACTTTGTAAGGCTTTTATTTTACTTTACATAATCTAACATATAAAATTACTATTTACCTTTTATCTTTATTATAGGTGCATAGCAGCTTTCTTTGTTTCGTGATTTTATACCTTCCTATTTATATGTCTAACCTCTCTCTCTTTTTATGTAGAGAGTTGAAAAGTTTTTGGACTCGTACCATTATTAAGATAATAAGAACTCTACCTTAAATGAGATACTCTAATGATTGTTATTTCTCTATTATTAAGTTAATACTATTTAACTACTTATAAGTGCTTCAATCTTATCTTGTTTCTTTATTCTTATATATATATATATGGTTTTGGATAAGGTTAGAAGGTGATCTTCATATGTACTTAGACTGATTGGTTAAGGCATCACATGTTATAAATTATGTTACTTAGAATCCATATGATCAACATGCCATTATAAAAACAAACTCTTCTTGAAGTTTTATCAAATAGTTATATGTCCTTAGTGCTTTTACTTGTATAGTGAAGTTCCTAATTGTTGACAAGCCATTGTGATTAATTCAAGTCTTCATTTAAATGCTTATATATGAACGTCAGTTTGAGTATTGCATGTTTGAGTTTGTGTGTTATTTGAGTTTGGTATAATAAGGAATTATTACAATCATGATTTTAATAACATGATTTTGTATACCTTTTCACCAAGACCTACATATGGTAGCATCCCTATACTTCTAATAATCACTAAAGCCTCATCAGAGAGTATATCATTAAATATGTTATTAGTCACGATTGTATCAAACTGCAAAGTTCACATATTAGATATTGATAGGCTTTATCAATTCTACCACCACCTCACTTTCCCACATATCTAAAATTTTTCTTAATTATATGATTGTCAAAAACTTGTCTCAGATCGCAAATAAGCTACATTGCATCATTGTCAACATACATGTGTGAGGGCTCAACATCAAGATATTTGGTGGCTATAGCACTTACCCTCTTTCTCCAAAGCATTGATGCCAAAAAAAAAACATTTTAAATGGCATATCAATGTATTATCCATGACATAAAATATGTTCTTTGAGATAAAGTGATTCCTTATTATTATAAAAAGGATAAGTATCATCTTTCACATGAAATTATAAAATGGAATTGCCTTAATTCCTAGATTGAAACTAATACATTGTTCTATCCATTGATGAATTGAAATTGGTGTAATCTTGTTACACTGATTTAAACCAAATACTGAAGAAAAATGTCGACAAATCCTTTTCCTTATCATCTATTAGTTTCTTGCATAGTGCTTTCATATATGCAACATATATTGGCAATGATTTGGATATTGCCATTGATGCATTCAATACTAGATTGGTAATTGTATTTTATTTGTTTATATTAGCATTGATGCATGAACTAATAGTTTAGATAATGAATTGGAGTTGAATATCTTTTTCTCCATTGTTTCTAATCCTCTCATTTAGATAAGCATTGGTGGTGTTATTGTATTTTAATAGAAGTAAGGGAAATTATGATAGTCGACTCTGATCATAAGGAAAATGATATAATGAACTTGTTTGGAGCATTAATGAAGCATGGTATTTGAACTATATTTCGTAATATAAATTCCATTACGTTATGACTAACATAAGAAAATATTCGTTAGAGATTATAAGCATATGTCTTATGGCAAGTTTTAGTTTATTTTACGTGGAATATAAAGATAAAATTTTGTGATCCATTTATTCTATCACCTATGTAATAGAATTCCCATGGAAACAAAAGAAGTAACAAAATCTTTACGTTTATCTCTTTTTGATGTTTATATCACATGTTGAAAGTGTTCTGTTTGTGTTGGTATATATCACATGCTTTTGTTAACATTATACCGATAATTGATTGTAAGAGTTTCAAGTGTTAATGCTTATAGTGAAATTTGGCGTTGTATGCAACAAATATAAATACAAACTATTAAACAAGTGTATTATATTAAATATGAAATAGTCTTTTTCGCAGGCCCTATTTTGTGTTGAAGAGCGTTGCTTATCCTTCTTCTTTGTAGTCTGTGGTTGTCCGTCCATCCAAGTAAGTCATCCAACTAATATCTACCATATATGTTGCTTTAATAGTACGAGTATTTATGTTTAGGTTTTGTGTGAACGCAAAGGAGGTCTTGATTTTGCATTGTTGTTTAGAATATTCTTATAATCATTGATGAGTTTTTATGTTCTTCTTTAATAGTCTAAGTGTTTATGTTTAGGTTTTGTTTGAATCATTAATGAGTAGATGTATGAATTACATAAGTATTTACTGTATGTGGAATGAGTTTGAGATCTTATAAATGATCCAAAGCATAATAGACACCTAGGACGGTGTATAGGCTAGAAACCCATGATGTAGCTCTCATGAGGCTTATAGGTGAAAATTTCTAAAAGCCTAGGAGTTACAGTAAGAACTTGCTTTCCTGATTCATATGATGTAACAATGATACGTACCTTAGTGTTTCTTTTAATTCGAACTTAGTGTATGAACTTGAATCAAAAAATTAAAAAAGTAGTAAGTTGTATAGTTATAGAAAATTCGTAATGATTTGAGGTATAATAAACTCATAAGATGGTATATAGACTGAAAACTCATGATGCAACTCCAATAAAGCTTATCGGTGAAAAATTTCACGAGCTTAGGAGTCACAACAAGAAATTGCTTTCTTGATTCATATGGTGTAATAATGTCATGTACCTTAGTGTTTCTTTTAATTCAAACTTAGTGGCCGAACTTGAATAAAAAATTAAAGAAGTAGTAAGTTGTATAGTTATTGAAAATTCACAATGATTTGATGCATAATAAACCTATAGGATGGTATATAGGCTAGAAACTCTTCATGAAGCTCTCATGAGGCTTACTGGTGAACAATTTCATAAGATTAAAAGTCACAACAAGGATTTGCTTTCTCGATTCATATGGTTTAACAATCTCACGTACCTTAGTGTTTCTTTCAATTTGAACTTATCGTACCAACTTGAATCAAAAAAATAAAGAAGTAGAAAGTTTTATAGTTATAAAAAATTCACAATGATTTGACGCATAATAAACCCCTAAGATGGTATATAGACTTGAAATCCATGATGCAACTCCAATAAGGCTTATCGGTGAAAAGTTCCATAAGCCTAGGAGTTACAACAATAACTTGATTTCTCAATTCATATGGTGTAACAATCCCACATACCTTAGTGTTTCTTTTAATTCGAATTTAGTTTACCAACTTGAATAAAAAAATTAAAGAAGTAGTAAGTTGTATAGTTATGGAAAATTCACAATGATTTGACGCATAATAAATCCCAAGGATGTTATATAGGCTGGAAACCTATGATGTGGCTCCTATGAGGCTTATATGTGAAAATTTTCACAAGCTTAAGAGTCACAACCAAAACTTGTTTTCTTGATTCATATGGTGTAATAATGCCATGTACCTTAGTGTTTTTTTTAATTCGAACTTATACAAACTTGAATCAAAAAATTAAAGTAGTAAGTTGTATAGTTACAGAAAATTCACAATGATTTGAGGCATAATAAACCCCTAAAAAGGAATATAGGCTAGAAACCCTTGATGTAGCTCCCACGAGACTTATCGGTGAAAAATTCCATGAGCCTAGGAGTCACAGGGAGAACTTGCTTACTCAATTTACAGGAGTAAACAATGCTAGGTACCTTAGTACTTATTTAAAATCAAACTTTGGAAATCAACTTGTAGATGATTAATTCAAACATGACTACTTGAACTTTAATGTGATTAATTCTCATTTTTTTAAATAACAGTTTTATAGAAATGAGTAATGTTGATAGATCTTGGATATATAGACGATTAACACTTTATGGTTTCATTAATCTTGAGCTTGTTGAGGGAGTTGAAGCTTTTATTCACTATGCATATTTTTAATATGCATATATAGATGGCCCAAAGATTAGATGTCCATATAAAAAGTTTGCAAACATATTTATTTTCTTCCTATTGATGAAGTGAATCTCCATTTGTTAAGAAAAGGGTTTGTTTCAAATTATTTTGAATGGACATAACATAGGGAGTCACTAATTTGTAGCACTTCAAGCTGTATCGAAGCAAACTCGTTAATAAATGTGGATGAGTTTGAAGGGGGGACTAAATTAAGAACAAATGATGTGGGTGCAACTAAAAATACTTACATCCAAATGGTTTACAATGCATCCGGTTATACCTTTCAGAAAAACACAAAAAATCTTTAAGAAGAATCAAACCCACATGTAAAATAATTTTTTGACTTACTACAATCAGCTGATCAAGAATTACGGCCAAATTGTGAGACGATGAATCAATTGTCTTCAGTTGCTCGAATGTTAAACATAAAGTCTGAAAGATATATTTTTGATTGAAGTTTGATAAAATTCTTGGTTGGTATATTGTATAATTACTTGATCATACAATAGTCGATAAATTTTACAATATGAAAAAACTTATTAGGGGTCTTGATTTGCCAGTTGAAAAAAATTAATTGTTGTAAATTGAGATGTATGTTGTTTTGGGGAGATGATGTGAAATTACAAGAGTGCAAATTTTGTAGTCAATCTGGGTTTAAACCTAGAAAGCGTACTATGAAACATAAATTAGTACTTTGGAAGCAAATGTATTATTTCCTACTAACTTTGAGACTTCAAAGACTGTATACCTCTGATGTTACTACATCTCATATAAGATGACATAATGAACATAAACAAAAAGATGGAATAATAAGTCATCCATCGGATGCACTTATATGGA
Organism: Erythroxylum brevipes; assembly: GCA_027479065.1. Taxonomy (NCBI): domain Eukaryota; kingdom Viridiplantae; phylum Streptophyta; class Magnoliopsida; order Malpighiales; family Erythroxylaceae; genus Erythroxylum; species Erythroxylum brevipes. The sequence continues at coordinate 62,144,460 of JANIHY010000002.1, forward strand.
AACATTTAAATAACACCCATTATGAGCTTATAGCTGAAAGTTGAAATGTTGAGTTGGGATTGTCGATGGATGGATTTCAACCTTTTGGTCAATCTGACCAATAATATTCATCAAGGTCAATCATAATTACTCCTTATAATTTGCCTCTATGGATGTATATGAATGAGGCATATATGTTCTTGATAGTGATTCTGCCAGGGCATAGAAGTCTAAACCATAAAATTGATGTATTCTTACAACCATTTGTATCTGAATTGCATCATCTTTGGAAATATGGTATGGAGACATATAGTGTATCTCTTAAATAAAATTTTATTTTAAGAGTAGCTTTGATGTAGACTATTAGTGATTTTTTGGCGTATGCTATATTGTCTCTGGATGGAGCATAGTAGGGAAATCAGCTTGTCCTTATTGTAGTAATGATTCTGATAGATTTTATCTTCCAAATGGAGCCAAAACATCTCAATTTGAAAATTAAAGAAAATATCTTCCTCCAGATCATCTATTTAGATGTAATTAAAAAAAGTTCATTAAGAATATAATGGTCTCCCCGTCATAAAGCTAGTGAAGAGATATTACAGGAGATTGAGGAATGAAAGTTACAGAACTTGAAACTGATGAAGTTAATACAAGCATTAGTAAAAATTTTGGTTTGAGAAAACGAAGCATCTTTTGGGATTTGTCATATTAGAAAGCTAATTTGATAGCATAATCTAGATGTGATGTATATTAAACAATATTTTTGACAATTTTTTCAATACTATAATGAACATCGAAGGGAAGATAAAGGACAATGCAAAATTATGAGCTGATTAAGGCTTTTTTGTAGAAGGAATGAGTTTGATAAAGACCTTCGCATTGGTAAATATCCGAAAACATGTTACACTTTGGACAAAAAACAAAAGAAAATTTTGTGTGAATGGTTGAAAAGTATAAAGTTTTCTAATGGATATGTTTTAAACTTAGCAAGGTGTGTAGACATGAGGAAGTACAAATTATTTGGGATAAAAAGTCATGATTGTTATATGTTTATAAAAAGGATAATTCTAATTGCATTTCGGGAGTTGCTATCGAATAAGGTTTGGAAAGCTATAACAGAATTAAATTTGCTTTTCAAAAGCTTATCACCATTTGAAACCAAGTTAGTTGAAATGGAAAAACTAGAAAGGAAAATTCAAGTAATCTTGTGCAAATTAGAAGGGATTTTCCCTCTAAGCTATTTTAATTAAATGGAGCATCTACTCATGCATTTAGCACACAAGGCTAAACTTGCTGGTCCAATTCAATATCAATGTATATATTCGTTTGAGAGATAAATATAATACATATTTAAATTGGAGTTATAACATATTTTAATCACATAATTGTATATCAATAGCTACTTGTAATGTGGGTATTTGCATCACTTGAAGAAAAAATGTCAAAAACAAGGTTTAGAGTTGAAGGTTCGATATGTAATGCTTATTTAATGGAGGAAGTAAGTACATTTTGTTAACATTATTTTGAGTTGCATGTGTACACAACAGAAAGAAAAGTTTCTTGTAATGACGATGAGAGAGGAATGGGTGATGTTGATGATAATTTATCCATTTTTACATATCCTAGATGAACATATGGAAGATATAAAAAAAAGAATGTTAACAGAGGAAGAAATAAAGGCTGACCATGGTTACATTTTATTGAACTGTCAAGAGGTTCAACCTTTCATCCAATAAATTGAAGTTGATTTTCCAATTGATTATTTGTCTTTTCAAAGTTAGTTTCGTTCACAATAAAATACATAATAATGCTTTTAGATTATACAAGAAATGGTTAGGTAAGCTAATGCTTGAAAAAACACAGGATGATATCAATAAATACGTTGAAAGACATTTTCCTCGATGGTTCGAGAAATATGTAAGTTTTTACTTACAATTATTGAAATGGTTGAATTATCATATCAAAGTGTTCAAATTACATTATACTATTTAATATGATAATTTTTTTTAGGCCTTAGAATATCCAATTGATAATAAGTTCAAATGATCTTGTAAAAGGAGCTTTTTGAGCTGTTAAATCCTATCTAATGTATTTCGTTAATGGATACAAATTTCATATAAAATATCATGGTCATAACATAGCAACAATAAATAGTGGGATTTGCATACAAGGAGAATTGATGGATTACTATGGTAAAATTATTGAGATATTTGAAATTGAGTATCCTACATTGCCAATAAAGTAGAGTGTGATATTTACGTGTGATTGGTTTGATCTAACTCCTAATATTAGTATAAAAGTGCATGGTCGATACAATCTAGTTGAAATCAACCATTGAAGAAAATTTAGAAATTTTGAACCTTTCGTATTGACAATGCAGGCGATCCAAGTGATGGAGAACCATGGGCATGTGAAAGACAAAAAGAACTGCATCCATGGTGTGATTCGCCTCAAGGAAGCCTAAGACGTGACTTGCATGGACATAAGCTTGCAAAAGGAGGCGTAGGAGCTGAAATTGGATCAGATTTGAAGTTTGAATGTTCAAGGCAAGGGGATGAACGAAATTTTCATATCAAAGGCCCAATATTCAAGTCTAATATTCCTAAAGATCCATTACAAGATATTGGAGGCCCAATGACAAGAGCTAAGGCCAAAACAATGAAGCAAGCATTGAATTGTTTAATCCAAAACCTTCAAGAGGTAGAGTCCATATTGTTGAGTTAGATTTCATCTTATAAAGGTCCAAGAGGCATTGTCTTACTCCTTAAAGCCCAACATAAAGTGTCCAAAGGCTCACATGGAGTCCAATTGGGAGAACTCACTTAAAGTACCATGTGACAAGCATGTGCCACTTAAAAATAAGGATATGGA
>JANIHY010000002.1:62147409-62160202 GCA_027479065.1 Erythroxylum brevipes
GTGTTTGCTTGATTCTATCTACTCCCGGGCATAGTTCCATCTTGTTGAAGGTTCTATAGGACAAGTTCCTATTGGGTATCCCATCACCAAGTGTATTATGTCCCTTTTCTTAGCTTACAACAAGATAATTCAGATTGGTTGACCATTTGCAAAATTAAACCTAGAAGTATTTTTGAATTACATGGAAAAAGAGAAAATAAGAAAATTGAAAGTGAAACGTTTTAGGAAGATGTTTATGAAATAAATGCATGTGTTACATATGATGACAATGAACCTTTGAACAATCCAAATAATGAATATGTTGAAATTTTTACTGGAGAGGATGACAAGGGCGAGAGATCTTAAAAGGAGCCTAAGTTTGACTTTAAATCTTCAAAAAAAGAAGACGTTGATTTTGAATTATAATTAAATGATCATGATATCGATTAATTTGTGTTTGTAATAGAATATTATATGATTAAATCTATTATTGCATCAACAATATATTGTTATATATTCAATTTTTATTATTTTATTATTAAAATATTCAATAAAATGTGAATTTCAAGTTAAAAAATGTCACCAAAGAGAAAACATGATATGATGCGACCAAGGTTAAGGTCATCACAATTTTGAGCCAGTTACTTTCCAGGTGAAGCATCACGTTTTATAGTTGTCACAGAATTAGGTGTTGTACCTCTAGTTACTACACATCCAGATGAGACATCACCTTCTGTACCTACCGCTACACCATCCAACAGCCCTACTACACCATCTAGCAGCCTTGCTACATCCACTGCCCCTATACTGATAGAAATACTAGGGGTAAACATTATGGATTAAGGAGGTGACCTCCAGCTTAGAGCTATAGTAGTTGATTGAAGAACCTATATCACAATTGTTAACAATCTGTGAGTAAAAATGTATCCAGGATAACACCATAGGTTTATAATGAATTTATAGATTTTAATTTGAAAATGATATAAAAATTGTTTATATATTAGGTTGGTTTTGTCTGGAAGGTGCTCAAGAAACATGACATCCTCAAGAAACATGGCATCTAAGTTTAAGGAAAAGATTGATTTTTAGAGTTATATATGGAAGAATATCTCTCAAGCGATAATGGATTTTTATTATAAGGAGTTTGAGGTACAAAAAATATATTCTTTTGTATTTTTTATCTAATTAATTTTATACATTAATTAGATAGTATCTTTTTCTTTTTTCCTTATAAAGAATTTTTTTAGGATTCCAAATTTGATGAGTAACTTATGAAGTATGAGAGAGGCGGACTCGATCACATTATAGAGACTTTCTTGGTGTGATACACAAGACTAGTATATGACCTTCTTATATATCTTAAGAAATATAGAGTCGTTGGTAGCGGTATTAGACATCACCCGAGGTAATCTCCATTTCAGAGCTCAATTCTGTCAATAAACATGGAGGACCGATGGAGAGAGCTCCCCGTACACACTGGAGGATCTGTTACCCACCAGGAGCATGCAGAGAATCTTGTAAGTATCTATACTTTATATTTATATTCTAATTTTTTTACTTTGATATATTTCAATTTAATTTGGTATGTGAATTTTAGAATGAACATATATGTGTATTATAAAGAATGATAATTCTATAAATGTCTGATGTCATATATGACTGTGTTATTGAGTTATTTTCTTTGTTCGAAAGGGGTAAATATCATAAAAATAGAGAAAATTCTTCTAAAAATTTTGAAAATTATAGTTCACATATAACATTTTATTCTAAAGCATAAAAAGTATATAGATAGGAAGCCTACATCTCGTCAGCTCTTTTTGTATACCTACACTAAGAAGCATGATGGTGTGACCGTCAACACCTAATGTAGAGAACTTAATGTATGTGAAATTTATGCTACTAACATAAACATTGCCTCATCATATGACCAAATATTAAAAAATCAATGACAGTCTCAACACTTTGAAACTATAGATGAGAGTCAGATATATCTTAATGCAGTGAGTAGTAGGGACCATTGTGGAAGGATCTTTGACTTATGTTCATTTGCGAACACATGCTATTCGCAATCATTCACGTCTAGTATAGTTACATCTAAGAGGCGGTCAGCATCCAATGAAAGAGTCATTCATCTTGAGAGCACAGCATGGATGCTGGCAACTTAGTTGCAACAGTTAATCGACTACATAGCTTAACTCCATAATGAGGTACATCAGTTAAGGGAAGGGGCAACTCCTCATCACATCAGTTAGACGATCCACCTTCACTAACTGCATAGCTTAATTTTGCAACTTTCAAGTCATTTTGCATGAATTACATATTTATTGTTGTAAATAATATTTTTTTGTTATCAATTAAAATAATTTTTAATTTGTATTATCATGCAACTTACTGCTTAGATAAATTCAATATAGAAAAAATTCAATATATTATCATCATATAACTATAGAAATTAAATACCAATCATAAGATTACCAATCAAAATTAAATTTACAATTTAAATGTAATAAAAATCTAAAAAACCAATATCGATGCGTCTATTACTAGAAATATATTATCTATCGGTACATTTAGTGTTAAATTTACCGACGGAATAAGAACATTCAGTCGGTAACTTATTCACTATCGGAAAAACTTATCATCTCTAAATTTTCCGACAAAACTTCAACACCTTATCCGTCACTAAATTTACCGATACATATACGAAACTCATCACTAGATTTATCGACGGGAAACAACTTACCATTACTAAATATTTTGATGGATTTCAAAACTTTGTCCGTCGGTAAATAAATATTCCATCAATAAAGTTATCGACATACCTAAAAATTTCGTCGCTATATGTAGCGACAAAAATTAAAATGTATGTTAGTAAATTACTAACGAAATATATCTATTTTGTCGCTAAAAATTACCAATGATTCGTGTAGTAGGTAATTTCCATTGGCAAATTCACTTGCTGACAGGAATTGGTAATCTCCAATTCTCGATTTATTTCCAAATCAAAATGAAATTCATACAAAGTTTTCATACATAGCTTTAACTACATATCGACATTACATCAAAGTATTAACCCAAGTTACAAAAAAAATACATTGGATGCTCAATGTTTAATATGCTTATAAAGCTATTTGAAAGTCTAGCCATTAACTTAGTACAAAAGCTAACTATCTTGAAATTTATCCAATCGCCTTACAAAGATGACTGACCTTCTCGATCTGCACTTGTGGAGTGGGAAAAATATTGGATTGAGCTACACAGCTCAGTGGCTAAGATATTTATAACTATAGGTAACAAGCCACAAACTCAACATATATGTGAATATTCATGTATGCAACCATGTCGTTTCTTAATCTAGCAATACAAGTTCAACATTCACAATTTCATTTCATAACTCATAGCTCAAACATGATCAAAGCATAACACACATATTTCATTATAGCTTAACATATCAAAATGCAAATGTATAAACTATTGGCTCGAGAGTTCCGTGGAACAAAACAAAGAAACCGAGGTTTATTCCTTAAACAAAACGAGTCCACATTTCGGATCTCATGGGCCATAAGCGAACAACCGGGAGAAAGCTTTTTGTCGAAGTGCACGTGATTACTAAACGGTTCCTCTCTCGTCCAAACACAATCAAATTTCATGTTTAATTCAATCATTCACAATCTTATATTCTCATTCTTTTCTTTACACAAAATGCTATGACTCAATGCAATAGCATAACATGATCCATAATTTAATTGTTTTATCACAATGTCATACATCATAATGCAATTTCAACTTCACACCTTTCAAGCAAGTCATTTAACACACCATACACATACAAAGCATTTTCCTATTACACAATAACTATAAATAAATTATCCACCTTAAAACTCTTGAAAATCCAAATTCAATTGAGTCCTTCCTCTTGCTCTTGGGTAGATTCTTCTTGACTTCCTAACACAACCAAAATTTTCATTCAATTTCAATTCAAATGGAAATTTGCCAATTTCCATAATCACAAAAAATCCCTAAAACTTCAAAACCACCACAAATGAAATTAACATAAATCAACTTCAAACCTAACCTACCCATAGTCCATCTAAGTTAGAAAACTCAAGACCTAACTTAGAAACCCATCTTCTTCCTCCAATTATTCCCAACACAAAACCCCTTTCTCTCTCTAAACTTCTCCATTCACAACACAACAACCCATTTCTTTACTAAAGCAAGAAGAAGATGATGAACTTACCTTAAAAGCTTGATCCTTCTCTTCTTTCCACGATTTTCCTCCTCCTTCCCTAGCTTTTTCGATTTTCTTCTCCTTCTTCTCTCTCTCTCTCTTTTCTTCTCCTCTTTGATTGTTCACGACATCTCCCACTCTTCTTCAAGTTTTAAGACTCATCCTCAGCTCTTTCTTCCAAAATTGCCCCTCACCTACTAAGTCTTTCCCATTTTGCCCTCCTCACCTACTAAGCCATATAATTATCATAAGGGTTAAGAGAAGCCATAGTTTTTGTAGGGATAAATGATTTTTTAGCAAGCAACTTGATCCCCTTCTTACTACGTGTCCTAATCTCTGATGCCATAATTCCAGTGAAGTGTTTTCTTAAACTATATGTAATTCTTCAACATATACTTTCAAGTGTGTTATATATAAGCTGCAACAAAATCTACCATAATCAACCATCAATGTTCCTTTAGCTTGCCATCTCCAAAAGTATGATGATATCCCTCTTCATCTAGCACAGTCACAGACAATATTAATTTGAACTTGAATGTCACCCTTGCCGACGATGTTAGCAGAGCTCTGACTGTTTAGTTTCACACTTCCAAAATCAGTACTCCTATATTTAGTGAAGAACTCCCTCTTTGGAACATAATAGTATGATGACCCTATATTGATAAGCTATTCTGAATTTGAATAACTAATATGGAGACACTCACTAGTCATATAAATCAACAATACTTCATCATCTGTGCTTAGTGTTTACTATAGTGTTGTTGCCATCTCCATCCTTCTAGTTATCTTGCTTCTTCTAGTCTCTTTTTCACTTATGAAAACTTCTTTATGTGACCAGGTTTGGTGCAATTGAGACACGTTTTAGTCTCCTTGCCATCTCTTGACTTCAACTTGCCTTGCCCTTTGGGACACTACTTTTGCTTATTCCTCTATTTTTAAACACAAGAGCATGCACATTGTCAAAACTGATCTCCTTCCTTCTAATGTCTTTATTAAACATGCTCTTTTTAATGACATCAAAAGAAAACTTACCATTTGGAGCAGAGTTGTTAATAGACACAACCAAAGTTTTTCAACTATTTGATAAGAAACTTAACAGGAACAAAGCTTGTAATTCATCACTGAGGATCATCTTCATTTTAATCGACTTATTGATGATGCTCTGAAAATCACTAAGATGCTCCAACACTAATTTCTAATGTTCAACTTCAAGTTTACAAGTCTTTTAATCAAAGATGCCTTATTTTGAACGATCTTTCTCTCATAAAGACCCTTTAACTTCTTCCACAACTCAAAGGATTTGTCTCTTAGGTTATGTGGTAGAATATAATGATATCAATCTACTGTCTACGACTCTTTATCTTCCATCTTCTTTAGCTTAGATGAGATGTTGTCTTTTATACTTCTATCTACATCGAATGGATTATAAGGATCCTTGTAGTACAAGAGATCTTTCATTATAGCCCTCTATATCGAGTAGTTGGTCAACGTCAACTTCATCATACAGTTATTATCACTCTCCATACTTATGGTTCTGATACCACTTGTTCCTAAGCAATAACACTCACAAGATCTTCAAGTCGATAGCAAACTACTCGTACAATAAAGATGATTGAAAGGTAATGAACACAATATTTTAACATAGAAAACCCTCCAATGTAAAGATGAAAACTCTCAAAATAAACTTATAATAAAATCCAGTAAATCAAGTAATAAGATAAAAATGATAAAGTTTTCAAATTCTCACTCTACAACTAATATCGCTATTTTACCTTTCTTTAAAGCTCACTTAAAAGACCTCTCTAATAGCCTCTAAAATTGAGTATAAATTGAAATATTTATACCAATACTACTCCAATTAATTCTAGAAATTAAACTTCGATAAAATTATAGTTGACCAATGATATTTAGACTTTCAAACTCTTTTATCATTATGTGTTTTTTGTCCTAGGCAACATCTATCTCTCAAACTTATCTTTAAATATCAAAAAGATAAGATTTTATCTCTCAAACTTATCTTTAAGTATCACTCATACATCCGTGTTAATGACCATGTCCAACCTTTAAACTTTAAAACTCAATGTCGTAGAGATACATTCATAGTAAGTTACACGGTTAACAGACATGACTGTGTCCACCACTAATATGGTTATGCCTGACTCCACACAGGTGTTGTGTGATCTTAAGAAAAAATACAAAACAATGGAGTACAAAAATGTTCTGGATAAAAAAGAACCAAATCAACCACCACCAATATGCCTGAAATGAAAGGAGGATTTAATAAGAATGAAATCTTCAGAAACAACTCTAGGCAGATCACTATCGTGGCTATCTCCTAATTTAACTCGGCTAGAAATAACATTAAAAATCTAAATACAGATCAATAACCCCCTGCTGCTGCTGCTTGGCATAGTAATGGATGCGGCAGCAAAAATAAACCCGGCTACATCTCCAGGACAATTAAAATCGTAACAAAGTTTCTAGTTTGAGCAGCATCCTACTCTCTTCACAGCAGTAACATCTTTACCGACATCAATCTTCTCCACTTTTGAAGGAACAGTTGTGGCATTTCCATTCTGACCCATCTCCATAGCTTTCTTGCTTACTATCTTGTAGATCTGAGTAAGCACTTCGGAAAAGGCATTGTCCACATTTGTAGCTTCCAGAGCAGAAGTTTCCATGAAGTATAGGGCCTCCCTCTCGGAGAAGGACTTTCCGTCCTCAGTTGAAACAGCCACCAGGTGGCGAAGGTCGGATTTGTTACCAACAAGCATGACCACCATGTTGGGATCTGTATGATCTCTCAACTCTTTCAGCCACCTTTCAACATTTTCAAAGGTTGAGTGTCTCGTGACATCATAGACAAGCAACGCACCGACAGCTCCCCGGTAGTAAGCACTTGTTATGGCCCGGTACCTTTACCATTGAAAGACAAGTTGAGGTGATTTAGGGGGTAAGAGTCACAAAAGCATCATGATAAACAACAACAACAAGAACACAGAATGAATCCCACTAATACGTGAGATTTGGGGCCCAAAAGCATCATGATGCAGAGCCAAAAAAAAAAACAAGAAGAAGGGTTACACAACACTTCACGGAAAAAGATTCCTCTTCATAACCAATTCAAAGAGGACAAAATATGCAGATGATGAGGACTTTGAGCTACCAAAGATGTGTAAGGCTCCTTTCAAGATATATGCAAACCCTAACCAAGTACCCTAGTCATATCCTGAAATTAAAACATAAACCAGCCAGTCCAACGTCGTATGGATCCAGAAAATGAAATATAAGACATCGCAAAGCAAATTGGATAGAATTCTTTTAGTAGATTTCGTAAGACTTCCCAAAGTGTTTATAGTTACCATTTCATACATCTTATAAGCACATGGACATATGCATATCCCAACAAACACCTCATGCAGTAATAGGAGGACAAGACAGCGCCTTTTCATACATGTTGTTGTTGATACATTTCTTAATGTGCCATTGGATTATTGTCATATATCTTATAGGACGTCGTCAATACACATCTTAAGAGCTAGGGCGGAGTGCTGTATATATCACTTGATTAGGGCCCATGTAACAGACATTGACAATATATACGTCACATGAAAATGGTGAAAAAAAAATAAAAAGGAGAGTTGATCCATGTCCAAACTAATATTTGGCACCACAACCTAGCAATTTTCATGTAGAAGACCCAAAAGCATGTTAGGAAAGGATTTCACTTGTTTACGATTCTAGTTGATCTCTGTATTTTAGTCCATCAATAAAAGGATTAAACTCCACGCACTATTAGATTTGAGACCTCACTTTCAGCTGAGCATTGTCTCTAAAAACAAAGACATATCAGGACATTTGCTGCACTTTTAGGCATGTGTGTACTGTCTACCACAAAATATTTGCAGAGTTTCTCAGTTGAAAAAAAACTTCAACCTGATAAAAAGGTAATCAGGTGCATTCCAAAGTAATCACTTCATTTGTAAAAGATATTGAAGGACGGGATTAACCCCAATTTCTTCCCAGAAGCTCAGAATGACTGGATATTGAACCTATATGACTTTTCTTTTGGTCATCTTTCTATAATAAAAGCAAGATTTCAAGGTTAACAACAAATACCATTTTTCTGAAAATCCAAACTTTCACCGAAAGTGGATTAAACTTCCTTGCTCCGATGCATGAGAATTACAACTAAGGAAGACAACTCCAAATCTTAATTCTAATGCTAATATCTAAATGAAACCCAGAAAATGATAAAACAAGGCTCAACTAACAGATTATACACAAAGCAATGACAGTAAACCTAAATAACTGCATGAATGTTGCTTTCCGTCACTCAGATAGCCATCCAAACTGGGGACATAATGTATATAGGAAGTCATTTTGCATATCAAAGATTAAAATGTCATGATCTTGCATACTGAACTAAATCCGATCTTGTAAAACCAATATCATAATTACACAAGGAAATCAATATACTAAATCCAGAAACTCAAAGATTAAGCACCTAGATCAAAGCCCATATTTACTTCTTTTGACCACAGCGTCAGCACGAAGACAAAGTCCAATTACAAGCCAAGTCTCTTATTTGCAGGAGACTCAGATCGCATAAACATAAAATTACGTAAGACAAGTTTTCCCATAGGAAAGTTAGCAACACCCAGATCACGATCATATAAGAAAGCCAAAAACAGCAAAGATCACAAAGTGTCCATATTGAAGAGATATGGAAAATTCATGAAGAGATATGGAAAATTTTCTTCTGTATTGTTTACTCCAACACACATTGTATGTACATACATTCAGCTACTTATACTAAGGAAAGAAAGAAAACTATTGGCTATGAGTTTGTTCTACTAAAGCTGTATTTACACGTGCGAGAATGGAGCAAGGGCAGAGGAATAAACAAAAGCTGGCACTGAGCATTTGTACTGCAATTGTATGCTACTGTGAAGGGGCTGCGGTGCACAATACTATCAGGAGGTTGCATGGTGTAGGCTTGCAGATGGATCTGGGTCACTGAGGATCAACTAACTCAAAGGATGGGTCAAGCCCAGGAGACACAACCCGGGTCCATGAAGAAGCAAAAAATGGGGGGGAATTGGATCCAGTCGTTTAGCACTCCCCCCTTCAAGTCGGAGACCCGCACGACTCCGAACTTGGAGATTAGGGATCCGAAAGCGGTGGTGGAGAGAGGCTTCGTGAAGAGATCGGCGAGTTGACGGTGGCTGCGAACGTGTCGGAGATCCAAAAACTCCTTGGTGACGGCGTCACGAACTAGGTGCAGATCAATTTTCAGATGTTTTGTCCTCTCGTGGAAGACGTGGTTCCGCGATATGTGAATCACCGCTTGGTTGTCGCAAAATAGAGGTATGGCTTTCACGATCTTTACCTGAAAACACCTTAATAGGTGTACGATCCACCTTATCTCACATGTGGTTGAGGCGAGGCTTCGATATTCTGCTTCCGCTGAGGACCTACTCACGGTTGTCTGTTTCTTTGTTTTCCAGGAGATGGGTGAGTCGTCGAGGAAGACACAGAAGCCAGTTAGGGAACGTCTGCTGTAAACACAACTTGCCCAATCTGAATCTGAATAAGCGGTGAGTTCTAGGGTTGAGTTGGTTGGGTAAAATAGGCCCTGATGCTGAGTCCCTTTGAGATATTTCAAAACATGTTTCACTACTTTCCAGTGTGGTTCTCTTGGTATTTTCATGAACTGACTCAGTTGCTGTGTGATGTAGGCGAGATCTAGTCGGGTGAAGCTCAGGTATTACAGTCGACCTACGATTCTTCTGTACTGTTCTGGGTCTTTGAGTGGTTCACCATCGTCAATGGTAAGTTTGTTGCCTGGGACGTTTGGTATTATGCATGGTTTGCTTTCTAGTAAGTCTGTCTCCTGTAGGATATCCCTCACGTATTTACTCTGGCTGAGTATCGTCCCTTCTTTTGATCTTGTTATTTCAACCCCTAGGAAATATTTTGCATATCCCAAATCTTTAATAGGAAATTCTTTGTGTAAGGCTTGTTTTGTGTCATCCAACAGTGCCTCACTTGTGCCTGTAATAAGGATATCATCTACGTAGATGATAATGGCAGCAAAATTATTTCCTTCACTTTTAGTATACAAGCAATGATCTGCCTCTGCTTTGTTGAAGCCTAGAGCTCTTAGAATTGTTGTCAGCTGTTTGTGACATTGTCTACCGGCTTGTTTAAGCCCGTAAATTGATTTCAATAACCTGCATACTTCCCCCCTCCTTGGCCTTTGTGTATCCTTGTGGGGGAATCGTGTAGTTTTCCTCTTCTAAATGGTCATGTAAGTAAGCATCATTGATGTCACATTGTATTATAGGCCACTTCCTGCTGATTGCTACTGCTAAGAAAGTCCTAATAGTTACGGTTCTGGCCATAGGGGAAAACACTTCTGAATAATCGATACCTTCTCTTTGGTTGAAGCCCTTGGCTACTAGCCTCGATTTTAATTTGTCAACTGATCCATCCGGTTTGCGTTTCACCTTGTACACCCACTTTGAAGCTATAGCCCGCTTTCCTTTAGGTAATTTGGTTAACATCCAGGTTTGGTTGTCTTCAAGTGCAGCTAGCTGTGAATGCATTGAGTCCCTCCATTCCTGTGATTTACATGCTGTTTCATAGGAAAGAGGCTCGAAAGTAGAATTGACATTACCTAGGAACTCCATGTATGGTTGTGAGTGAGTTATTTGGGAATTTGACTCCTTGCACTCTTCTGTTCCTGCAGGACCAAAGACTTGTAAAGCTGGATTAGAAACATCAAGAACAGTAGTGGATTGATGAGCAGAAGCTTGGAGGACATAATCATTAAGGTATTTTGGCATATTGTGTGGTCTTTGGCTTTTCCTTACATGATTGGTTAGGGCTGTATGGTGTTTTGGTGAGGTATATGGTGAGGATAGGACTTCGGTAACTTCTGGAGTTAGTTCAATGTGTTGGGTGGTCAGGTTTCTGTGCATATCACTTGGTAGCTCTGTGTGGTTATCAGTAGCGATGCAGGGGAACAATGGTGGTGTCTCTTGTGCTGGTTTGTTTTGGGCATTGGCAAAAGGGAATGTACCTTCATGGAAGCTTACATCCCTTGAGCTGAAAGTGTGTTTTGTCTCGAGGTCCATTACTTTGTATGCTTTGTAGTCTGGCATGTATCTGAGGAAGACACATTTAGAGGCTATAGGGTCTAGCTTAGTTTTGCTTGGGGTTTTGTTAAGTGCAAAGCATAAGCATCCGAAGGTCCTTAGATGTTCATAGGTTGGTATCCTTTTGTGTAGTTTTTCATATGGGGTCAGCCATTTTAGTACCTTAGCAGGGATTCTATTTAGGAGATAGGTTGCTGTAAGGAAGGGTTTCTCCCCAAAAGTGCTTAGGTAGACTTGCTGTGAAAAGCAGGGCTCTAGTTATTTGAAGCAAGTGCTTGTGTTTGATTTCCACGACCCCATTTTGTTGTGGGGTATAGGGGCAACTTTTCTGATGCATTATCCCCAATTCTGCAAAGTATCTTCTGCATTCATTGTTTATGAATTCCCTTCCATTATCTGTCTGCACTCTTAGGACTCTTGTTTCATATTGCTTTTCCACTGATTTGACAAATTGGGTTATGGTATGTTGGGTTTCATCTTTGTGTCGGAGTAAGAATGTCCAGGTTGCCCTAGAATAATCATCTACAACAGTGAGAAAGAACTGTGATCCGTTTGAGGTAGGTATTCGGTAGGGTCCCCATAGATCCATATGTAGGAGTTCAAAGGGTCTAATGGTGTTTATTTTGTGTTTGGGGAAGGGTTTCCTATGCTGTTTTGCCATTGGACACACTTGACAATCGGAAATAGCATGAACAGGAGATTTAATTTCATTGATATGTTGTATTTTTTCTCTAGAAACATGCCCTAATCTGTTATGCCAAACATCAAAGGGAATAATAACATTATGAGCAACATGTTTGGTTCTGTAAAAGTCTAGGGGAGGACCTTTTAGGGTCCCTGAGGGTAATAGGCAGTCTGGACTTAGCTCTTACAATCCACTCCGGGCCTTAATAGTTGCTAAGATGCTGTTAGTCTGAAGGTCCTGCAAAAATAGACTATTAGATACAAAAAAGGCAGCAACTTCATTTTGTGTGGTGAGTTTGTTTATTGAGAGGAGGTTCTTGAAGAAGTTTGGTATGTGTAGTATCTCATCAAGTGTGATTTTACCACCAAGAGTGGCTTGACCTATATGTTTTACTTCCTATTGTGTGCCATCCAGAAGGGTAATTGTCGGGTCCGAAACCCAACTTCGCACATTTAACACTATACTCATATACCCCGCTGCTTATACACTTAAGCCCTGATACCACAAGATGTCGGAACCCGATCCGGAGACCGGACCCCAACTGCTTATAACCTAACACTATCACTCTTGCCAACCTTGCGCCTATTACACTTGCAGTGCTGTATGCTGTTATTCCAAGAAAGTGATGAGCGCACACTACCTAAACATCAAAATCACCTATTGACTTGTTCATATCAAATGTAGCTTAAAGCCTCACGTTCGTATAGAGGCAAGAATCACCTTAATCGGAGTTAT
>JANIHY010000002.1:62222256-62232784 GCA_027479065.1 Erythroxylum brevipes
TTAAAAAATAAAGAAAAAACCTAAAACTTTATATAATAAAATATTCGTTAAAATTGTACTAACCTCAATTTTTGTTTGATACAAAATTTTTATTGAGACAAGTCTTAACATCACTATTATTCAAATTCATTATCAAAGAATGTGTCAATACTTTCTCATCTAAGATTATCTTCCAAGTCATTTTCATATATGAAACTTGATTCTTCAGAGACGCAATCTGCTAAAAGATCAAATAGTTAAGACAAATTAGATTTATAAAACTATTTGTTTTATTAAGAGTCTTGTTAAACAAATAAAATTAAATTATTAATGAATTACAAGAAATTATATTCAACTTAATAGTCATAATATCATATCTTTATTGAAGTTTTAAGTTGTATCAATCAAGGACTAAATCATTCAATCTTTTATGTTCCAATCTATTTCCTTTTTATAATAGATGAATTCAAATATGCTTCAATTTCTTTTACACCCAATTGTACTTGTATATTAATTTAGAATTCAAATTATAAATCTTTATAATTATGGAACAACATTCTCACCAAATAACAGTAAGACAACAAAAATAACCTTATAAACAAAATAAAGTAATGATTAATTTAAAAAAAGTAACAAAAGTGAAGAAATAAATACATAAATTAAGTTTGTTTCTTTGAAGCACTGTAATGAGCATTCCAAAATCACCATATGCATCTTTGTTTGCCTCCATTTGTGAGTTAAGGAGATTCCCTCGCCTTTCAAATGTTTGTTGCAATACAAACAATAGTATGATTCTTCATATTAGGAACAAATCTAGCATGAGCCTAAGTTAGATTATCAAATATCGCTAAAGATATTGAATTATCAAGAGTACTTGAACTTTCCTTTATTTATCAATAAAAATAAACACTTATATATCAAAATTAAATTGATAATATCATATCAACATAAATTGTTCTAATTTAGTTTCATTATCAACTAAAATGTGGCCAATACAAGGATATTTACTACTTACAAATATAAAATGATTGTTAAATTATAATTGAATAAGTAAAGTTCATTTAAAACATGTGAGCTCTAAACTATTTTTATTAAATTAGCAATTTTCACTTAGTAACATTCTTATCGTTACATGTTTAACCTTGATAAAAATAAGTTTACATGAGAACTTAAATAAGTAACTCTAATCTCATATATCATTTTCACAAACAAATAATAGTTGGATACATTTTTATAATTAACTATTACACAAACAAATGAATCGATCATTTACAAACAAATAATAATTAAATAGATTTTTCTTATTAATTATTACACAAATAAATGAACACGTTATTATAACATGTCATCTCCTAGATCTGATACCACACGGGCTACCCCAAGTCAAAGGACATACAGGGATAACATCACTAAAGATACGTGGCATTGTTTACACCAATGAATAGAGAAATGCTCTTCTCGTTATGACTAGAAATGCTCTTCTCGTTATGACTCTTAGACTCATAGAATATTTCACTGATAAGCCTCAATGGAGCTACATCACGAATTTTCAACCTATATACCATTCAAGTGGTTTATAGAATAGATCATCTAGTAGATATCAAAGATAGACAAAGATTAACTGCAGTATAGATTCTAAGAATGCTAGCCGAGACACAAGCCCTTAGTCTCTGTTTGGGCATCAATTCTTAAAGCCTACCTGTTAGGAATCAACATTGTCCAATCTTTTCCCGTTTAACAAAGAAATTAAACAGGATTTGTAGTCTAAGACTTTTTGATACACATGATCCTCATAAAGAGACAAGTAACTTATCTTTCAGCATGACTGTGGCGACGTTATTTAAGAATCAAGCTTTCAAAAGAGAGATAACTTAGAAAGAAGCCATAGGATAATAAACAAACACAATCTTTTTATTGATTTTTTTTTCTTTTTAACACAATAAAAGAGGAGTCTTGCTTTTATAGACTAAGCAAGGATGACAAAGACAAACAACTTTTTTGAAAAGATTCCCTTAATACAATAATACACACTAACATAAAAAATCAAAAGAGAAAAGAAGACTATTTAGGAGATACCGAGTCCCAATAATATTCCTAAAAATAAGAATATGCTAAAAAGATAAGAAGGAATCTTTCTAGCAAGGAGGTGCAGAAAAAGAGCGTCGGACACCGCAATAGTCTATCATGTCCATGTCTCGTCATATTTTTCCATAGTTTAGATAAAATTATCAATTTCTGTTTCAGTCCAAACAGGAGGTTATAGGTCTTGGGCATCTTGGATATAATCAGGAAGTTGAGGCCTAGTGCTAGTGTTAGGCTTTGGTTTTGTAAAACTTTATCCTAGTTCAAATGTTCTTTTATACTCAAATCCAAGAGGCCTACTGGGTTTAAAGCTAGGAGGACATAAAACTTCACCATCTATGATGTTGAAACCCACAGTGGAAAATTGGTCCATTAAGCTCCAATATCTGTCAGTAGAAGAGATGGGTTCTGATAGGGTAAAGTCATCTGGGTATGGTCCCAAAGAGGTACATATTGCAGGCTTGATGGTCTTTGGGTAATAGTTCAGATGGTTTAGAAAGAAGTAAACATCTCATAATGGATCTTTATGTTGCTTAAGCCAATCTATGATGGTACACCATTGCTGGAAATGGTTGATAGTGTAGATATAACCATAACTAGTAAGACTATAGGGACGATGAATGATGAAAATAAAATGGGTCGTCTGTTCAAAGAGAGGAATAACCCATAACTGATGCATGTTCAGGATCTGCCCAAGTTAGAGACACCATTTTTGTAGTGGCTAGAACCATTGGTTAGATTTGAAAGGTTATGATAAACATACAGTGGTGAAATAGAAATTGAGAAAGCATAGAGGGTAGATAAAGCCTAGAGATGTCACATGCTGGTTTCAGAAAGAGAATCGTAGAGATGGTAGACAATGCAATAAGGAGTGTTGGTATCAAAATATAAGGATGTGGAGGGATATTCAAAGTGGTGAAGACAATATGGAGGTAGTAGAATAAGCTTTTTCAGAGAATAAGAGCAATGCCATCTAAGGTTTTGGGAGGCATTTTTGTGATGGGTGGAAAGGATTTATTGGTCTTTGCATATAAAGGATACTTGTTGATTGCAAAAACAAACTATTTGTTTTACACTAAAAATTGCAAGTATGTGAGTCATTACTTGTAGTAAAAAGTAGATATCGTCCTACAGAGATTGTGTTTAGGCACCATTTAGTTTAGGTTGTGCTTTGTTTGAGACTCAAATTCAAATAATAAACTGAAAAGTAAACTAAATTAAACAAACTAGCAATGAACAAATAATGTAGCAATGGAAATCTATTAAGAGAATTAACCAAGTTATGAAAGAGGAGATTTTACCTATCATTAATGCTAATCTAGCCATTTTTGTGTTTATAGGGTATCTGTTCTAAACGATCATAGGGTTGATTATTCTCTCACTCATTATAATCATTCCCTAAATTGTAAACCCTAACTGAATTATGAAGTTGCAATCTCTCAATTTACAAATTACCCACAATTCTAATCAGTTCTAAAGCTCGTTAATAAACAAACGAGTCTCGCATGAGATTTCTCTCCATTGCCAACTAGATTGATTAAGTGGTCAATTAGATCACTTAACTCTCGTTAATTCAATCTAATCATTTTTATCTGGTTCACCCTCTCGGTTTGTTACCAAAACATGCAAATATATTAATCAATCACAACACCCAAATCAAGTAAACACAATTCATATAGATTAACATTAAATATAAACAAAATCTCGAAAGAAAAGTTAGAACATCATTAACAACTCAAAATCCATAGCCATACAACCTATCTCGATCTTACACATTAAATGAATAAAAAGGTAAAAGGGGAGGAAATGAAACATAGGATGGATGATTTGGGAAAGCATCAACATCAAGAGATCACCTATTCCGGGAAGCTTCGATGTTCAAACCCTCCTCTTCTTCCTCTTCTTCTTTTCTCTCTCTTTTCTTTCTCTCTCTCATTTGGGTTTCCAAATGTAAGCTGAATGTAGCTCCTTTCTAGGGTTACATCATAATACTTTTATAGTCTTTTTCAATTAACGTAACCCTAGTGTCTTTCCGGCGTCTTAAATGTTCCTCGAAAACTCAAATATGAAAGTGACTCCACGTCTGTCTGCGCTCAGGACATGATTATGGCCATTATTGCACGATCATGATCGGTTTATCTACTCTCTGTCAAGATTGTGGCAGATTCTCCATAATCATGGCCCTATGCTCGAGTTTTTATCACGATGGTGGGCCTATGTTGTTGTTTATATCACGATCGTGACCTATTTGCCACGATTATGGGACCATGTTTTGGTTCTGGTCTCACTCGAAACTCTTCCGAATGTCTTGAAACACTAACAAACTCATCACAACACCTAATATATATATAATTGAAGCTCAAAAACATGTCTCACCCAAAGAACACTTAAAACACAAATATTTGTGAACTAAAACAATTCTTAACCTAAACATACACTAAACAATCAAATTAACTATTAAACATATATATCAAATTACCTATAAAAATACAATGCAATCTACACCTATTAATACTCCACAATAGGAAGGAGGAAAGGTATGCATTTCTGAAGTGAGGGAGAGAGGAACTGAATTGGTTTGTGAGGGCAAGAAAGGAAGTCTGCAAGAATATGTGGTGACCATATAGCGAATGGTGAATTTATAACGAGCAACCCATTCTTGCCATCGAAGCAACTAACTATCTGGTAGTGTCTTCTTTTTAGGCTTGAGAATCTTGGGAAAAGATTAATTTTTATTTCAATCAAAAAGTGGTAAGGGCTAAGATGAAAGTTAATTTTTTCGATGCCCTTTTTTATGACCTAAATCTCTTTGTAGCTGGCCTGATAATGCTTTTCTATTTTTTAAATTGGCAACTGGCATGGTCGCAATTATGCCTTTTCCCATCAATCTCTTCAATTAGGACAAAACCCCAATAATGGTTACTAACATCCGTTTGTAGTATATGTTGGCCTTTGCCAAGAATCTTTAAAGCAGGTGAATTTTGGCAGGCTTGCTTTAAGTGTTGTATGACTCTAGTTTGATTTACTCCATCATGGTGGATTCTTCCTTAACAAAATTGCAAGGGAGATGTATAATTAGTCACGTAGGGGATGAAATCTCTAATGTAGTTACTAAGTCTAGGGAATTGTTGAATTTGTTTATTGTTGAGATTTTCATTTGGGAAATGTAATAATTCATTAGCTATGAATAAACCCGGCTGATAGAACCCATTATGGAAATTCATATCCAAAAATTTTATTTGGATCATCCTAATATGACTCTTTTTGGTTGAGAGCATAATTTCATATTGTTTTATAAGATGCAAAAAAGATTGGAGTAGAGCCTTGTATTCTTTATGGGTTTGGAATAGAAGTATGTCATCAATATAGACCAAGGTATTGGAAAGAATAGGTTCATAGATCTTTGTCAAGGCCCATTGAAATAATGAAGAGGCAACCTTGAATCCAAATGGCATTATTGTCTATTGACATTGGGCATTAGGAATAAAAAAGGTTATCTTATATCTTTCCTAGGGGTCAATTCCCAATTACCAAAAGCCTGCTTTTAAATCAAACTTAGAGAAAATTGTTGCTTCTTTGAGAAAGAATACTGGAGTACTAATCTTTGGAAGTGAGAACTTATCATCTTGTAGGAAAGAAATGAGATGTTTGTAATTAATTACAACCTCTTTTTCCCTAACTTTTGTTTATATCTCTTATTCACATAAAAAGCTTGATAAATCCAATTAGATTTTATAGGCTTGATCAATCCTTGTTGAAGGAGAATCACACATTCTTCTTGGGCTAATTTCAGGTCATCAGGGTTCATACTTGGATGAGTAGTCTTGGTAGGATTGATGTCTTCATTCTTTTTAAATGGTAGATGGATGAATAAGTGAGGATTTTTCCATAAAGGATGGGGCTTTGAGAACTGGACATGGTTCTCTCGATAGTATTCCAAAAATTGGTCCCATAGGGCTTCATATGGAGGTGACACTTGTGTGAGTTCAAACATAACTTTATATCAGTAAAAGCACTAAAATATGGATGACATTTAATCGTTGTAGGTAGGATATGTAAGGGAGATGCGTTACAATAGACTTCCATGCCAATCATAATATTTGGGTTAGGTAGATGACTTCTAAGAACTTTGGTCTAAATCATACAATCACAAAAGAAGTGGATCCCTATTTCCTCTATGATAAGCTCAATCTTAAAAGAATTTCCATTAGCAGCAACAAAATATTCGTAATAAGATATCCATGCTTTAGGTGGTAAAATGTTGGGCTTCATAATACCACCATATGATCTTATGTCCATATACCCGATAGCCTTGATCAACTTATCATATTTATCTTGTTATAGTAATTGGATATGGATATAAGGTCAAGGAATAGTGAAAGGCCTAGAGCCTACCTTCAAACATTTTTGTTGTACCATGTATAACATATCATCTTCAGTGTTGTTAGAAATTGAAGAATAAGAGGATTTATACTCGTCTTCAGAAAAGTTGAGTGGAAGAGTATCTCTTCATCCTAGATGGATTGTTCTTTAATGAAATCTTCAATGTATCCATTATCACGGATAGGCTGATATATTCAATGAAATCCAATAGTTTGATGTCCCTTTTCTTCTTATTAGGACATTGACGAGCATAATCTCCTGACTTGTAACAAATAACCCATTAATCTACCTTCTTTGCTTGAGGATTTTTTCATTTGAAGAATTTGACAAATTGACGTCAATTCTTTCGTCTAAAGGGCTTATAATTTCCTTCATGGGAAATGTGGGATTTATAAGACTGCTTAGAGGAGAACTTTCTGTGATGATACTTATTTTTTGTGTGACATTCATAATTGTTTTTCTCCTTACACTCGATCTTCAAATAAGGCTTTCTACAAGCCTTTTTTAATAAGGGGCCCACCTTTAGTCATGTTTTTGAAAAAATATTTGTTTATCATATAGCTTGTCAAGTGAAGCTAAGGTGAGTTGATATACTTCCCCAAAAGATATATCCCTCATATCCCTTCGAAGTGTGGCAATGGTTCGTTGTAATTCAGGTTGTAGTTCATCTAGTAACGAAGAGTTGAATGTATAAGGAGGTTGACATCACTGAAGCCATTAAGTACATAATAGTGTTCCATCATATGTTGAAAACGATTTTGTAAATCTCCTCTGTCTAGAGAATAACATTTCATCTCAAAATACCCTTGCCTGATATGTTTGTCAATGAGCTGTAAATCACCAATAAATTCTTTCTGAATCACCCTAAGAAGTAGTCCAACATATGTGACTTGTATGTATTGAAGTCTACGATGTTCATTTAAACTTTGCCACCATTTTTGTAAAGTGCTAGTAAAACGGGAAGTGAACCTAGACAAAATATCTCTTAATGGATTATTTGATTGAGTAATTTGCAAATCAATCCATGCTCTAAATTTATAGAGACATTCTCTCTACTTTTTTGGTAGAAGATCGTCAAAGGTTAACCATAGACCTGAAGTAGGTCTGGTTAGTTGTGCTTGTGCTGGTAGTGGTGAGCTTCTAAATGATTCAGTTCCTGTTAATTTAGCTCACTAATATCTGGTTTATCTTTAGTTGATTTAGTCATAATCATCATAATCTAAGCGAGATCGTCTCAAAACATTGCTCAAATATGTTAGAATGCTAAAATGGGCATTCTTCAGATAGAATAGATGCAGGTGCTATAGTTGCTATAAACTCTGATTGAGGAGATTTGTCTTTTCCACTAGATGGTTAAGTTTTAGGTGGAGAAGAAGGTGAAGTTTTAATTTGTAAAGACTTTTTTCAAGGATCAGTTGGTTTAGTAGATGAAGGTGATGGATCAAAAGTGTATGTAGGTTTGGATTTTAGGGATTTGGTTGGCTTAACAGTGGTGGAAGTGGTAGGATGGATATCTTGTCTAATCAAGGGATAATTCATTTTGAATACTTTCTCATAGTCAGCAGTTTCAGGATAAGTTGGAGAGGAATAGATGGGTTGAATGACTAGAAAAGTTGTAGGATAAGATCCATAAACAATCTTAGATTGTTCTGTCTGCATATCAGCCTCCATTCTTTAGAGTACCTCCTTTACTTTTCAGAGATTTTATTCCTTATTGGTAAAATTGAGTCCAAAATATTGGGTGTCAATGTATCTTTGAAGATCAACATCTAGTTGGCCCATATGATCTTTTAAAGATTTGTATAATTTTTGAACTTGAGAAGACATAACTTCGACTTATGTCTGAGTAGCTTGACTCTATTGAGTAAGACCATTAAGCTTGGAGTCAATTCTTTGGAGGACTTGATTTTGGGTCACTGCATTATTAGTTTGTCAGTTGACCAATTCTTTAATAGGATTTGAGATAATAGTTTCTTGAGAACTAATTCTTATAGCACGCACATAAAGGCTAGAAATAACCCTATTATGTTCATCAGTATGTCTCTCCAATGGCAGAAATTCCTCTTTATATGGTTTGACCATCATATAGGGAATCGGAGTGGGAGTAGGAATAACAGGAATGGAAGAAATAACTAGTTGAGGGTTATTGGAAATTGACTCTGGATGGAACAAATGTTCCTTGTCAACAACTTTAAGTAATTCTTTAAGATTTCGGGGTCTTGGTCTTGGGTTTTTAATCCCAATCCATGGTCGAGAATTAGGATCATGATCATCATTTTGATAGTGGAATTATCGAGTAGGTTGATAATGATAGATCTCTTTTTTGTTGTTTTCTTCGTTGTTTCTTCTTTTTCTAGCAATTATAAAGTTCACCATCATCACTTTTTGATTCAGACTTCAGACATATTTCACAGTCTGGTTCGCATATGGATGAATCTACATCCCAAACAAAATGTCCATATTGATGGCTAACATAAACATGTTCTCTATTGGGTTTAAAGTAATGGATTGGAGGTCCATCTTTTCCATTTTTATGTGAGAATACTGGTTGAAGCATCAAAATAGAGCCAAATGTATTTACAGATCCAAACTAATCTTCATTGGGCTTGGCATATATGGATTCTACTGATCCATCTCATAGAGTCCTGAGAAAAGGAGTGGTGGTATGGAATGAATGCCTATGAGGAGCATGGAATACTTTTTGGTAATTAATAATCCATTCAGTTGGCATTAATTTTTCAAGTTTCAATGGTGGGAGCTACTTCGGAATTTGTATGATCGTGGTCTGATCATGAGCTTTATTAGGTACCATGTACAAAACATTTGAAGTGAAATTTGGAAAGTTAAGATCTACTGCGTGATTTTGCAAACGGTAGATCATTTGATGGTGAAGAGTGGCCATAATGGCAGTAGGATCTTATTCTACTCTAATGGTTTGGATATGGATTTGGAGCCACTTAGATAAGGTGAAATCATCCAACCTGATATTGAAATCAGGAGTAATTGTAAGGATAAAACTTCCATTATAAAGGGTTGTCAATAGAGTACCAATTAAGATATTTTAGTACGTAGTATAGGCAATGTCAAGAAGAGGTATCTGGGTTATAGTCGAAATTTCTTTTCTGCCATTGAGAGTGAGAACAAGGCGAATAACACCGACATGAAGATGTGTATGATTCCGTTCCTTCTAAAGAGAGATGAGGTCTTTTGGAATCTCTAACCTCACATATTGTTTTACTGTGGAAACTTTTACACTACACTGCTTCAAACGGGAACTTTGGATGATTTCTTTGATCTTTGGATGATGGGTGGAGAAAATAGTTCTTATACTTCTTGTCTCAGAGCAGTCATAGGAGTACATACTGTAAGGACTAAGTAAAGGCAATGAAGTATCAGAAATACGACTCTCAGCAGGAAGATGAGTAATTTCTACAAAGTTTTCAATTTATTTGAAAGAGTACATTTAACATAAGAAGAAAAATTGACAACAGAAAGAGTTGAAGAGAGATGGACATAGTCACTAGGTAAAAAGTCACTTATAGCTAAAGGAAACTCCTTACTTACTCTCATCCAAAATAATGTAACCATAGTTAATAACACTCATGGCTCTTATACCAACGGGCTACAATTTTCTTCAAGTTTGATTTTAAAGTAGAATTTTGGCAATTGGGAATTGACCCTAGAAAAAAATTCAAGACATTCTTTTGTATTCCCAATGCCTAATATTAATAGAGAGTAATATCATTTGAACTCAAAGTTGCCCCTTTATTATTTCAACGGGCCATGACAAAGATCTATAAGCTTATTCTTTCTCGTACCTTGGTCTATATTGATGACATACTTCTTTGCTCCAAAACCTATGAAGAACACAAGACCCTACTCCAATATTTTTTGGATCCTACAAAACAATATGGGATGATGCTCTCAACCAAGAAGAGTCATTGAGATGACTCAATACTAAACAAATTCAACAATTCCTTAGAATTGTTAACTACATTAGAGATTTGATGTAGCACCCCACTCCCGACGAGACCCGAACCCGATATCCACGGTGATATCCGAGCCCGTGACCCGCGAGGGTGGC
>JANIHY010000002.1:62274700-62292533 GCA_027479065.1 Erythroxylum brevipes
TAAATATAAATAGAAACAAACTGTCCTTAAAATTATATATATGATTGTATTTAGCATTGATGAATGGTAAGTTGTTTTTTATTTGACATACTAGAAAAGGTATTCATTTTATGTTCCATAGGAAGTTGTACCTTTCAATGGTCATTGCTTGTATATATTTGGATGGAAGAGCTACAAGGGGGCCATCACATCCAGTTTGAAGTTTTGTAATAAAGTGAATTCCGGAAAGGTCTGATAGTATAATTCTTTGGGCATAAAATATATGATTGTGTTAAAAGGAACTTAAAATAGCTATGAGCTTTAAAAATTTACAGCAACATCTTATGTGAAATTTAAAGTTGTTTAAAAGTAGGCATAAATAATAGAAAGAGTGTTTATGCTTTGTTACTGGAAAACAATGAAGAGCTTCACATCCAAGGTCAGCTTTTGAGCAGTCCTGAGATTGACCAAGTCCAGTCAGTGCCTTGTTTTTTATATTTTGTTTTTATATATGAAGATTCTTTTTCCCTCACATGGGTAGAGGCAAACACAAGGATCATGCATGCTATTGCTACCTATTGACAGTGTTGAGGATAAGTTGAGGAAACACCCAATTTGCATAAACATTTGTGATGGGATTCTGAATACCACTGAGAAAGGGTCATCTGAACTGATGCATGTGACTGTGACACTAGTGGCTTTAGTCTCAGGAGCAGAGTCTGGCCTAGATGCTAGAGATAGATACCCTATTCTTTCCTTTAACATGGAGTCAATGATACCATCACCCCCTATTCTGTGTCACAGTCACCCATTGGTAAATTGTTTGATTTGCTCATCATTAATGGAGTTTTAGGTGAATTTTGAAGCTCAGGCTCATATTTATTTCATTTAAGTCATAACCCCTTCCCTGAAATGTCAGAGAAAGTAGTTGAGAATATAACTTTTCCAAGCGAAAAATTACATCAGCACTCGGATGAGGCTGATAAGGTTTCAACACCAACATAAACCAGATCTCTGAAAAAGGCTCACATATTATGTCATTTTAGATGCCTTTCTTCTTTGGTTTGGCATTCTTGGAGCTTCAGGCTCAGGACATCACTCCAAATCTCAGCAGCAGCAGCAAACATGCCTGAGTTGAACAAGTAACAGGTACTGATAACCACCACGTCACTTTTTGTCCTGACCAGACCATTGCCTAATACTTAGTCAAAAAAGTGGAGAACATGTTTAGTTTGAAGTCACATTCACTAAAGCACAAGCCAAATGAAAGACAGAGATAAGTTACACCTGAGCAAATGGAGGACAGTAATTTTCTGCAAGTTTTTAAGTTAAAAATGTGCAGGTCCCCACCTGCTGTTTTATTGATTTCACTGACCAAAAAGTCTTCAACTTTGTTCTATCTAAACAGTGAACACATCACAGCAAGTATAGTACACTTGAAAACGGCTACTTCTACAGAACGGACTCTTTCTGGTCCCACTCCCCCGTTCAAAATCCCAGTTGTGGATTTTCTTCCATTTTCTCTTTTTTGATGCTTGAGCAGGAGTTTGTAAATAAGTAATTGGAGTTCGAATATTAAACCAATTTATGTATTTGCATGTTCAAGCAAACGGACACACCGCTTTATTGGTAAACTGTGTCCTGTTTATCACAGACCAGGCCACTCGCTTCAGGAATAGATCGCAACCCTCTTTCTCTCCCCTTTTTTGTAAAACAAGCTTGTGGTCTCTCTCTATGTACCATCTCCATACCTTTGTCTGTAGATCTGACTCTGCGTCCTAGTGGGTTTTTTGGACTATCGTTATCTATGAAAAGGAACCCAGTTCCTCGTGAAGTGCATGTGAAGTTGGTGGCTGAAACTTGGAGGGAGAGATAGTCTGAGATCTAAGCTGGTGGTATTAATGATCAAAGCGGGTCATTTTTGCTTTTTGGGAGTATTCAGGTGAATGCAGTGTTTTACCTATATATTTTGCTTTGGCTACTCCAACTTCTCTCTCTGTAGGAACTAGGAACCCCTTTTCGTGATTCAACGCCAGTCCTTTAATTCTTGAGCTTCTCTGCTTCAATCTTTTATAATCTTTGCTTCATTATAAAAGATTGAAGCTTTGCTTGTTGGTTGGGTTTCTGCTTCTTGGTTTACATGATTGGCATGCTTGGAGCTATGTAGCTTAGGTTTGCAGTCTTTTCCACCGAGGCAGAAGATGTTAGTTTGAGGAGCTTATATGGAGAAATAGTCAGTCTCGGGCTTCAACAAAAGGCTTGAAACTTTGAATTTGGTTTCATGGGTTTGGGGAAGCAATTCTTTTCTGTACGTGGTACTTTGTATATATGCCTTTAAAGATGAATGACGACTATTTTGAGCAATTTGCCGTCATTGGAGGGAATTCTGGGGTTTTATGTTGTTATCACTTATCACTGAGAAAGGCTTCTATGTTTTCCTTTTCATGGACGATCTTTAATTACTGAAATTTTGCCTTCTTTTGTGGTTCTTATCAATAATTAGCTCTATATGACCAGGTGCTTTTCCTAAGGCAACAAGTCTGAAGATTTGGGAAACTCAGAAGGTTCCAAAAAATGAAATTTAAATTGATTGTTTTTGTTAATACACCAAATATTCGACTATATACGTACTTATGATTGTATCATGACCAAGGCTATTCGTAATAGAATCCTCAAGGATGCAAATGGTGACATCAGTGAGCATCTGCGTAACCATATTCATTTAACCAATTGTATTCACCTGAAAAACCATATGCATAAGCAAAGCCCAATTCTGGCAGACAGGTCGCTAATGAGGGAGCTCATTGCCCTACAAAGGTCTTGTTCATTGAGGGACCCTTCTGCCAGCCCTCCTTCATGGCATTCACCTTCAGTCGTTGATTTGCTTACTAAGAAAAGTGATCAAGATGCCACAGTTCAGGGGGGTCAGAAGTCGGTGGGCATGGAACGTCGAAGGGAAGGTAGGAGATTGTCAGTCAGCTCACCTCATCTATCAAGCTTAGCACCATCAAAGGTTGTTCCTGGTGACATTGCTGGGGGAAATGATTGGGTGGTTGCTGTTAGTGATCGCAGCAGCAAGAGTAGAAATAGAGAGGGTAGGAGGATAAGGAGAGAAGAACTTAGCCATAAGACTAATGGGGCTGATGAGGACCCTTTACAAGTTCATGGTGACAATGGTTTGATGCATGATGTTGTGTCTCGGAAATCAGAGTCTATAGACAGAAGAAGCAAACAACGTGGAAAGCATAGTCATGATTTTCATATTAAGACCCTCTCTGATCAACTCAAGGAGGTTCCATTGGACAGTGATGTAGCATCTTCCAATATCCATGATCATAAGAGGCATCATCAGCTGGAAAAAGCTAGTAATGAACCTGGTACCAGCATTCGTGGATATAATGGGCATAAAAGGGGAAGAAGGCGCAAGTTCCGAAGTGCCAGAAGAGCTCAAGCTGCAGATATAAAGGATATTGGTCATCACAGTGAGATGTCTGTTGCTTCCAATTCCTTTGCTCAAGGTTCAGTACACCCAAGATATTACATTGAAGAGGAAGAAGTTAACCATGGGGCGCAAAATGTCGGGCGTGCTCCTAGGAATGGATGTGGAATTCCATGGAATTGGTCCAGAATTCACCACAGGGGGAGAACATTCCTTGACAAGGCTGGAAGGAGTTTCTCTTGTGGTCTGTCAGACTCGAGGTTAAGGAAAGCCAGCACAGCTTCACATGGGAGAGATATCCCTGATATGCCTGTAGAATCAGATTTTTCAAGTTCGTCTGCCAAATCTGATGTAGAGGCACTGCCCCTTTTAGTTGAGGCATCGGAATCCCATGAAAGCACTGACAATGCTGGTTGGGTGCAAGATTATTCTGGAGAGCTTGGTATATATGCTAATGATTTACTGAAAAATGGCAACAATACTGACCTTGCTTCTGAAGCTAGATCAGGTCATCAGCACAAGTTAAGGAACAACAATGGTAGGCACCAAAATTTTACACAAAAATACATGCCAATCAATTTCCAAGATGTGGTAGGACAGAATTTGGTAGCACAAGCTCTGTTTAATGCTGTCATGAAAAAGAAGGTTGGACTACTATATGTGTTTTATGGACCTCATGGCACAGGGAAAACCTCGTGTGCTCGTGTTTTTGCCAGAGCCTTGAATTGTCAATCTTTGGAACATTCCAAGCCTTGTAGCTTTTGCAATTCTTGTATTGCACATGATATGGGAAAGAGTCGAAACATAAGGGAAATTGGTCCGGTCAGTAATTTTGACTTTGATAGTGTGGTGGATCTATTTGACAATCTGAGTATTTCCCAGCTGTCGCCACTCTACAGAGTCTTTATCTTTGATGATTGTGATACTCTATCTCCTGATTGCTGGGGTGCAATATTGAAGGTCATTGATCGGGCACCTCGGCGTGTAGTTTTTATCCTTGTCTGCTCAAGCCTTGATGTGTTGCCACACATAATTATATCTAGATGCCAGAAATTCTTTTTCCCAAAGTTGAAAGACGGGGATATTATTCATACTTTGCAGTGGATTGCATCTAAAGAGGATATAGACATTGATAAAGATGCCCTAAAACTTATTGCATCACGGTCAGATGGATCGTTGAGGGATGCTGAGATGACTCTTGAACAACTGAGTTTGCTTGGCCAAAAGATATCTGTTTCTCTGGTTCAGGAACTGGTGAGCCTTTGTTCTTTTTACAGGATTAAAAACCAGAAAGTTTGATGCTATGATACTTGCATAACAGTTACTGGATCTTGATCAATGGCGTTCTTATCTTTTATCTTCTAGTATTGTATTCTACATTAGTACCATGTATCAATCTGAGCTGCAAGGTTCTCTTAAAGTTTGATGTGTCTAGATTCTTGAAGCTCCAGAGTTTAGGTACTTTCTAGGACAGTGTATGTTGACTTCAATTTTCATGGTGCCTTTGATTGATATATGTTGTTACAGGTTGCGAAATGGTCCCTAGTAGCATGCCACTCAATCTCAAATTGTTATCATCACACATTTATCATCGAGCACCTAAACATTAGACATGACTTTTTCCACCCCATTTCTTCTCTACTGCTTGAGATAGTCCTTGAATTATTGTCTTCATTTTCTTTTCTAGACAATTAGATGATTCTTCCATACAGCTAGTCGGTATTCTTGTCAGAAAGCTGTTGCAAAAAGATACGTGTCAATGTTTCTTCTTGAGGGGATATAACAAACTTAATCTTTACAGTGACATAGAGCATCTGGGATTTCATTTTGGATCTCAGTTGGCATAAAATATTCATTTATCTAATATTCAATATTGTATTTAAAATTGGCATAGGACTCTTGACTCCACCACTTTGCTTATATTCAATAATGCTTAAATCACTTTGTTGATCATATTTGGAGTTAATACAAGTGCTGCACAATTTATACGTTATTACAATTTTATTATTATCCTTAATTTCTTGCTTCTACAGCAACTTGTGCTTATGAAGCACTTACTATAAGCACTTCTAAAAGTCATTTTTCCTTTTCTTTCCTGGTCATCATCTTCCATGTTTTACCTTGATAGTTGTTAGATTTATGCTCTATTGCACATGCCTTCTTTTGGCTATTATATTTTCTCCAGTGGTAGTGAAATATAATCATCTTGATTCATGAAGCAACCAAGTTGTTGTTTACTTCAATTATCTCTTCCATTAAAACTTGACGAAAAGATAGAGGGCATTACTTTGGTTGACTCAACCCTGCTAACCATTTACTGCAAAATATGCAAATCCTTTTTGCAGGTTGGGCTTATCTCTGATGAAAAGCTGGTAGATCTTCTTGATTTAGCATTATCTGCAGACACAGTAAACACTGTGAAGAATTTGAGGGTGATAATGGAAATAGGCATAGAGCCACTAGCTTTGATGTCACAGCTGGCTACAATTATCACTGATATCTTGGCCGGTAGTTATGATTTTACAAAAGAAAGACATAGAAGGAAGTTTTTTCGTCGACAACCATGTGAGTTTTTAAAATTATCTATTGCTTTCGTAGCCAGTATGCTGGTGGCCATTCGCTGCCTAATTAATTTGTAAAAATTTCTGGTCCTTTTTATATTTGTATTACTTGGAATTGCTTCTTACTCTTCCCTCCATTGGAATGGTATACCTTGGTAATCTAGATGAATAGTGCATATAATAATTCATCCATACCCAGCATTAAGTGTTGCGTGCACAAACACACACACACACAAACGTTTGGAAAAAACAAGTAACACAGTATTAGCATCCATGAATACATAGTTCTGCAGGACTGACAAATTTTTTTTGTTTTAGTGAGCAAAGAAGACATGGAAAAACTGCGTCAAGCACTGAAAACACTTTCTGAGGCTCAAAAACAACTTAGGCTGTCAAATGACAAATCAACTTGGCTGACTGCTGCATTGCTTCAACTTGCTCCTGACCAGCAATATCTGCTACCTAGTTCTTCCACAGAAACAAGTTTTAACCACAGCCCTTTGGTCCTGAATAATACTTTTGAAAGAGATATCAAGGAAGGTGGCCGACACACTGAGACAGTGATTAATGAGAGAAGCTTGTCAACAAATGTGAAATTGGAAAATCTTCGTACGGGAACTTCTAACGAAATATGCGACCATGGTACAAGAAACCTCATAAGCATGGATAGAAAAACAAATGATGGAGATGGTATAACTCATCAGTGGACGTCTCCACTGCTCTCTGATGTTCTACAGATGAATGGTAGACAGAGTTCAGGTAAAAGCCGTAAAGGATGTGAAGAAATCTGGATGGAGGTGCTGGAGAATATAAAAATTAACAGCATAAGAGAGTTCTTGCATCAAGAAGGAAAGCTTATTTTTGTTAGTTATGGTGCAGGTATATTCCTTATGCATATCGTAGCAACATAATAATGGCCTTGTTCATTAAAATACATCCTATTTTTGGTTTCTTATCATTATCAGGTTGTTATTTCTTCTGTGATAATTGTTGGCAATGCCAATATATTTTGGTCAATGTAGCTTCTGGTATTGGAAGCATCTGGAGTTATTCTATATTTACCAATGTTCTTATAGTTATGGCATCCTCTGATTGCTTGTTAAAGCTTGACGTTACATTCTTATGTAGATATATGATTATGAATTCCTGATCTCAGGTACTCTACATAAGCCAGAATTTTCCTTTATCACGTTACTTTTGACATTCTTTGGCTCTCATAGCAAAATTTTGCATCACGTTGTTGCCAATACATGGCAGTCTCTTTAATGGGACTAATCACACTGCCTAAACTTGAATCTTCAATTTAATTGTTACTTTGCAGCTCCAACAGTGCAGTTAACGTTCAGCTCAAACTTTACTAAATCAAAGGCTGAGAAGTTTAGAGCACAGATTTTGCAAGCATTTGAATCTGTTCTGGGGTCGCCAGTGACAATTGAAATTAGATGTGATGCGAATAAAGATAGGAGTGCAGGGATTCGTGTGCCTCTAGTTTTACCTGCTTCTAAGCATACATCATCTCAGTTAGCTTTGGAGCCTGAGCCCAAATATGGAAAAAGAGTACCCGGGGCAGGAAAATCTCTTGAAATAGGGAGCAGTGAAATTGTTGAAGTTTCTCCCAAAGGCAGTGAATATATTGATAACAATGCAGAAGGCGGTAAAAAAGTTGTACAGCGACCAAGAGTAGGAGAACCAACAGCATCACGTAAAAAATCTGGTTCAGAAAGAAGGAAACTTGGAGAACATGCAAGAGACAATAGTAAGAGCCTTGTGAGAAGCAAGGTTTCCCTAGCACGTGTAATCCAGCAGGCAGAAGGATGCACACAGGAAATACCATGGTCAAAACGCAAAGCAGTTTCAATAGCTGAAAAGCTTGAACAAGAGAATCTGTAAGTTTTGCTGTGGAACTAGACCTGTCATTTTTACTTTTTAATCTTGATTAGTGTTGTATGGATTGTCAAGTAAAGGCAGTAGAATGATAGTTGTTTAGTAATTGAAATATGCTACATATAGATTTTATTTGGTGGAAGTATTCTACCCTGCATGTCCTGAACCATGAGCATCCTTCCTTCCTCACCCTCTTCCTTCTGAGCTAAATGTCATCTAGATATCAGGTTTATAATTTTTACAGTATGAAAAAACATATTAGGAGTCTTGGTTTACTAGTTGAAAAAATTGATTGTTGCAAATTGAGATGTACGTTGTTTTGGAAAAATGATGTGGACTTACAAGAGTGTAAATTTTGTGGTCAATCTAAGTTCAAACCTAGAAAGCATATTATGAAACAGAAATTAGTACCTTAGAAGAGGATGTATTATTTCCCTCTAACTCCGAGACTTCAAAGACTATATATGCCTTTGATGTTACTACATCTCATATGAGATGGTATAATGAACATGAACAAAAAGATGGAATAATGAGTCATGCATCTGATGCACTCGCATGGAAATATTTCATAAATAACTTATATCCTAAAGTTAAGTATTAAACACTATTTAAAATGTATCTCCATGAAGCTCATGGTACGAATATATGCATATTTCTATTACCCAAGAAATTAGTTTGATTTGCGAATTAAAGCAATTGCTTTGTATTTTGAAGGAATTAGAAAACAATTGATGCTTTCTTTCACTACTTTTATGAAATATTTAGTAAATACTTGTGTTCGGAAGTAAACTTGTGCTAGAATCATAACAGTATGTTACAATTAATGTAGTGAACTTATTTGACGTTTAAATGTTGAAACTAAGATTATTATTGAGATTCTTGTGAAGCATTAGGCTACATTTTTCTTTATCGTTTGCTAAGAGTTACATTATTTGACAAACTCAATACTGAAATAAGAAAGTCCATATGTTAATTGCTCCCATTGGTAGTATGCAATGCAGATTCGACTATTAGTGAACATCCGTCTTAAGAGATAACTGTGAATACTTTCGCTTTGTGATTCAATTGGTTCTAGGATGTATTAGTTGTCTTTTATGCTGGATTCTACTGATGTATGCTTTTAGCCTTGATTATCTTCATAGCTTTAAATTGGTTCTAATATCCAGTAATTTTGCAGTAGACTAGAACCCAGATCAAGAAGCTTGCTCTGCTGGAAAGCATCGAGAGCGACCCATCGGAAGGTAATACTTCATATACTTTTAGAGCTAGAGGACTATTGGCTTTACTGATGGTTTATGCTTTTTATAATTTTAGAATCCTGTTTGTTAATGAGCAATCCACTCGGTCAAACCAAATATCAACATGCAATATGACACTTGGTATGACGTGTAGTTGATGCTGTTGTGATTGCACAACTGCAATGTTTCACTTGAACAAAACCCGACAGATCAACGTCTGCCATTCTCTGACAACTGTATTCAAATATGAGTAATACAATTGAACTGACCATAACATTGTGGGCTGTTCACATTTTTCAGTAACATGGATTTACTGGTATATGATTTACTATCTAGATATATGATTTCTTTTTCCCCAGATCTCGCATTTCAGCGGGACTCTCACTGAGTGTTGTAGTTGTTTTGTATATGATTTCTTCTTGCTGATAAAGCACATATTTTTTCAGCTTTCTCGTTTGAAAGTCAGGACAAGGAAATCCCAGTCGTTGCTGAACTTCGTTTCTTGTGGAAAATGTTTCTCATCCAACTCGCCTAAGTAGAACAAGACTTTTAGCGGTTTAGCAAGAGTACAGACTACAGAATGCAGATTGATCCATATTTTACTTTGTAATTAGTCATCTTCTTGCCATTTACTAGGTGAAATTCCAAGAACTCAACCCTTTTTCCTTCGAATAAAATGTAATAGTTATTTCTGGCAAGACCATAGAAAGAATTAGATAAGAGTAGATTTCTCTGACCTCTTTCACTGAGTTTTCTTTTGAGGATTCCTGTTATTAGACCTCTCCTCTGTTGTTAAGATGGTCTCTAAAATATTAGTACTGAGCATACTCTGTATGAAAGCCTCGACTTGGGGTTTGATGACAATCTAGAAAATTGTTGAGGCAACCTTCCAGAAAACATGACTTCCAGACTCCAGGGACTTGGTTGAGCCTCATTTTTGAACTTGTCTACTAATGCAACGAAAGCTCAGAACTTGGCAAGTCTTCTCTAATAATTCTTGACAATTATGAAATGGTCCCCAACAGAAGTTGGATGGGGTATGAGTATTAGTTGCTTCAACTGACGACTATTCAAAAAGATTAACTAGTCAAGCCTTTGCTTTGATTTGGACGTTACAAAACAAGGCAAAAGCTGTTATGACACAGGAAAGTCAATGACAAGACCAGCAGACACCGGGCCTAAACTTCAAGACAGCTTTCCTTTTGAGTACGAACGCAGTGTCGAAAGTCCAAAGAACGTAGGACCAGAACGTACCAAGGCCGAAATGCTTGTAAAGACCATGAAGGAGGACTGAGGATGTGAGTCCAAGTCTCCCATCAATTTGATTAGGTTGATGGTCTAGTTTCTAAATCTGAAATGGTTGCAGGATTCCAGATTCCTAAAGTTTGAGCATCTGGAATTGAAATTCTAGAACTAATTGATGACATTGATATGAAATTCCAAGAGCAATATGAAATGAACCCCACACAATTTCTACAAGAACATGACAAAGTCAAATTTGAGATGGCAGATAAAGTCTTTAATTAAAGCCAATATCATGACTTCGCTGATCATTACTCCATGGGTAAGTAAAGTACTAAGCTTACTTCACATTTTAGTAAAATTCTGTGGTCGGTCTCTTTGAATATTGGTAAGTGATAAAGATCAGCAGCCACAAGAATCTTTGTACACTCGCCAACTTCTTTTACGTGTTTTCTTTCCCTTCGTTCTCTGGATTTGGTAGAAGAAACAAACACAATGGGGCAATACCGTAATCGTCAGGGACAGATCAGACTTAAAGATGAATACGCCTTTTGCTGGTTTTTGTTTTTGGTTTCTGGAGAATACATACCATTTTCATTTCCTTTTCTAAGATGTTTATAGATAAGAAATAAATAATAAGAATAAATAGATAAATAAAGCTTTTTTCCCCGTAAATAGCTTATAACAAGCACTCATATATTTATTTAAGTATCTCCTACTTTAATATATGAGATCGACTATTTATTGCATAAAGAAAAACATAACATGTGCTAATTTTTTAACATTCTATTAATGTTCAGTTTCAATAGAAGAGTTACTAAGAACAATTTAAGAATAATACATAAATGTAATATAAATCTCATAATTGTAATGTCACGTGATCTCTTAAGATAAACAAAGTCTTAGTTTATGTAAATTCACTACTTATGTATCGTATCTTTTTTTATATATATAAAGGGAAAAGGAAACAACGAAACTAAACGAGTCGGGGAAAACAAATTCCTGACAGATCCTCAATGAGGAATCTATGGCACCCTAAGGGTGGAACTTCGAAATAAGTGACTCCAATGTCGTCCAGACCGGCATGGGTGGCGAGCCAGTTCGCACATCTGTTGCTCTCTCGGAAGATGTGGTGATGAACAACAGACCAATTCCGGTGGAGAAGCTCCCGGATACCCCTGACGAGAGGGATGCTCGACTGCGAACGGGAGGGCACAGAGGACAAGAGCTGGTGCACCTCCAACGAATCCACTTCCAGCTCGATCCTACGGAAGCCCAATCTCCAAGCGAATGAGATACCTGTGTAGACGGCCTAGAGTTCCGCTGCCTGTGCTGAGCACCAACGGATAAGCTGGGAGAACCCACCTCGCCAACTGCCATCACTGTCGCGTAGAAGACCGCCGGCTGAAGCCGTGAGATGAGTAGCATTACTGGCCCCATCCATATTGAGCTTGACCCAGCCAGCTAGAGGACGACTCCAACCCACCCTTTGAACCTGACGAGCACGAGAGCCAGTGGGGCCCAGTTTGTGCTGGACGTCCGCCTGCTGAACCTGAGCTGCAAAAGACAAGATAAGAAATAATGGTGAGGTGGGGCGAACAAAAGTAGAATAAAAAATAGTTTTGTTCCTCCAGGTCCAAAGGAACCAGCAGGTTAACCCAAAAAATAGGGCCCACTCCTGGCCGAGCACGCGCCGACATTGGAGAAGGTTGGCATGCAACCAGTCACAAGTGGGGCGAGTAAAGGCCGACGAAGTAACGATGTCCGATGGAAAACTGGCCCACAGACGCCAAGCGAGTGAACAGTCACGAACAATATGAAGAGAGGATTCTTCGCCGAAGCAATATGGACAGGAACTGTCGGCGGTAAGATGACGTCGCATCCGTTGTTGATTACTAAGTAAGCGGTCTTTCGCCAATAACCATAAAAAGGAGCGCACTCGCTGGGGACCCCGCCATTGCCAAATGGCCCGCTACACCCCATGTGGAGTGTCCGTCACTGGGCCCATCAGTAGGGAGTACGCAGAGGCAACGGTAAAGAAACCATGATCAGTGGCACCCCAGACGAGCCTGTCGTCCCCTTGCAGAGGGGAAGGAGGAAACATGCCGGCTATAGAGTGGCAGATGAAAGGGGGGAGGAACCCCCTTAAGACAAACAAGTTCCACTGTCCCATGGGCGCGACATAGTGGTGAACGCTGTGGTGAAGCAGGTGATCCGGGACGGCCTGGATAGAATGTGAGAGGAGGGGGCCGACTCCCTTGACCCAAGGGTCGAGCCAGAAACGCGTCGTCATGTCATTGCCAAGAAGCCATTGTCGACCTTGAGTAACGAGATGCCATGTCGCTGCAATGCTCCTCCACACCATCGAACCCCCTAAGGCATTGAGGGAGGAGGGAATACAGTGGACATCAAAACCATATTTAGCAGAGAGAATCTGCACCCATAAGGCATGAGGGTTGGCAATCAAGGTCCAACCAAGTTTAGCCAGGAAGGCATCATTCATCTCCCGAATCCTCCGGAGGCCTAAGCCCCCTTGAGAGTGAGGCCTACAAACCTCGTCCCAGCTCACCAGAGAAATCTTGGATCTGTCGTGCAATGAGCCCCACAAAAATTTCCGCATAGCTTGTTCCAGAGCATCACACAAGCTGCGAGATAACCGGACCGTCTGCATTGTGTAGCTCAGGATGGCCGAGATGACCGATTGCACCAAGGTGACACGGCCGACAAAAGACAAAGTGGAGGGGGCCCATCCGGATAACCGGCGGTGGACCGTATCCAAAGTGTGCTGATAAGTGCGCTTACCGATCCGCTGGTGAAGAAGGAGTACCCCCAGGTACCGACCAAGGTCGGTAGTCCGAGGGAACGTGAGTGCACGACTTAAGGCACGGCCGGTCAAAAGGGGGACGTTCTTGGAGAAATAGCATCGAGACTTCTTAGTGTGCACACGTTGTCCCAAAACGGAACAAAACGAGTCCAAAACATGCCGGATCACGTGAACTTGGTCGATAGATGCATCCTAAGATGAAGCTTTCTCGTAAGAACTTAAACGGCTTTGTTAAGCAATGTTAAATAAGTTGGACTTAGAGGGCGTGCAACAAGCAAGTTAGCAAAATTGATATTATCAATCTATTGCTGCTATAAAAATTGAAGCTCACGGTGGTCGTGGCAACATTAAGTACACGCCGGTTGCTTCGGCAGCAGTCAGCAAGGTATAATAATACTATAAGCTAAGAATGTATCAAAACTGATAATCAGATTTTGCTATAATACTATAAGCTAAGAATGTATCAAAACTGATAATCAGATTTTGCTATGTAAAGTCGAAAGATACACGACAAAACTGTGTTGCCGGAAATTGCTTGCCGGAAGAATCATTCAGATGTGTCAACTTGGACTCTTTGGAGTGTTAGA
Source organism: Erythroxylum brevipes (assembly GCA_027479065.1). Taxonomy (NCBI): domain Eukaryota; kingdom Viridiplantae; phylum Streptophyta; class Magnoliopsida; order Malpighiales; family Erythroxylaceae; genus Erythroxylum; species Erythroxylum brevipes. The sequence goes on from JANIHY010000002.1 coordinate 62,288,455, forward strand.
TCAATAAAAATTAACTGATCTATTTGAATTTATGAAAATAATGACAGGTGTATGTCAAGCAATTTTTAAAGATCATATTGAAATTAAACTGGTAAAACAAAATATTTAAGATTTAAAGATTTAATCGATACTGAATTACCGTAAAATTAGCATATGATAAAGATAAAAGAATTTAAAATATGATTTATAGGAAATTGTGTTTATCTAATAAACAATTAAACTTTAGTTGAAAAAATTAATTAGTTTATTTTAGTTTTTAAAAATTGGTTCATTAATTAATAAATAGGTTGATTTTTTATTATTAAAATTAATTAAACTCAAAAATTCAATGGGCTAAATTGATTGTATTTTAGGGGGCGCTTGGTTCACAGAGGATAATGAATTAAGAATCACTACAAGGAAATTGTGAAGTGGCGACAGACTTTTACCGACAGTATGGTTTCCGTATGTAAGTGGCGACGGATAATGTATTTCCATCGGTATTAGGTCATAAACTAGCGACGGTGTAAATATCCGTTGTCAAACATGGAGGGAAAATATCCCGCCAAATATTAGGGACGGAATATTACCGACAAAATACTTTGCGTTGGTAAATGGCTACAGAATTGTGCGATCGGTCGGTGAAAATTACATGAAGTAGTAATTATGGGCGAGGGGAAAGAAAATCCGTCGGCGAGCCCACAAATTCCAATTTTGAATTTGGCGACGGACGTAATGTCGTCGGAGAATAGGCTTCGTCGACGGTTATTAGGGATGGAAGTAATCGTCGATATCCCGTCTATTTCACTAAAACAAAACGACTTCGTCTTGTTCTGGGTTAAATCTCAATATTTCTTCCCTTCTTCTTCTCCCCGACGTTGCTCCTCTCCTATCTGCATCTGTCTTCTCTTCTCCGACCGACGCTTTTCCTCCACCAGCGCACTGCTGTTTGCCGTCCGACCTCCTTTCGGTGACGACGTGAAGCTTCCGGTGGTCTTCTCCGACAAGGTAAGGTGGTTTTCGTTGAGGTTCAACTGTAGACCGTGGGTGTTGTGTTTTTTCTTCATTTTTATGCGATATCTGGTGTTTTGTGAATGGATAAGGACGTTATATGATGATATGTATGTGATAGAAAGGGGAAAATGTGAATTTGGTTGGTATAATGGGATGATAATTTGATGAACACAAGGTGTTTGATAAAATGTCTAGATGGGATGTACACTTGGATGCTTTCAATTACACATCTTTGGTATTTAATTTAACTGAAAATGTAATTAATTTGAGGCAAATGAGTTCAATATATTTGTTTTGTTTTGTTTATGTTAAACTATAGTATAAATTTAAGTATTCATATTTTTATCAATACTTATTTGATTAGGTAATAGTACATATTTAGCTGCTGTTGATATCAAACTGTTAACAATATGTGTCTTATGACATATTTGTTTACAAACATATATGTCATATATTAAGTTTAAATATATTTGATATTTTCCCATAAATCTTAACCCATACCCCATGTTGGATCATAAGTCTTATGTGACATACCTAGTTTTTTGTGGCATACATGAATTATACTAACAATGGATGCACTGGTTTAAATAAACAGTGATCCAGATATGAGTTTCCAGGATAGATCTTGAATGTATAGACGATTAACTCCTGATGGTTTCATAAATCCTGAATTTGTTGAGGGAGTTGAAGGTTTTCTTCAGTATGCATGTTCTCAACCTGCATATATGGATGGGCAAAAGATCAAATGTCCATGTAGGAAGTGCAAGCACAAATGTTTCCTTACTATTGATGAAGTGAATTTGCATTTACTGAGAAAAGGGTTTGTCCCCAATTATTTTGAGTGGACACTACATGGGGAACCAGTAATTTCTAGCACCTCAAGAGGGAATGAAACTCAATCGTCTGTCAACTTAAATGACATCGAGGACGTTGGATTTAGAAGAAATCTTGCAGATGGCACTGAAAACTCGTACATGCAAATGGTTTATGAAGGGGCCGGTTATACCTTTGAGACAAATAGGGAAAATGTTATAGAAGAAGAACCTAACCCACAAGCAAGGAATTTTTTTGAATTACTTCAGTCTGCTAACCGAGAATTATGGCCAAATTGTGAGACAATGACACAGTTGTCTTCAATTGCCCGAATTTTGAACATAAAGAGTGAAGGAACAAAAATGCATAGTCGATACAAATCTAGTTGAAATCAACTACCCCAGAAGATTGAGACAATTTGAACCTTTCATCTTGGCTATGCAAGCAAAACAGGTGTGTTATGTCCCTTTTCCAAGCGTACGACGAGATAAGACGGATTGGTTAGTGGTTTGTAAAGTTAAGCCTAGAGGCGTTTTTAAATCACATATGAACGGAGAGCAACGAACTGACAGTGAAGCGTTTCAGGAAGATGTGGCTTTTATCAATGTAACTGTCACATATGACGATAATGAACCGTTGAACGATATATCTAACGCTTCTGTTGATATTTCATCTGCAGAGTCTGACGAGGGTTGTAGATATGAATCTGAGGAGGAGTTTGATTCTTATTCTTCCGAAAAGGAAGATGATTGTAATTTACAATTAAGTTCTGAAAGCGATTAATTTATATTTGTAATAAACTATTTTATGTACCAAATACATTATTCCTTGTTGTTTACTTGTTTGTTAACCTTCAATGCCACTGCCTTAGATATAAATATATTGTGTATATGATAGCGTGTAAATTGTTATATTTGTACCAAATTTGATCAACTTTGAATTTCAGGTTACAATATGGGACCAAAGAGAGCGCGTGAGGTAATGCGACCGAGGTTTAGAGGGATGTTCGGCGGACAGGTGTGTGAAGGTGGACCGTCACAATCTGCAATTCCCACTTACTCACCGCCACCTCCTATACGTCCTCCTGTTCCAGATGCGCCATCACCTCCTACTCCTCATGCAACACCATCCCCTACGCCAACTAATATATCATCCAATACCTCTTTAGGGGATGGAGGAGAGTCCCGCCAGCTTGGATCTATAGGAGATGATGGGCGAAAGTATATCACCGTTATCAATGAACAGTAAGTGCGATAACATTAATCACTATTTGTTGTTGATTAAGCCTTAGGTTCTTCAGTTCATTTGTAGACTACAATTACTTCTTGTTTTAGGTTCGTTCCGTCTGGAATGACTTCCAGACATATGACTTCTACTTTTAAGGAAAGGATTGAACCCGAGGGACATACATGGAAGAATATATCTGCTGCAATGATAGAATTTTACTTTCAAGAGTTCGAGGTACAATCAAAATTTAATGCTTTTTTATATTTATATATATAGTCTAATGATATATATCGTTTTACATTAACTAACATTGTTTTTTTAATTCTTCAATCAGAAAGAATTTTTCTGGTAATCTTCTTTGGACGGGACCATATATAAAAAATGGCAGAGGCGAGCTTGTACACGACCCCGTTTTATTTAGGAGGAAACTTGGAGTCGAAGGCTAGAGTATTGGGCATCACCTGCTGCAATGTCCATCTCAGAACGTAACTTAGCCAACAGACGTAGCGGCCCAGGTCGAGAGAGTCTTCCCATACATACGAGAGGCTAAATAACCCACCAGGAACAGATAGACTTATAAGTATTTGCACTTTACACTTATTTTGTAAATATTTTTCTTTGTTGTATTATCGATAATAATAATGGTATAACTATCTATTGCCACTTATGGCTGTGTTGAGTTATTTTCTTTATTCAACAGGGGGCAAATATCATACAACTAGACGAACCTCTGCCGAAATTTCAATATATTGTAGTTCACATCTAACAGTCTAGTTTATTCATGTAGGAAAAGTCACTAAGCATTAAGCCTACACCTATTCAATTATTTCTGCACACTCACACGAAGAAGCATGACGGTGTAATATTCATCAACAACCGCTGTCAAGAGCTGAATGTGTTGGGACCCGATCCGAAAATCGGATCCTAACCAGAAGACGAAGGAAACAAAGCAAATTCAAATAGGATAAGTTGAATCCGAAGGCGAATCGATAACAAAATGCGGAAGCAACGAATCGAATACAAATAGAATCGAAACCGATTTCTGA
>JANIHY010000002.1:62300764-62311534 GCA_027479065.1 Erythroxylum brevipes
GAGGTTGTGTCTCATATTGTAACAAATTCAAAATTCTCTAATATTATTTAAAGATTTATAAACTATAATTTCATCCAACATATCTACATCAAAATCTTCTATTGCATTTAAATAAATTATAAATTGGTAATATATAAAATTATTTTATTGCATTATATTATACTTTATTTTTAAAAAATAATATATCAGCTCACCATCAATAAATTTCCTTAATTGCATGTTCTTTATAAATGTGTAACATCCCATTTTCCATACTAAGGGTTAGAACTCTAAAATACGGTATATGTGATATTAATGAGAAACTAAAAAAAATGCATCTCATGCTCATGCATATTGTTAGCATACACACATGTGAATTTAAATTTTACACACATTAAAATGATTGTACATACATTCATTGACATTCTAGGTACAATTGATTATAAATGTGCTTATATTGAGAATTTTGAATTAATTGTATTGACAATTGATTTTGAGAAGTATGAATAGTTGAATTTGAATATTTGGTGATAATACTTGTTGATTTAGAAGTTTGGTGAATTTTAGGAAAAATTTTCGAAAATTTTGAATATTTTTGGACTAGAAAAAATGTCAAGTGACAAGTTAATTATAAATAGAAATAGAAATAAGAGTCAAATAATAGTGAAAATTTTTGGAGATAACTTTAGAAATTATGAGAAAATGATATTGAAAATTTTGGAGACATTTGGTGTAAAAAGTAGAGAAGGTAGGACAAGTTAAAAGAGAACTAATTTAAAGCCTTAAAGGATGGATGAGTGACAAGTATCACTTGTAAGATTAATCTAAAAAAGATTACTACTATTCTTTTAACTTTGAAAGACAAAGACACCGATTGTCTTATCTTAAAAATATCTTCTTTGTGTATGTCTTCTTCAAGCTTGTTACTTTACACAGAGTTTTTCATTAAATCTCTACTAGAGTAAAATCTTGTTTTCTTCTATCCACTACTACTCCCACTTTGTTATTTGTTTCTTCTACCCTAAGAAAAACCGAACCTCCTGTCAACCTTCAAGATGATGTACGTAAGTTGAAAGATCAATAAAAATGTGCATGAAATGGATGCAGAAATTTTGGAGAAGGGTTGATATATATATATATATATATATACACACACACACACACACACACATGTATATCCTATTTTTGTTACTGTGTATACTTGAGTATTTTGGTGTTTTAAAGATGATCTGAAAATGATTTTAGAGTTAAAGGATAGTTGTAAGATGATGTTCTGATGTGGGAAAGTGAATTAAAAATGAAAGTTTGAGAATAAAAATAGAAAATATACGTAAGATGAAAGTGTAGAAAAATGACATAGAAGAAAATGCAGAAAATGAAGAAGATGTATGGATGATATTATGATTTTTGGTGTTTATGTTTATTAATGGATTTTGAATTTGTTTGTGAATGATTTGAGTTGAGTAAAGACGAAAATGGAGGTTGAAAAGAAATGGTATAAGTGAAAGAAGAAGAAGAGAAGAAGAAAAAACTGTAGTCGAAAGAAGGAAGGAAGTCTGATCGTACTTCTGTATGATCGCGACTCTTCTGTTGAAGTTCGAAAGCACGATCACTACTTCCATGTTTAACCAGGGAGGGACAGAGTTGAACATCCTTCCTTCTTTTGCTTATAACTTCTTCCCTAGACATCCAATTGACATGGGACTTAAACCATTGGACTCGTAACACGTTGATATTCATCTCCACCAAATATCATAGCCATCTGAAATGATTTGGGAGAGATCTAGTGAAAAATGTGGGATAGGTCTGGTTGAGTGTGCACAGGCGTGAGTCACTCACACCTGTGACTTTTCCTCCTCACACCCATGATTTTTTTTAGGCCCGTGAGTCACTCACACCCATGACTTGTGAGTGTTTATTGGTTTTAATTGTCACATCATGACACTGTGCTCTCTAATAGTTTATGCACCTGAGAGCATCTTGCAAACTGAACAGTTTTGCTTCTTTCGACCATAACTTCTTCTTTAGACTTTCAAATGACTTGATTCTTAAACCAATAGGTTCCTAACACATTATTCTACGTCTACATAAATATTGGTATCATTCTGAATTGATTTGAACAAGATTGATTAAATGAAAGTAGGGGAATATGTTAGAATAGTATGAACTGGTATGATTTCATTGAACATGCTTAGGTATTTCGGTTATATCTCGATCTCTAGATTTTCAAATGACATGATTTTTGATTTGGCGAAAACTAGAGATATAAGAATATAGATTTTTTGAAGCAATCGAATTATAATTCAATCCCTAAGACTTTCAATTTTTAGGTGAAATTTGAGTATGGTGTACTGTTTCAGGATGAGATCAGTCCGAAAAGATTTGGAGAATAACTTTCAAAATACTAAGCCAAATTGAATGATTTTGGTTTCATTAGAAACTTAAGACAATGGGGAACATTAAGAAAGTTTTGCCACGTTACTTCATTTGCATTGTCTAATTGATCATGAAAAATAGACCTGAAGGTCTAAAATTTTGGATAATTTATAAGAAAGAATGAAAGTTTGGATATTGTATGATCACATAATGTTAGAATAACAATAGTGAATGAATTGTTGGTATTAAAGTGTCAAAGACATGTGTATAATGGAGATAAAAGGGTCTATACGATTGTGGTTGTGATTCAAAGGAAATGAGTAATGAGTACCAAGTTAAAGTTAAAGTGAATGAGAATTTGAATTTATGAGAGCAAATAATGCTAAAAATGAAATGATGAGTAATTGAGTTATAAAATGAGAATGCGGATAACATATGAAATTTGATAATATACCTGGGATTGTCAAAAACATGCATTATACATAGTCCATATATACATTTGTGCATAAATAAATGCTTATAATTGTGCAACATTATTAATATGTGTGTGTAAAATGTATGTATTGCATAATTTTGATGTGTAGAATAAACGTTCACATTCAGACGTTTTCAGATCTTGAAAACAATTGCTAATCTGGAGTGTACTGTGAGTCAACCTAGATGGTCCCATTCACTGTTTGTTATGTTTTAAATTTCTGCTTTGAATTGCTATTGAAATGAAATGTGATTGTTCTGATTCCGGACATTGAATGTTCGAGGAGTTTGATAAATGCATTAATAATGAAAGAAGTATTCCTTGTATGTTAATTTGACAAAATATGTGAAACACAGATTGATTGTTAAATGTCGGACTGAGTTCCAAAGAGAAATGTGAATATGCATATAAGTGAAAAAGTGGTTTTCAACTTAAATGTTGAATGCCGGACTAAGGTCCGATGATATGTGTACAGTGAAATAAAGGAACTGATTAAAAAGATGTGATTGTGATGCATTTCATTTAATAAATGCATAAAAGATAAAGGCTGTTGTGACCAGAGTAACCACCGAAAAAAACTTAAAGCTTAGAATGTGAAAAAAAGCTTAAAGCTCAGATTGTGAAAAAGAGCTTAAAGCTCAGAAAGTGTATAAGAGCCAAAGGCTCACTATATAAAATGAGCCCGGTATCTCCAATAGATACGGGATAGTTATTAATGAGCTCGGTATCTACAATAGATACGGGATAATTGTAAACGCTCGATCACAATAATAACAAATTAAAAGTGAGTTTTGTAAGCATTACATATGCATTTGAAGCGTATGATTTGAGCAGTTTGACTGATTTTCTGAATGTGAGATATGTTTCAAGCAAATGCGAGATATATGTGACTCAATATGATTCTTAATGAAATGATGTGAATTATGTGAATATGTAAACTGTATGTGTTATGTAATTGAGTGAGCCATCGAGGATGGTCACTCATTGAGTTTACAAAACTCACCCAAAATTTGCAATATTTTTCAAACTCTAAAGAGTTACCCCGTTAGATAAACGGGAGTATACATTACAATCGAGTAAGAGATAAAGGTTAGGATCAGTTTGTATCCGCATTTGTTTTCTTTAATTTTTATCAAATGGAGTATTCCAACATTTCTGTATAATATGTATATGAATGATTTTGCAATGTAACAAAATTATGATTACAAGTATTTTGTATTTGTAATGGGCCCAAATGACTATTAAAATTTTGATGATTGTATTACTGTGATTGAAAAAGTTTATGATTAAAGATGATAGAGTTTTCACCTTTAAAACTTAGCAATATTCTAATGTACTCGTTCCCTGAACAGATAAATAAATCAAAGTCAAGTAGAAAGCACAGACATAACAAAATTTTCATATTAAAATGCTTAAAATTTATGTTTGAATGAAAGGAAACCATACAATAATGATCTAAGTATCATAAAAATGAAGCAAGAACGAAATATTAAACAAATCTTATAGAGTTTTAGTCATTCTCAGATTAAGATTATAGTATCAAATTATCAGGAAGAAATGAAGTCTTCGAATTAACAATATCAAGAAGATACTACTATAAATTAACAAAAGTTGACAAATCTTGAATTCATGGTTTTCATAATATCAAACATTTGTCGACACAGAGCAACCAAACTGCTTTTGTTTCCTTAAAAGAAAATTGTATATTGTGTCAATTCTCTGATCAAGAATCCTAGAGACAAACTGCTGCTTTTGTCACTCAGACCAAAGTCTTTGAACCTTGTCATTTATGGCATTATGCTGATGTATTTCTCTAGTTTTCACATACAAAATTTTGCAGAATTAGGGGCCTTGACAATTTACCAGAGGTTGAACCAATCCCATCTTTTATTCTGGGCCAATCCAACTTTGTAAATCCATGAGGTCTACCATATCTTGCAAGTCTTATATCTTGTTCTTACACTACAAGTTATTACCATCTCCTTGTTCCCTTTATCTTGTTCTTTATGTACTGTGATGGTCTTTGACTTTTAGGGCAAAAGGTCATGCAATCTAGACATAAAAACTAAAGCAAAAGACAAAAGATGGGAGTGATGTGATCTTGCAAACAAAAGAAGGTGACTGAAAATTTTATTCCTCAAATCACTGAATCCAAGAGATAGCTACCGCCCTTAATCATCCAAAATCTGAGGTAAGAAGAACTGACAGTCCGGTACATGAGTGCAAGTACACTGTCAATGCCTAGAGACTAAGTGGAGTTGCCTTGCCTGCCAACGGAGGTAGGTTAACTACTTCTCCTACAGGATCCAAAAGGGTCCTTAGGCCTGTTTTGAATCCGAGTGGAAGCCATAAAGTGAGAATAAAGCTAGGCAAAGTGGTCACAAGACTCAAGCGGGCCTTTCTTTTGAAACGAAAAACTGGGACAAAACAAGTTGGAAACTCACGTCCCTATTTATCCGCCCAACTGTGCCCAAACTGCTACCCCATTACCACACTTGATCTCCATATTATCTTTTTCCTTTTTCCTGGAACTCTGTTACAATTTCTGATCAAAACAGGAGACCTAGAGAATTCCACTATAGGTTGCCTATAGAAAGATGAAGTGGGGCAGAAAGAAACCTACTTCACCTTCTTCTTTCACTCGGCCTTCTTTAATGTCTCATGTACTTCCCTCTTCCTGGCTGACAAAATTCAAGCAAATGAGCGTGAACCCAGAAGAGAGACGTGGGAAAGCAAAGAGAAAAGGCAAGTGGAAACATGGAACTACCAACTCGCCACAATTGGTTGATGGGGGAGGAGGTGGCAGATTCTATAGAGGTGAAGGTGATGATTTTTGGAGATTGTCTTTTGGAGAAGATGGTTTTGATAGCAAAAGGAGCAGGGGCATCTTAACTTCGGTTGTATATGATTCAGAAGATGAGCCAGGTTTTGCACCATCAAGTTATCAGACGTGTAGATCAAATGCTCCGAGAGCAACAAGCGAAGACAATGATGAGTTCGTCCACTCTGCTTGTGGTTTAAGAAAGATGAGAAATTTGACCGGAAAAGATGAAATTTTTCCAGAAATGATTACAGATACAAGAGGAAAGGTGGCAGAAATTAGATCACCAAGACTGAGACTTGAAGAAGATAAGATATTTGGGAAAGCAAGCCAAAAGTTTTATGAAGAGAAGGCAAAGGAATTCAATGTAGAAGACGCGCCATATCATGAAGCAGAATCCGTGGCCGGGAGATCGGTAGCAAACACTGGTTATGAAGCTGGTATGAGCAAAACAAGAGAGACTCTGGAGAAGAGGGATTGCGAGTTTCCAGCTTACTCCTATTCAAGGGAAAATTGCTACCTCTCTCCAGTGAACTCAAAAGAATCATACCCGAGAGAGACTGATGCAGACTCTAAATTTGCTGATGCAAAAGAATGTGAAGATCTTTCTTCGGAAAACTTGAATTGTGAGTGGCAAAACCTGAAAGCGATGAAGATAGAGGAATTGAAGTCAAGGGGTGAGAAGCAGAGGAAATCGATGTACATAAGCAGGGAATTACAGAGCAAAAGGCCAAAGGACAGCTGCGGAGTCAGAGTTCACTCCCCAAGAAGAGCAGAAATCTGCAAAGTGAAGGCTATTGAAGACATGAGAAAAGCCAAGTTTAGAACAAGGACGAAGAAGAAAACAAAAAAACAGAAAGCATCAGCGATGGGGTTGGAGAGTTTTGCAGTAGTAACATTTTCAATGGATCCACAAAATGACTTCAGAGAATCAATGATGGAGATGATTCAAGAGAAGGGAATTAACAGGCCCGAAGAGCTTGAAGAGCTTTTAGCCTGCTATCTGACACTGAACACCGACGAGTATCACAGCCTCATCATCCAAGTCTTCAGGCAAGTATGGATTGAACAGAAACAGGCTAGTTATGACTATGATTCTGAATCGGGGAGTGAACAATTCTTGCCGTGATCCTGATCATGCCAAAAAAAAATTGTACTTACTATGTAAATAAGCTACAACGTTATTATACTAGCATCACAGTTTAAATTCTCATCGTACTTGGTCTCTTTAAATCTATGGCTGTGACTGTGAGTTATGATTATAAACAACTTCAATATCCATTTCAGGCGACAGTCGCAGGCATATAAGATTGGCATTACCAGATGGAGCAAACAAATATGTTAACAAGAGCTATTTTAATATCTTCCTTTCTCATTTTTGGCTTCTTGTCCTGACATGTGCTTCCCGGTACATTGTGCCTTCTCGCCAAGAGATTATGGAAGTTCGGGATGATTACAAAATTCAATCGGTTTGATCGGTTTAATTATAAAAATAAATTAATAAATTTTTATTAAAAAAATCAATCTAGCTTATGAAGACAAACTATAGGAGTATATGAAAGCTGACATCGTTGTAGATGGTTTAACTCCAATTTCCATAGAAGCCTACAAACAACTTGTGCGGTCACAAGACTTCGTCGGCGGTGACAGAGAATAAGTAAAATCTTGTTGGTGCCTGATTTCTCCTCCACTCATTCGCAAGAGACAATTCAGTCTCAACTGGAGTATAGTGAGTCCAACTTTGGATATATTTCGGTTCCACCTCCATTCATGACTGTTGACCAATATTATTCCAGGCTGTGTGTCCAGAGACTTGGACCAGGTGACATCTCCACGACCCATGTGCTCGTGCTTTAAAACAACTGTTTTCCACTTCTCAACGTCAATTTTGTTATAGAAACAGCAAGAACTTTCTAAACTTGGAATGACGAGATCGTATGTAGCGAACGCTGCCAACCAAGACCACTCTGTGAGGAAGGACTCGGTACATTAACGACATGGATGAAATAATAGTAGACCAGGAATGTCATAATTACTGCTTCATAACCATATCATGCTATCACCTGTCTGAATAGTTGTTTGATAACTATGTCTCACCAGGCATTCATTGTCGGAGAACAACATTATGAGCAATTATTCGTTCACAGCCACACTCATCCTATTCCCTCCCCCTTGCATTATCCTATCCCTTTCTGGCTATTTGCCAGTAATTTTCTGAGAAGAATATATGGTCTGGATTTGGAGAAGATTGAAAAGTTCACTTCGGTTGCTTGAAGAATGGCTCAATCTGAAATGCATCCAACTCAAGGCATATGATAGTAAATTCCAGTAAAAGAAAAGGTCTATGGAGGGAGATTTTGTTAAAGAAATTGGACCAGATATCCCAAGATTATGTGTCAAAACCATTTTCTCCTTACAAGTGCCTTGACTCATGTTTTCCTCAAAGCATGTAATATCTTCAGTAGCTTAAGTTAGACAGTAAACAAGGATGACTTGTCTCAGGAACTTTGCACCAACCAATCTAAAGGATAACTCAACTGAAATTACAAGAATCGTACACTGTTGAGTAAACAAGATGACATTTAGGATGTCTGTACATATTATTATGATAAAAGCCAGCAAACCTACCTTTACTACATCTGAGGATCTAAGGCATCAAAACTGGAAAAAACAGTTAACCAATATCAAGTTCTCCCTGCAGGAGTAAGATGCCCCATCTGTTCTGCAATATTATTTACATTCCTCAAACTCCACCAAAATCTCCCATTATCACCAGCTTTGGTTTCATTTTTTCTAATGTCAGTGTCCTTTCTTTCTGATTGAGCATCGTGAGTGTCAGTCGAACCGGGATTCTCAGTCAAAAACTGTTCCCAGAATACGTCATTGACGCCAATAACTGCAGCAGGAGCAGTTCCAGCTGCTTGTTCTTTTTCAGGAAAAGGCTCTTGAGCAACAGCTACACCAGGATCAGAGTTCATGTCAATAACAGGAGATCTCGGTCTAATATCAATGTTAAGATGTACGCAAGAAACATCTGGGCTTTCTGCACAACTTGTAGATTCGTCTAATTCTCCAGGGGAATGGTTTTGATGGTGGGTATCACCAGCATTATGAGCAATATTCTCCCAGAATATAAGGGATGACTCCAATTGTTCAAACAGTTCCATGTTTGATGGCACAGCAAAGTTGCTCACCACATTTTCTCTACCTGGAACTTGGGATGTCACCATCACAGTATCCTCCATGCTGGCCTCATCACAGAAGTAACCAATTCTGGGTAGCCTTCTCTTTCTATCATGACCTTCAAGTTGCTGCATGAGATTTAAAGAAAGCCCTGGCTTTTGTAAGGCTCGTGCTACGAAAGACAGCATATGTTGCTGTCTTCGTTCCATTTGTTGCAACTTCTCCTTTAAAACCTTCATTTGCGACTCAAATACTTGCCGCTCCTGTTCGTGGCTCTTTATCTGTGAAATTAGAAATTCTTTATCAAGTTCAAGTCTCTCTATGTCATCCCTGTATCTCTGACGTTCCAACTCTGTCAATGGACTAGCCGCGTGTACATTCTGCATAGAATGACTATGAACTGGTTTTCTTCTGTGAATGTTCTTCAACAGGTGTGGTTGGCCTCTAATAAAATCCTCGTTTGCAAACTCCCATTGTTCTGGATCTACTTTTCTAAAACCCTATGGAATACAGAAACAATCCACTCAACAAAACAACAAAAATGGAAAAGCTTACACATAGCCACATACAGAATAAAAGGAAGGTATCTAGACATACATATGTATTGAGCTGCCTGATGAAGCTTGAAAAGTTGTTGTGTTTGAAGAATCTTGGCAGCAAATCCCTTGCAAAGTCTGGTGGATTCCAGACAATAAAACTTTTATTATTAGCACTCCATGAGACAATTGAATCTGTTGACGGATCATCCACCATCTCATAAGTCTTTGTGAGGAAAGGTGGTAGCGAAGACGAACTGCCCTGAGATTCATCCATTTTAAACCCCTAATATGTAATCAAAAGCAACAGTACCAACTGCGCTCCTAGAAAACAAACCTTATCAAAAACCAAAGTTCAATCATGTACACACGACCTAAATCCCATATATATATACACACAACAGCTATTCTATCCTTCAAGAGAATTCCAGAATCCCTGAATTCCCCAAAAAACCAAATCACAGACTTCGGATTCACACTTAAAGCTTCAACCTTTGGATCAAAATGGATCAAAAACCTCCTGCCGCTTGCAGAATTTCAAACAAGACCAGCAACAAGTCTTGGGTTTTTCTAGAGCTGAACCCAAAGAGTCAACGAACCCACCTTCAAAATTCCAATCTCCACAAGAATTTAGTTAAATGAAGTTCTGTCAACTTCTAATCTCGTCAAAAATCCGATACCCACGACTCAAAATGACACAAAATCAAGCCAAAACAACAAAACTCAATAGGACTCACTACCCTTTTCAATCAAGACCACCCTCAAAGGACGTAAGAAAGTAAAGAAACTGAAAATTCTCACAGCTATCAAAAGCTAAAACAACAAAACCCAAGCACTTAAACTTCTGTTATTAGCTGGAATTCACTCAAAAGGAATCACCCCACCTATTTGACAATTCATCAGACACTATATCCTATTCTCTCATCTATAAGCTTAAAATAACAAATAGAAGAAGTCTAAAGTTTCTTTCAGAACAAACCAAGAACAGAAAAAGGGAAGTAAGCCTGGAAACAGAGCAACAACAAATGTTGAATAGAAATCCAACGACAAATAACTAACAATGGATGTTTTTCTTTCTTTTATGATGTATATGTGGACATATTTATATACACATACAGATATATGTAAGAGAAGAAGACAAATGAAGTTGCAGAGATGGCGTGCGGAGAGGAGACGACTTGGAAGAACAAAAACGATGGCTTCGTTGTCGTTTCAGCAACTTTTGGGGATTCTCGCTCCAATTTCTTTTTTCTATTTTTTTATTTTCCGGTTGGTTGGTTTTTTTTAATCTATTATTGACTTGAACCGAAATTAATTAGAAAAAAAGCATTTGTTTTTTGTCTATTTAACATAATAATAAATTAATTATTTTACTCAATTTGGCATTTTATATTTATTTT
>JANIHY010000002.1:62322902-62341264 GCA_027479065.1 Erythroxylum brevipes
GATATTGTATATGGCTTAGAATGCCATTGAGGTTTTGTAAGAAAGAAATTCATAATATGTATGGATTATGAAATTGTATAAGAACTTGTGTATGGTTATGATTGATGAGAATGATTGGGTTGTATAAGGTTTTGATTTATGAGATTGTGCATGAATTGTACTTGGATTATGAGATTTGTATGAGGCTATTGAGTTATGGAATTTGAAAAAAAAAAGAGAAAAAAAATGTGCACGGATTTGGATTAGTTAGACTGATAGTCTTAAGATTTCCAACGCGACCATTTTGACGCTTTTCTAAGATATTTATGCGGATGTCGGAATTTGTGTTTCAATTCGATTGGATCGTTTGTTTGGTTTGTCTTCGAGCCAATTCGATTTGACTTTGGTTGTATGCTTTGCTTCCAAGCTCGCTTTCGATTCGTTAATGATTTGTTTCGCTTTATGATCAATCGTTTTATTCGTTCCTCCTCTTTTTGATTCGTTTCGTCTTCCATTTTCGGGTTGGGGCGCGGGTCTCTGGATCGGGTCCCAACAGTTTTAATGAACTTGGCTTCTCATTTAAATCATTTGATTGCCCTATAAATTGGGTTTTTAAACAACAGTTATCAATAGTTTGTTAGACAATTTCAAAGGATTGAGCTCGACTTTGAGCATGTACATGTTGCGATGCAACTTCTTAAAAAGAAAATAGAGTGGTTTTGTGATGGATCTAGTTATGAGTTGCCATTGCTGGTTACTGTGAAATATTATCAGGCAAAATTTTCAATGAAATATTACAGAGCAACCAGAATCATTATTCAGTTTGAACATACTTAGCAAATTTTTGGTAACTCTAAGAACCACAAGTACATTATTAAGTGGAATTGAGTTCAAGACAACTTTACGAAAGTGTGTTATTTGTAGAGGTTATCCATTTCCAATTGTGATTTTTTCTAAACCTTGATAATCTGAATTAACACTTACCCTACGTTTGGTTGCTGTCCATAGAAGTGAGGACAGTGGATACAGACACTAAAATCCTGTCCTTAATCGTATTTGGTTGCTGTCTGTAATCAAAATTGTCCAGTCCTAAAAGGGAATGGACACAAAATTAGTGTCCATTCCGCATCTGTGGTACAGCCCAAATCTGTCCAACGGACAGATTGGAAAAATGACGGACGTAACCTCCTGACTTAAACCTCTGAAACTTCTACGCAGGGTTACGAATCTTTGATCGTTGCTTCCTCCTTCCAGCTCCCGCGGTTCGTCCTTGCTTCGTCTCCACTGCCACACGAACGGTAGGTTTTTTTTTCTGTCCAGATTCTTCCCTTCTCTGCCCCCTTCTTACCCTTCTATGATCTTTTCCCTTGTAACGCCTCTGGGTGTTTTCTCCTTGCGTCGCCGCTGGCAGATTTGGAAGCTCTCCAACGAGATTCGGTCTTCTCCAACCCCGCCTGCTACCATCTTCCCTGTTGTTTAGGTTAGACGCAATATTCAAACTCCTCTTTGTTGATTTTTGTTGCTATGGGTGACGGGATCTGAAGATTCTGGTTTCATTGTTGATTGTAATGCCCTTCATCATTCTCCATTTTTAGTTACTTACAGCAAATTAGGAATTCATGCTCTTGATTTTGTGAAATGGCCAGCATCTTGTTTTTTAATCTTTTTAGTTATTTACAGCAAATTAGCTACATCTTTGTTAATATATCACAAATTGGATAATGGTAGCTCTCGCCCCTGATAAGTACTCTCTCACTATTGATCTTCATTACATAGAAGGTGGCATGAATGGTACATTACAGAAATAGGTTTTTTCATTGGTAAGAGGATAACATTTCTTGTGATGAAACAATGGACAATACGGTGTGGTGAATGTTGTTGTCAATAGTGATGATACGTTCTTTTTCAAGTTTACAAAGATGTAGCTATTACATTAATCGAGGCTAGTTGTAAAGCAAATGAATTATGTTGCAATTTTTGAGACCTGAAATAAAATTGAAGAAACTAAGAAAAACTCTATTCATAAATTTTGTTTGAAATATCAGACAACAATTCGATTAAGCTATCTTTAAACTAGATTAGCAAACCTATTTGCAAGGTTAAAGCAAAAGCTGAGGTATCTACAATTAATTTTACAAGATTATTATGTGTTCTAGTTAGTTCAATGACTCAATTACCTGACTCTATTCCCATTGTAAGGTTGAATGAACAAGTTGAAACTATGGAAGATAGTTTGAATGTCACTATTCATCGAAACCTAAAAATGACTGATAGTTAGAAGTGAACTAGAAGTAGAAAGGGTTTGTGTAAATAAGATGAAGTAGAAAGGGTACGTGTAAATAAGACAGATTGTTAGGAGTAAAGGCTTTGCTTATCTGATGTTGCCTTGTAGAGAGATCATAAGTATCTGAGAAACAAGTTGAAGCAACTGAGTGATCAGACGAATTTGTTGAAACAACGGACTAGTCAATAGTTGCTGCCTGATGTACCCGCAATATGAATCAAGTAGGTTAGGGTTCTGATTTAGATGTTATTCTCATGTAGTAACAAGTATTTCAAGAAAGTCAACACAAGCTACGTGTAGATGTTTCTAACTATACTTTTACTGAGGGTATTTGAAGGGTCTAAGGCACAAGCCAACTTTTTTCTTTTCTCGTATTTTACTTGCGATCTTAGTTCATTATTTCTTCAACCATACTACTTGCTTGGAGCAGATGACGAGACATTAGCAGACATTAGGAATTTGGTTGAACAACTTTTTCCTGTTCAGAATCACTAAACAAGGCAAAGATGAATTCAAAAGCATGCTCAGTCAATTGCGAAAATGATGGTGTAATCATGCTTTAGTAAGCACTAGGCTACATTTTTTGACTTACATAATGACAAGCTGGATAAAATTGAATTCCCAAAGCATCATTAGATAAGATAATGGCCCCCAGCTGGTCTCCAGCGGAGTTGTCATTACATTTTAAGCAATCTCCTACTTTGCCTTCAGGGGGATGTCTTTTTTTGACCAGTGAATGCCTGATGAGGGTAATCCTATCAGCTCTTACGAGAAAGACTAGTAAAGAGGTGGGGAGGGATTCGTGTAATTGTTTTGTATCGCTAAATGAATGAATATTTAAGTTAATGCCTTTGGAAGGTTTCACCTATGTGCAGGTCTGGAAAGAGCATTAGACACATCCAAATAGGTTTATCTGTGCATTTATTATGTACAGGAATTGAGATCATTTTTGAACAACTTGAGGCTTCGTCTTCAGCCTCTCCTTAGACCGCCTGCGGAACAAGCTGTACACAACATCAACGACTTCATATGGGTAAAGAATATGTTGAAGAATCGCTATCTGTAAAAACACACATCGGAGAGTGCTTCTAGTTTGATGCAACACATTTAGGATTCCAACCAATCACATCTCTAGCTTCTGATAGAGGCTTGAGAGAGCATGATAAAGAATTGCAGCAGCAGTAGGCTTGGGCAGTGTGCCAAGGAGTATATCTGATGCGGTTATTGATTGGCTACCATAGAACCTGCAATTCTCTTGTGATCGAGTGGCCACAATACTCCCTTCAAGTGAACAGCCAACAAATGCTCCTGCACATTTAATTATCAACAAGTAAGCAGATTTAGGAACATCATCGTGTAAATGGAAAAATCATAGGAGAAGAAGTTTTAGTCTTTAGGTGCCATACAGCTTAGTTTCACTTGAGGAAATTATCAAATATGATAACATTTTAGGAAACCAATGTGATAGACATTGGAATCTATAGTTAAGTTTTCTATCATTATATCATTTGCAACAAACAACAATTCCCAATGAGTAAAGCCATACCTTTACTGCAACTGTATGTATAGCAAGCAGCAAAGCCACCGTCACCAGCTCGTAGACCAGCTTCAGCTGCCCTTCCGATAATGCCAACAGCAGCACTCAAACCAGCCCCAAATGAAAGGTGGGCATTGCCACAAAAGGTTTTCACAGCATCTTTTGTCCTCAGCACTATTATGAAATCTGTCAATTCACCCCCAGCCTGCACAAAATTCAACCATCGACAGGATAGCACATAAGAAAGCGTGAGAAGAAAGAGGAAAAAGAGATGCCAAAGATTCCACGTTAGGAACATGTAAGTTCGACATCTCTCAAGTGAAGAATATGCACATATCCACGGTCATATAAAGGAAATTTTGGAGACAAATGTATGTTGTATAAAACTACTTGCAGGGTCTGGAAATGAAATATATGGGAATATTATTATATACAGATATCACAAATAAAAAAATTTGATATCATAAGACCTAGATATGGTTATTATAGAAAAGCAATCACCTGAGCTCCCCATCCCATACCAAATGTAGAAATGGCTGACGGTGGAGACCATGAGCCGTCTTCTCTTCGAGCAATAACAAGCCCTGTTCCAATATTATATGTGACAACTGCCCCAACTTTTACAACAGTAATTATCGCAAGACCTTTAGCTTGTCTCAATATGGCATCTGGGATTGACTTTTCAGGTTTTATGGCCCCTACCTGACAATATAAATGAATGAGCTAACCTTGAAACAAAGGTGCATGAGTAGGAAAACTCAAATCAATAGCCTATCAGTTTATTTAACTGCATGTAATTTCTCATTCATCAACTATTGTCGACAAAGAACACCGAGAAATCATAGCTCTTACCTTATTATAACCACGAATGGTATTTGTTGCTTTATAAATTTCATATTCCATACTTCGCCCCCAAGGAAAATTAACCCAGGACCTCAAAGTACTAAGATCTGTAAGGTCTTGGGCTGGCAACTGGGCAGCATTGCTTACTTGGTCCATCAAATATGGCTGAACGGACTCCAGCCGCACACAACATACATCACATACTCGTTGAGGATCTGAAACACGAAATTTCACAGGCATCAAGCTCCTTCCTTTTGAGCACTCACTACAAAATATTCCTCCACAAAACCTGCAGTGATGCCTGGAACACATGATGGGATGAAAACGAACACTACACAGCATACAAGAAGAGGCAGCACTGTCAGCCAGCCATGTTGGTGGTTCGGTTTCAAGAATTTCCCTCACATTACCAAAATTGGCCTCTGAAAGAGTGTGGGCCATCTCCTGCCAAGCTTGCTCTAGTAGAGGACTTGATAACCATGAAAATTTACACGTATGGACATTTCCTGAAGTTATCGATTTAACCTTTCCGCGAGCTGCAAGTAGCATTTCAACAATCACATCCCACATTGTAAACTCCTTCTCTTCTTCAAGGAACTGATTCCATCCCAAATCACCTTCAGGAAAATAACCACCATTGGAAGGAAAACCTCTTGTCCACTCTATATGATCATTTTCCAACATAGGGGGAACAGAAACAGGTATCCAAATCCCAGTATCTTCAGGGAGTGGTGATTCGTAGAAGAAGAATTTCCCCTTCTTTTGTTGGCCAGTTTCGGTTTTTCTCTTGGCATGATTCTCTTCCCCAGTTGTTTGTGGTAATTCACTTTCATATTCTTTAAATGGTGACATTGTCTGGCTCCCATGTTCAATAGCTAATGCAGTTTCAGAGTACTCTCCTTGTTTTGAAACCTCCCCAACTCCCTGTCCAGAAAGAAATAAAAACTATAAATAAGAAGTTGAAATTTTGTTTCTTTTTTTATATATATAGAAACAAAGGAATTTCCCCAGGGAAATAAGCAATTTCTTCCCAAAAAGGATTGGCAAACCACAAACAACCCTGGGAAAAGAATCAGGGCAACAAGGCAATCATATTCAGCAACATCTGTATCCTCAATCTCCTGGAAACTGAAATCAAGAATCTTAATACAATGCCAAGCATGGACACCGTGATGAATGAGGGTTTTCAATGCAGAATACTTCTCCAGTGTATGCACTACGTTATGAAGTATTTCATTTCATTTTATTTTTTAGCTTCTTACAGAAAATGGAATGATTAAAATGCACTTAGTCATAAAACTCAAGTCCTGCACGGACAAGCAACCCAATAAAAGAAAGAAACTATTTTTTCCTCACAATCCAAATTGAAGTTGGACAAGCTAAAAATTACAAAACCAAAGTGCAAAAAGGAACACAAAATTTCCGGAGATTACGCACCAAGCCTTCAAATTCCCAGAATCATAAAAATAACAACACAAAGTTACCAAAGAAACAGGCTGCTAATACAATTCAACGGAAAGCTACTAGATTCAAAGAAATAACCTCACCCGATAAAAACTTGCAGCGTCGGGATCCTCAATAGCGAAATCGGAAACCCTAGAACCCAAATTTTCGATACCTTGAAGGGTTATCGTATTCACAACTCTGTCCTCCATGCTCACAAAATCGAATATGTATCACAAATTCATATACATGTATACAAACGTCTTTTCTGGCACTGATTTGATTTAATAGAACGCAAGAAATTTAATTTGCTGCCGAACTCTTCCCTTTTGTTAATTCTTCTATTATTACGTTTCCCTTAATTTTACTTCGCCTCTTATTGAGTGCACCTGTTCTTCAAGTTATTGTTTTCCATAGAGAAGGTTGGGTCGGCCGACCTCTGCCGCCTAGGGCCTGCTCCACCCTGCCATGGACAAGACTTCGCTCGGCCCAAATTATTTTTTAATTAAAATTTTAAATTAATGTTACTTTGTTATTATTTGTTAGGTTTCAGGTCGGGTCAAATTGGGTCGGATTAGGGCAAATTTTCCAAAAATAGGACCTATGGCTTCAACTAACCTTGGGTTAGAATGGGGCAAGCCCAGGTCTATTGTCATCTTTTTTTTTTATAACAATAACGCATGCTCTCAGCGCATATTATTGAAATCCAATGTTAAAACGTCATACAAAAAGGAAGGAGGGCATACTCCACACTCAAAACCAGACATAGAATTAGCCACCCTAATTATGATATGAGCAACTTGATTCGCTGGTTTTCTAACAAACGCAAAAGAGACCGATGATAGCTCATGAAGGAGAGCTTTACAATCTTGAATAATCACGGAGAAGTTAGAGGAAAAAATATGCGTAGAATCCAAAAATTGTTAAACAATCAGACAGTCCGTCTCCACGCATATGGGGAAAAGCGATAAAGATTTGATCCAACTCAAAGCTTTCCGAAAGCAAAGTGCTTCGCCAATTTGTGGATCTTGCCAACCTAGAAGTTTCAACAATTTACCAGCACAATTTCGCCCTTGAGAGTTGCGTATAACCATACCAAGACCATAATCCCCATCCTCTAACAAAGCAACGTCAACATTACATTTAAAATGGTTTGGAGCTGGAGCTACCCAATGCACTGGAGGGCTTGGCGTTCGTATGGCGCAGATAGCAGTTGACGTCTTTGCTACTTTCCATTCAGAGAGAGTCGTCCGTACGCGGCTTAGGATGTAAGGATGGGGCTGAGCTTGCGATGACCACACTACGTCATTTCGATACAGCCACAGACTCCATATGATCATAAAAATCTCCTCCTGATGTGTTTGTGAGAAGGATGTAACCACACTCTTGAGCCATTCCTGCAGAGAAGAAATAGTATGCCATCCCACATTTGAAAGTAACCAAGCCAATTGCGCAAAATCGCAGTTGTAAAAAATATGTAACGGCATTTTTGACTCCTTAAGGCAAATAGGGCATGTATCACCCAGGAGATTATGTCGTCCTCTCAAGGTGGTCCTGCATGGAAGGATATTGCTGATTTCATTCACTTTAGAATATAATGTTTAACTAAAAGAAAAAAACAATCAATTGGTGATGTTTCATTATATAAAAGAAAATAGATTAGACAAAGATAATTGGACTTGTCAGGCAGGTTTGATTTTATATATTTTTAATTTTTTTTAATTTCTATTTGTTAAATAAAAATAAAATTATACTTGATTATTAATATTGTTATTTTTATATTTTTAGTGTTGATAATAATGAAATTAATTAATTAATTTTGTGAAATAATTGAGTAAATATTTATATTTTAATTTTTTATATAATCTTTTTGTGTATGACCCATTAGGTTCTTAAGTATGTAAACAATTGATATAAATTATAATCTTAAGTTATACTTTGAATTAAATAAAATAGATTTTTTTATTTTTGATTATTTAATTAAATAATTTACATCAGTATATCAAGATTGACGTCTAACAATATTAACTATCCAAATATTAAAAATGTTATATTTATTTTAACTAACCCTTTTGTAGATCGTTTAAATTTACTTTAACTAACCCTTTTGTAGATCGTTTTTAGATAATTCATCCTTTATTACATAATTTTCTGATTAAACTAAGCAAAGACTCAACCTCCACTTTATTTAAATCAAACCATTAGTAATTAATTATTTAAAAGATATTTGTAATCAATTTTAAAATTTCATCACATCTTAATCAATGGTTTCTCAAATTAATAGTAATTAAGAATAATAATTACTATTAATTATTATTCTTTTGTCACAATATGTACTAACCTTTCTACTCTATCGATGCTTGATGATACAAACCCTAAGCGAAAAATGCTTAAGACTTAAAAATCATAGGATAGAAAACCCAAGAATAGTTTGATAATTCAGTTTTGAATCCAACCCTATACAAACGTACCATATAGAATTGAAGTTATGATGAATGAAAGCCTAACCCTAACCGAACATTGCCAAGTAGAACTAAAATCATAGGTTGATCACCACAAGTTTCCTCAATTAGATTAGATTGAGTACCTAGGTAAAGAACTAAGAACAAGGCTCCTCACAATTAAAGAAACACAATTTTTTTATTAATCCAAATCCAAATAACAAAGTAAAGTACAACTTTATATAGGCTTAATAAAACCTAACGATAGAATAGAAATCCTAATGATAATAGGAAGCATATCATCCTGTGTATTTTGACAACTATTGACACTAATCAAAAATAGGAAAAAGAATCAATTAGCTAATGATAGGAATCTTATTACAATCTGGTTAACTTCTTTGTTTTACTAAAATATGAAATCCTAAAACAATAACGAAACTAAATATTTGACTTTTAATATAACTAAATTAGTAGCTCAAATAAATGATGAAACAATCTTGGAAATATTGAACAATTATATGCTCATTTGAATTTTGGAAGTTCTAGAATTTTGAAACTTTAATTGATGCTAAAAATGCACTCAGCGAGCTTAAGCTTGTTGGACTTAACTCAAAGCAATGCAAAATATTGACTATTTTTGAAACTCTAATTGATTCTACTTTGGTATGCTCTTAATCTTGCTACTTAGGTACAAGTGTTAGTAAATCTTCCTTCATTCTCTTGGCTCTTGATCTAGACATGGGACCTCCTATGCCTTCCAAAAGATTTCGGGAGTGCTCAACATTATACGATGGTACTTGATCCCCATTATTCCCTCCCTCCTTAAAAGCATTCGTCCTTGAATCACTTGCATCACATAAAAATAGATCAATAATATTGAAAGTAGCACTAATATTACCATAAGAACTTAGTAAAGAAATTTTATAATAATTTTTGTTGATTTTCCCTAAAACTTGAAGAGGTCCATCCCTCTTAGCTACAACTTATATTTCCTTTGTTTGAGAAATTGCCCCTTCCTAAAGTGCACCTAAAACTAATCACCAGGTTTAAAAGAAACCTCAATTGGCCCTTTGTGTGTTTACCTTGCATATTACTTATTCCTCCTCTCAAATTTAGCTTAAACTTTAGCATGCAAATCCCTAACAAACTCAACTTTCTTCTAACCATTTAAGTTTGCACGCTCTAAAAGACTTAATTTGTAGCATTTTAAAAGAACTATTGACTAATTATCTTAAATCTTTTAATTAGTCGTTGGTTTACTATTTGAGCTAGCTGATGGTCTAATTGGTGCCACACTATTCATTCTATTTCATTTTTTATTTTAGGTTAAGATAGCTAAACTAAACCTTTAAGCTAGCAGAACCCCTATAAAACAATATAACATATTGGTTTGTGCATTATATACTTACACTAATTTACCAGAGTGATATATTAACTGATCATTGTCTTTAAAAGAAAGATACTTTATGAACCAAAAGTTTATGTAGGAAAATTGGTAGATATATTCATCATCCAATATCAAATATTAATAGGCTAATGTCATAAAAACTAGCTAATATGACTAGTTTTTATTTATGCGACCATTGTAGGTTATTTGGAGTTTATAAGCTATGGGAAGAATCTTAGGCATTAGAGGGAGTTTTATGAAGACTTTGAGAGAGTTTCACTATATTAATTTGTGTGTGTGCATGATATGAGCCCTTAATATACTATGTGATCAAGAAAGGAGGTCTTGATTTGTATTTGAGTGATTAAGATAATTGAATCATTTAGGGTTCCTCTTCACTTATGAAAAAGAATATATAAAAGGGTTCCTCTTCATCCTGAAAAACGAAGCTATGTAAGGGTTCCTCTTCACTCAAAGGAAGATGCATGTACAAAAGGCTCCTCTTCACCTATTGAAAAAGACGATAATGAATTTCTAAGTTGATTTTAAAGAGGGTACGTTAAGTCAAGTTTTTTGGTTGAATTATTATAAATTAGTTTTGTCTCTCTTTCCATACTCTCTTTTATTATTCTTGTAATTGTTTTATATAAAATTGTCATAACCATTTATTAGACTAGGTAATTTATTCATTAGTCTACGCATAAGGTAAAAAGCAAAAACACACCATTCACCCTCCCTTCTCTTATGTACCATCCTGGGACCAACAAATAATGTATTAGAGTTCTAGCTAAAGAAGAATTAGTAAAGTTTTCCACTTAAAATAGAAATAGTAATTTAGAGTTCTATTTGATAGTTAGTCTTCTAATTTAAGTAAGAATACTTGCTACACTTTTAATTAGGATTTTTATCATGTTTACAGAATGCTTTATATTAACGAAAACATATTTGAATTTCCAAAATTAGTTGTGATTGCTTAAACATTAATTTTCTTTTAACTTCAAAATTTATTAAAGAATTTCTTCTTTGTGAGGACTTAATTATTGGTTCTTCATGAACAATGGTTCAACTTCTTAAATTTTTTGATTTATATTCATTTTTCTTGGTACTATTTCAATTTTATTTATGAGTTTTTATAATTTATTTCTTGATGAATTCACATCAACAACAAGCTATAATTGCTCTTATTAGTTAAATTACTTATGTTTTAAAAACATTTCATCTAGATATCAAGCTAATTCTTATAAATCTTTACTATTATTTGGCTTTGTTTCTATGCTTATGAAGTTGTTCCTAAAATTTGAAAATGTTAGGACTAAACCTAGTTTTGCTATGAATTTCTCTTAATTAATGTTCCAAAATGAAAAGAAGTTTATTGGGTTACTAAGCTAGGTTTTAAGGCATAATGAGAACTTGATCTTGGATGTGTAGCAATTAGGAATGACAAAAGGGCTTGGACCTAGCTCAAACCAGTTCAACCTAAAGGCAGTAAGTTTGGATCAAGTTAGTAAAATTTCAGGTCCAACTCAAGCTCTTTTTTTTTAAATAATTTTAGGCCTTGAGCTAAGTTGTACTTGGACTTTACAACTTGACCTTATTTGAGTCCCAAAATTCTTCTATATACAAAACAACATTATTTTGTTTATATATCAAAAAGATGTAATTTTTTATATTGATGAATAATTATGTCTCTATTGGTCAACTAGTCTCTTTGCCTGTCATCTCTCCTTACCTTGGCTACCCATCTATGTCTCTTTCTATGCCTATTGTATGTCGTGACATCGCCTAGTTTTTTTGTCATCGATCTTGGTAAACTAGTTAATTACTTTGATTCATGTTTTAGGTCTTGCATCTTAATATTAATTTTGTCTTAGTACAAATCATCTTTATTTTTATTATCTATTAATATGTGATTTATGGGTATGTCTTTTATGTTTTAGGCATTTCGACTAGTGAAAACTAGTCTAAATTTTTTGTGATGTTGTGATTTTGAGAACTTTTTTTAAACACAACTCAAAAGTTTGGTACATAAAGTAGGTTTTTTTTCATGCTAGAACTATAATAGAAACATCTTTAGTGAACATATATAAACCTTACAGTTTTATGATTGAACAAATGGCTTGATTCTAATATTTGTAGTAATTTACCATATAGGTTTAATTGACATTGTTAATTATTGGCTTTTTTTTTGGAATCTATCTCACCTATAATTGTACTTACGAACACTTTGCCTACTGTCCATTTCATTTTCTAGTGTTGCAAGAGTTTTATCTTTTTCTTATTGCAAAACTAGCATTACTACATTAAATTTAAGACATTATAGTATTCAAATTAAAGTGTTTAAAAGTCAAAATCACTCTAGTATATATGTTTCTAGAAAACTATTCTAGTCTCTAGTTGTTTTGAAAGTGAGCATCATAAGCTAATTTATATTGTTGAAGCGTTTGTAGTAGGCAAGTAATGTAAACTTCCTTAATATAATTATTTTATTCTTCTATAAGTGGAAGCAAATTTTTATTGTTTGAATGTATATTAGGTACCTGATGAGTATCTTCCTTTATGATTAATCATTATGGTAGGGAACATTTTCTTATTACACTTAAGGAAGGAGTGAAAATCATTAAAATTATAAGTTTGAAGTTTGATTAATGTAAAATTTATTATATATTGTTTTTTTATACACTTAATAGTCTTCTTAGTATAACTTAAGACATAATTGATGTATCCTTTTCGTTTGTTTCTTTGACGAGTTTAAGGGGAGTATGATATTAGAACTTTTTTTCATCATAGCATAAGTTAACTCAGCTCTCAAGTTTATACATTCCTATAATCTTATCAGTCATTTTCTTGCAGCATTAAGAATTTTAACTAACTTTTGCCCTCTTTATATATGCGTTCTCTTGTCATTCAAATATTTCTCCAATCTTAAACTTTGTGAGAAAATGCAAGATTTATCAAATCTAAAACAATTCGCATACATCTTTAGAGGTTGCATTTTATTGTTTATTGTGAACTATCTATTTCTCTTTAGGAAGTTTATTTTGCATTTTCATACATGTTTGGATGATTATATCATAACCTCTTTTTTTATTATGTCAATTATGTTATTTTCATTCTTTAGTTTGCACGATAGCAAAAGACTAAATATAGGTTTAGAGAATATCAATTTATATTTATCTTCATTCTTTAGTTTGCATTATGTTAGTTTAAATATTCTTTATGTTGAATGATATTGGTTTAAATATTCTTTAGCTCAAATTGTTTTCATCTTTATTTGTTTATAGTTGTTTTAGATGGATGATGTTAATCCTTCAGTAACGCCGACCAGTATAATAGAGGGTTTTAATCTAATAACTAGTTATATACCAAGTGAAGAAACAATTAAAATTGAAGGAACCTTTTCTTTGGAGATACAAAGTAATATTTGGAATCACTTTATAAGGACTAAATCAACTGACAGAATTGATAAGGCATAGTGCAAGTATTGCCATAAAATTTTAGCTAAAGATTTTAAAGGTGAAAATTATCATTCAAAAAGGCATATGAGGTCTTGCAATAAAAGAAAGATGGTATCAGGAAATCAGAACTTTTTAACTCCTAATTTAATGAAAGGAAAAAGTAAATTGAATATCATGACTTACGATCTTAAGAAATGCGATCATTTGCTTAAGAACGTGATCATAAAGAATGAATATCCACTCTCTTTTATGGATAATCAAGACTTCAAGATGTTTTCTACATAACTTCAGTGACCTTAAACATGTTATATCGTAATAACATCAAGAAAGATATCTTTAAAATTTATGAAGAACAAAAGAATTTAACATTAAAGATATTGTTAGTTAATCACAAATTAGTTGCCATTACATCGGACATGTGGATTGATAAAAATAAAAGGAAAGGTTATATGGAAGTGACTAAGCATTAGTTTGACATTTTTGGGGCTTTTAGTAGTCAAATTTTGAGGTAAATGATATTTTTTAATTTATTATCATTTTTTATTATATCATAATTGATATTTGATTATATTTTTAAATGATAGGTTTATTTATATCGTGATGTCACGTATAAGTGAGAGGTTAATAAATATATTGGTCAATTTCTTGATAGATTGTAAGATCAACACAAAGCTCTGAACTATAACTTTGGATAACTGTAGAAATGATGATATAATTAACAAAGTTAAGCCAATTTACAAGTAGGGGGTAATGGGTGATAAGTTTTCCATATACATTGTTTTATGTATATAGCGAATTTGACAGTGAATAAGAGCTAATAAGAAAAGGGTACATGTAATCTAGAATAGTATGGTGTATTAGAGTGTAACACCTTAATGGATTAAAAAATTTAAAGGAACCACGAGAGAATTACATATTCCATACACTAAGAAGTTAAGGATTGTCCAATAAGATAGAATTTTATAATGCTAGAGTTGATAGTTATATATATTGAGGTGTTTATTAAGCAATATTGTGACAATTATTGATGTGTTTGACTTGAGATATGAGATGGGGGACAATCAAGTTTTGTAGGAAGTTATATTCTGATTAAGTTAAATAACATATTAATATCATTAGACACCTTTGGTATGATATGTTTAATAACTATCAATAAAAAAGGGCAAAACATTGGATCACAGTAGTCTAATATTAGCTTCATCTTTTATTGATACATCATTATCAAGCAAAGTTGGAATACTGAGTCTTTTTTTTTAATGAATTATAAAGGAAAAAGGGTTAGAATTACTTATATTATGATGGAGTTAGATAATTTATTGGAAGTATATATTGTGACTATAGCTGAGGAATATTATGGTGGGAGTCGAATGGAGCTCAATATCTAATTTTGTAAGCAATTGCAAGAGATCTATTAGTAATTCTAGTATCTATTGTTGTTTTCAAGTATGCTTTTAGTACCTATTAGTAGAATAATGAGTCCCGTTGTACTCAAATTTATTCTAAAATTATAAAAAGTCCTTATGTGTGCCTGAAGTTGGTTAGATACTAAAAATATTCAATGTAAACTATATACTTGATGGTTACTTGAATAATTTTAATAGTCATCTATCATAATTTCTTATATTTTCTTTTTTAAATTGTGACAAGTGTAGTGAATATGAAGACAGGGGAGACCAGTCATCTAAATGAAGGTTTTTTTAAAACAATACCCCATGATAAATTCATATCAATTTGTTAATTATCATACATTCATTTTGTAAAATTATTGCATAATTGGATATGATTTATATAAGGATTTTTTATACGTAGATGAAGTGGTGCAAACTATTATGAACAAAAATACCAAACCATTGGCAACATACAAAAAATCATTGTTTTACATGCTTGTTAGTATCTACTTTGTCAAACTTGAATGATTATTATATATATATATAACTAATTTTAGACATAAATATTCCAAAATAAAATATTATGTGTACATTTAAATGTCAACTTTCAATCAAATGCATTGATAAACAATTATTTAACTATTTTATATACCTATATTTAACATTTTTACTTGTTATTTAATAGTTTTATAGTATTTTTGGTACTTAAATCGCTTCAAGTGTGTTTATAGCTGATTGTTGCCTTTATGGACCAAAAAGAGAAGGATCAGATGAATTCATGACATGGAATAAAGATTTGAAGCAACTTGAAGATACACGACTATGTACAGTGATTGTGTAAGTCTCTATAAATGTGCAAGATTTGAAGAATTTTGTTTTTGGTCATGTAAAGTTACATGCTCGTATATATTGATATACACAGTTGTGTATATTACCTGTGTAAGTCTCTGCTTGTGTAAAATCATGAATTCAAGTATTTTTTGAGATATACAGTCACCCGTTCGCCTGTGTTTGTTGACTGTGTCTATCCTAAAAATCCTAGTTTTTATTATAAAGAGACGTGGATGGAGGCAAACCAAAAGGAGATGAGTTTTAAAGAGTTTTAAGTCGTAAGAAACAAAGAGAGGCGACAATTATGATCAGGGAACGAGGAAAATATGAAGAATACATCACAAGATCCAATAGATAACAACATTCAATCCAGATTGCAAAGAGATCCATTAGGGAAAAAAAAGGAGATTTAGAATTATGATTTCTTTGTTTTCTAGTTATTATTCTGCATATTTGTATTTGGTTTTGTTTTCTATGGATAAGAACTAATTTGATTAATGCCTAGGTTTGATGAACCCTAAGTTGTGATAATAATATTGTTTGATCTTTTATTTAATGCAATTATATTGATTGACTTATTGTGATTAAATTATACATCATATTCTTGTTCTAATATATCTAGAACATTAGTTAATGATTTGATTTCATATGATTGGGATTAAGAATTTTTTTTAAGTAAATAGACCTACTATAATTGGAAAGTATTGCATCCAAACCTAGAGATAGGTCGGCATAAATCCTTTGTATTAATGTCAAACCTAATAATAAAATTCATGAATTAATAATGTAATCCTGGGGGTTTTAACTAGAAAGATTTCTATTAATCAACATATGGATTAGTTTTTAATAATCTTAAGAAAGATATTCACATAAGATAGGAATTTTCATAGTCCAATAATCAATAATTTAACTGTATGATAAAGGGATAATATTCAAAGATTCTTAGGGGGATTCATCACCTAGTTACTATTTATTTGATATCGACTTTTCCAAGTATTTTCCTCTATCTTAAGTTCATTATTGTTCAATCTTAGCATACTTTATTCGTTTATTTTAATTTTTAATTAAAAATTTCAATTTGATTTGACATTTAGATAATAGAAATAGGATAATTACTAGTACTTACAGTCTTCACAAGATTAACTCGTACTTACATGTGCTAGCTAAAATTATGTCATGCACTTGTGGTTTTAACATTGATAAATTCTTGTAAGTGTATAATTAAGTGAAATTTGATTAAACTCATTTTTAAATCAAATTATTTGGACTCGATTGAGCTTTGAATTAACTAAAATATGACTAGGCTCAATTTCAAGTTGTATGATTCTAGTATGAATGAATCTCAAATCAGGTTCATGCTAAAATAAAAATTTTAAACTGGCTCATATGATTAATAGTTCAAGCTTAATCCGATCTGTTTTCATTACTGCATGATTCAAGTTTGATTGAATCTCGAGTCAAGTCTATGCCAAAAAAAAAAAAAAAATTAATGGGCTACGATTATAGGCAACTTGAACCTAACCCAACATATTTCCATCCTGAATAAGAATCAAAATGTAAACTCTTATTTGTTTCAAAATCAAATTATAGATGGTTTACAATATAATGGTTTCTAGTCTATCTATTCTTATCCCAACATCTCCTTCCCCTCTTGCGTTGTCAAGTTACAAATTTCTAAGGCTAAGAGTCTTCTTATAAAGTACAAATTTTATAACCAAGACTAGAAAATTATCCTTAATAACATACTTCCTAAAAAATTAATTATTACTCTCTTTAATAATTATCATCAGATTTACTGTTATCAAAACATATTAGGTGAAATGTTAGCATATCATTGGCTACTAGTTACCAAATCTTCTATAACAGATTTATTTGTTCTTTTCTATATACAATTATAATATATTTTCTTAACAGATTGCATTTTTGTTGAGAAGTTCTTTTTCATAATAAATTTGTAATGCTTATGACTGTTGTTGTATTCATAATCTCTAATTTCCTTATTTCCCTTATCTTAGTTTATTTTTAAGACATTGATCCCTGTTACGTTATGTAATTTTAAGTTGTAGACTCTTTTGGTTTATATCTTACAACTAATCTATCGATTGTAGTTTTAGTGACATAATTATTTAAAAGAATTCTTTATCTTATCCATATTCAGATGTATATGATAAATTCTATGGAATACATACACTTTACAAATGAAATTATGATGAAATCATAATTATGAGATTCATATTGCATTTATGTATTATCCCTAAATTATTATATTGAGATTGAACATTAATAGAGTATAAAAAAGATTAGCATAAGTTATACTTCTTCCTTATGAAAGAAGTAGTTGATCTTGTAAACTAAAATATGAGGATACTTAGTCAAATGTATGGATATTTGTTAGAGAACATGTTCACTAAATATAACCGATACGAGAATTTCATTTAAGACATTACTTGTATATCTATGAAAATTCTTATTGCAATGATTGTATAAGGGATCATATGATTTGATATCTCCAAAATATCTTATAAAGAGATTACAATGTTTTGATACTATCCATGATATATCCTAATTAAGGACAACTCAATCAATAGCCAAAGAATATAACATCAATTATAAAGAAGTAGTTGAGTGATCAATATATGATTTGCAACTATGAAGTGATTAGGAATAATGTTATATTATTATCGATTAGTATTAATTTGAAATTTTTTTGGCCAAGGTGAAATGATACTTTAGAAATAATTTTCAAATGTCATTAATTAAAATCAATTATTAAT
>JANIHY010000002.1:62343644-62359379 GCA_027479065.1 Erythroxylum brevipes
ATAGTTTATATTTAAAATTTTTAATTAAAATTAAGAAATTAGAGATGAAATTGAATGAAATTTAAATTAAAGTATAATAAGGTTTTATGTAATAGTTTTTTATTTTTATCGCCGCTACATATTCACTTCAAGTCAACGGGCACTGTGGAAGCCAACAAAGTCAACGGGCACTGTGGAAGCCAACAAATTTCTGAACAGTTATTAGTCTAGGGTAGAGTTTTACACTTACAAAGCGCTTATCTTTGGTTTATGTTTTGAGCGCGCAACTGTGTCTTTGACCTTGAGCACAGGAAGGGAACTTGGCCTCTTTGGTATGCTTCATCTTCAATGTGTATTCTTTTTTTATATTCTATTACCGTACATAGCTCTTTGAATT
Source organism: Erythroxylum brevipes (assembly GCA_027479065.1). Classification (NCBI taxonomy): domain Eukaryota; kingdom Viridiplantae; phylum Streptophyta; class Magnoliopsida; order Malpighiales; family Erythroxylaceae; genus Erythroxylum; species Erythroxylum brevipes. The sequence continues at coordinate 62,344,021 of JANIHY010000002.1, forward strand.
GGGTTTCAAGTTTTGTCGTTCATTGAGATTTCCTTTTCTCGTTTCATGCCATTTTGGAGCCTTTAATAGGCCAGTTCTTTAGGTTCATCTGTTGGTGCCTGTTTGTTAGTTTGAGGTCTGCTGAAGTGATGTTATGCTTCAGTTTTATGTTTTTGTCATACTGCGGTTGAAGCTCATTTTGGTTGTCATTTGCAGTAACTTTTGAAAATTAACGTTGCAGAAAATGGCTGGAGGTGAGTATCTGGGCTTCTGCTCAACCTGTGGATTGGAAAAATGCGAGCTTTATTTGTTGGGTACATTTTTAATGATCTGTATTTTGAAATGTTAGGTGGGAAAAAGAAGGAGGTGAAGAAAGAGACTGGTCTAGGACTTTCCTTCAAAAAAGAAGACAACTTTGGTGAATGGTACTCCGAGGTATGTGCTACTGATGTTTTGAATTACGTCATCTTTACAGTCATTTCATCCTTCTTTGGGTTGTTTTAAAGTCTTGGTTATTCTTCTAGCTTAATATTGGGATGTTAATGGGACATCCTGGCATTGCAAGTGGGTAGATCGAAATGAGATCTCGTTTTCTGGCCTCCCTTTTCCATGTGAGATACGTTACAATCAAAGAATGGGACTGATTTCACCGGTTACTTGCTATTAGTGTGTGCTAATAGGAGATTTTCTGTGAGATTGTGCTAAGCACGATCCTACAGACCTCTATATGAAAACTTTGGTCCCACTACTTGTACTATCCTGAAAGAGAAGTGATGTATTTATTGACGTTTTGCAATATTTAGGTGCCAATTTGTTTTTCACTGACTTTTGTAGGTTGTTGTCAATGGCGAGATGATTGATTACTATGATATATCTGGTTGTTACATACTGAGGCCATGGACAATGTCAATTTGGGAGATCATGCAAGTAAGTATATAACTTTTCTGAGTAATTCACATTATATTTTCTGCTTTTGATGTCCATTGTGACATTAGATCTCTTTCGGGGATTTTTGATAGGTTTCTTATGTTTGCTCAAGTAACAGTAAAAGCATTGAGATATTTAATGAAATGCCCCTGGCTTTTTCTGAGAGTTTTAATTGTTCCTTTTCTTTCTTTTTCTTTGTTTATATGCTGTTGCATTTTATGCTAATCTGTTACTGTTCTTGAGGCTTGATAAGTGTGGGTCAAGGCAAATGATGTTTCCCATGATGTGGATTTGCAGACATTCTTTGATGCAGAAATAAAGAAAATGAGGATTAGAAACTGCTACTTTCCCCTCTTTGTGTCATCGAGTGTTTTGGAAAAGGAGAAGGATCACGTTGAAGGCTTTGCTCCAGAGGTTAGAATTAAATTTCTGATCTTTTTACTTTTTGTTCCATAAACTTTCTTTTGTGATTGTTCAAAGATGCTTTGATAGTTAAAGGCTCACCTTGATTTATTTAAAGTGGTCAAATTGCATTTTTCCATACACATTTAGAGGGCAGTATAGATTATAAAACCATAAAATTAGGGTCTTTTTGATATTTCTTGTTTTCCCAATATACTGTTATTTTTGCTTGATGGTTGATTAATGGTTAAATTTCCTTATGGGAGCAATACTTCCCTTTGGAATGTGCTGGCTACATAGTTATCTAGATTTATTGTTTCGTTTGAAATCTCTCTCCTGCATTTAGGAGTTGGCTTATAAATGTTTGTGTACATTCACTACTCCCGTCTATAAAATTTTGTTAACTTTGTAGACAAGTTTGCAACTTCAGTTCACTGAAAAGTAGAAAGTGAAATTGTGAGCGTGTCTTCTGGTTTTTAAAAGGGTGTTTTGCTTTGTTGATATATCTTTTGCATTTATTATTGCACGTCTAAAAACCTGTTAATGTCTTATAGAAATTTGCGCTTCCATGGGATAAAAAAAAAGAGAAATGAAATATATTGCTTCATTTTAGGTTGCTTGGGTGACAAAATCAGGGAAGTCTGATTTGGAAATTCCTATTGCGATTCGTCCAACTAGTGAGACAGTCATGTACCCCTACTTCTCTAAGTGGATAAGGGGACACCGAGACTTGCCTTTGAAACTGAACCAGTGGTGCAATGTTGTCCGTTGGGAGTTCAGCAATCCTACTCCATTTATCAGGTATGATATTTTGATTCAAGTCAATACTGAACTTCTAGGTTATATTTTGTCCATACATTTTTTTAAAGTTTTAAGTTATCTAAAGTGTCATGTTACGCTAAAATATAGCTCTCAGGTACCTTTTCGTCAGAGCTCTGTTAAGCTTTTGGTTTATGCTTGTATTGATACTTCCAGTAGATTTTGCTAAAGAATGCATTATTTTCATTTTCTTTGGGAGATATGAGAACCATCCATTGTTACCAACACGCACATTCAGTTTTTGGATGAGTTATTTGTTTATTGTTTACCAGATATATAGTGAACTTCTTGGTCTGTATCTCCTAACCCCTTCCACATTTGTGTGCTTAAAACACTTCATGAGTTCCTCTACCTTTTCAGGAGCCGTGAATTCCTTTGGCAGGAAGGTCATACTGCTTTTGCAACAAAGGCAGAAGCTGATGAAGAGGTATAAGATTTGGGAATTCAACTCAACCCTTTAAGATGGTGACAATTTTCTAAAAAATTATTTTTCTTTCTTGTTTCATTTATCTTACAAAGTTCAAGAAAAAGGTCAGTTCACTAAGTCTAGAAGACTCCATCAATTGAAAATTTCAGTTCTTTTATTTATCTCACATCACATTGGAGCCTAACCAAGGACCTTTTAAATTTGGAGTTACAGTATATATTCACTCCTTATTTAGTGATGACTTTCATGTAGCACATCTTGGTATATTCTCAGTTTTCAGTTTTTGTTAGCAATGTTTTTATTTGTTTGATATAGTTTCTATTTGCCTTTTTTTTTTGTTTTTTAAAGTTCCATGGTATTTGAAAAATATAAAAAAGGAATATTTAGAAGAATTTATGAAGCCAAACTTTTTTTTTCTAACATTTGTTGTTACTTTAAAAATCATTTCCTACCACAACTTTAATTAAATATCATGTTTCATTCTTTGTCAAGACTTATTATTTTTATCTCCAATGGGATATTGGATATTGTTGGCTACCAACAACTTTCTGATGACCAACTGGTTAAATTTATTCATAACATGGATTCTTTTACTCAAATAATCATATTTTAAAGTGCTTTTCACTACCACACTTTGCAATGCTCCATAAAAGAAAACCAGAAACCAAAACTGCTGAACCTGAAGCCAAAAGGAACAGAAACTAAACTGGCCATCAGCTCTTTGTTTCTATTTCCTTTCACCAGAAACTAGTTTTTCACTCTGGTAACCACTGTACATGCTTCAACTTTTCCTTGTTTACTTGCTTCTATCTCTGTTGAAGAATTATTTTTCTGGTTTTGGAATTTTCATCATTCAGATTTTATTATCTTATGTCTTATATATACCTGATTTAAGAATAATTTCTATGTTAAGGTGCTTCAAATATTGGAATTATACAGACGCATATATGAAGAGTTCTTGGCTATTCCTGTTATAAAGGGTAAGAAAAGTGAGATGGAGAAGTTTGCTGGTGGACTTTATACAACAAGTGTTGAGGTATTTATCTTACTGTTCAACTGGACATGGACAATGCAGAAATTCTGAATAGTTGTATGTTATTCTCAATATCTTCCTAGGTCAATACATAGGTACAAGTATATATAGAAATAAAGAGGGCTATTCTAATAAACTAATATCTGTACATAGTAGACTAATATTTGTACATAATACCCTAACTGATTTGATTTGCTAACTTTTAGAAGTCAATAATATCTAGGAGATATCCAGCTGGATGTTTCCCAATACTCCCCCTCAAGCTGACTTGTATATTTCATCCATAGCCAACTTGGTAACCTGAACATTAACCTGCCTCTTGTGTTATCCCTTTGTGAGAATATTAGCTACCTGTTGTGATGTTGGAATATAGGGAATACAAATTAATCCTTTTTTGATCTTCTCCTTGACGAAATGCTTGTCAACCTCAACATGTTTTGTTCTATCATGAAGAACAGGGTTGTTAGCAATTGAAATTGCAGCTTTGTTGTCACAATACACTTTCATAAGAACTGAAATAGGAATTTGCAATTCTTCTAGTACCCTTTTAATCTATAAAACTTCATAAATTCCATGTGTCATTGAACGAAACTCAACTTTGGCTTTGCTTCTTGCAACAACACTTTGTTTCTTATTCCGCCAAGTTACCAAGTTACCACCAACAAATGTGCAATAACCTGAAATTGATCTTCTATTAGTTGCACTCTGGTACTGCTATTATCGCCTGCAACCAAATTAATATCAACTCTAACAATGAAAAATGTAGTTAGTATAGACTCACCTGGAATCTCCCCTTTTCTTTGGATTGAACACATAGTAAGATCAATGTTTCATCCATATCCCTGTCATCAGCTGATAAGGGATTAAACAATGGAGTTATCAAGGAAAAGAAAGGAAGATTTTTAAACCTTTAAATTTGGTACCCTCTTCATGGATGAGTTACCCCTGTTCCCAGACGAAGGAAACCTAGATTATCCAAACCCAAAATGACAACAGTGTTTGATTGAAGAAGGCGTCGAGAAAGGTAACAAAGCAGAAACAATACTGACCTGAGTCAGGACTTCAATCACTAGCTAGGCACAGAAGAACTAAGATCTCAACGAGTTTCGCCCTCCTCCGAAAATAAAGAAATTTCTTAGCGACACTTAAATTGCCATAACCCCCAAAGGTGGACTGAAATGGAACTGGTTACCTGAGGAAAGTAGCTAGCGAGAGCAGAACTGAGAAGAGGAGTCCCATGGATCACCGCAAGCATTGCCTCCAGAGCATCGCAACCACTCTCCTAAATTGAGTAAATGATCAAAGATTCAAGAAAGGCAAAAGTCGTTTTGCCCTAATCGTCAAACGAAGTCTTTGTTGAACGTTGTCGTTTATGTCATTTTATGTGTATCTAGTAAGCTAAGTGGGTCTATCCACGAGGGATAGCCATTCAGATGTAAATATTCTCAATTTTTACTGAAAATTTTAATTTCTCAAAAAATGTAGTTAGTGAAGAGTTGAGATTGATCCCACGAAGAAATTTAACAGTAAAGATTATACGAGTTTAAAACTAAAACAAATTGGAGGAGTTTAATTCACATAAATTGAAGAAATTAAAAATGGTAGAAATAAAAAATTAACAAAAATAATTATATATGAAAATTCAGTAAACAAATCTTAGTTTCGGGTCACCTATGTTATCAAACTAATATGGATCTTCGAAATAAAACTCAGTCCATTAACAAATATTCATTGGGTGATGTTTTCTCTTAAGATTAAATGAATAGAAACATGTATTCAAAACATTCTTATTAGTCAACAACTTAGATACGATCTTAAGTTTAATTGATTAATATCTTTAAGAACTAAGAAACCAATGAACAAGACAACACATGTACGACTTGCATTTAATCAAGTTAAGCATCTTCTTCAAATTTCCAAATTCTAACGTAAAGATGGTAATCCTAATTGTTACTTTGGATTAGCAAAACTGAACGTCAAATTTTACTAATCTAGCTATAAATTAAATAAATCAATTCCTAGTTGCGCATCATAGAAATCATTTAATTCAATCATGAAAAGTAATTCGGAAGACCCTTAATATTCGTCAATGAAATAAACTTTATTTAGAAATCTCACATATACTAGATGATAACGTGGTTCCCTTCAACCAAGAAGAAAGATTTAGCTACTCATAACAAAAGTAAAAACTAACAAAAGCATAGCAAAATACAAAGTCTCTATTCCTGGTCTTTTTTCAGAAAATATGAAAAATCCTAAAAACTAGAAAACTATTGCGGGAACTTAAAAAAAAAACTCTTCCGAAAACGTAAACTGTGGATGTGTTTTTAATGATTTTCAATGTCCTTCCGCTTCCCTCCTATCGTAATCTTCAGCAGATATACTCCTCACATATTTAGGTCGCAGATCCCCATCAACAAGGCAACAACTTGTTTCCCAAAATCATGAAGATCATTCGAAGATCTTAGGTGGATCGAATCTGATTTCAAATAAGATTCTGTATATCATCTTTTTCCTTGCACGTGCCCACGCTTAGTCAATTTTTTTTGCCAGTTGGGAATTCGAATTGTCTTTACTTTCCTTGCTTCTTTTTGATCCAATTTAATCTTTCATGTGTTGAAAAATCATCTTAGAACAATTAAGAAACAAGTCCATTAATTTTGAATAATAATTTCAACACATTAAAAAGATTTATATCCAAAATTAGCAAAAAAATGACAATTTAGCACACTCCCTACCCAATTAGCATCAGTATAGGCTTTGAATTGAAGATTGTTTCGCTTTTGAAACATTAAACCTTACCCGGGAGTTCCTTTTAGATATTGTAGTATCTTGTATACAACATCGAAATGTTCTTGACCTGAAGAATGCATAAATTGACTCACTAGGCTCATGGCAGAAGCTATATCAGGTCTAGTGTGTGAAAAATTTATTAATCTCCCAACCAGTTGCTGGTATCTCTCCTTATTAATGATATTTTCAGGTTGAATTGGTCCAAGATTTACACCAGTTTCAATAGGAGTATCAGCTGCCTTGCATCCTAGTAATCCAGTCTCATTCAATAGGTCCAGAATATATTTCCTTTGATTCACAAATATTCCATCCTTTGATCTAGCAAACTTCATTCCAAGGAAGTATTTGAGGGGTCCAAGGTCTTTAATTTGAAATTCCTTGGCTAATCTCTTCTTCAACTCTACTATTTCGGATGCATCATCTCTTGTTATGATGATGTCATCTACGTAAACAATAAGAATAGATATTATACCTGTCTTGGACTGCTTGTAGAATAAGGTATGATCAGCTTGACTTTGACAATAGCCGTAGCTCTTCACAACCCTTCCAAATCTATCAAACCATGCTTTAGGGGATTGTTTTAGGCCATATAATGACTTCTTTAGCTTGCACACCTTATTTCTCCCATAGGTAGCCTCAAATCCTGGAGGTCGGCTCATAAAACTTCTTCTTCTAAGTCTTCATTAAGGAATTCATTTTTTACATTTAGTTAATGTAAAGTCCACTCAAAATTTACAGCGGAGGATAACAATACCTGAATAGTATTTACCTTTGCAATAGGAGCAAATGTCTCTTGTTAGTCAATACCATAGGTCTGAGTGAACCCCTTAGCCACTAATCTTGCCTTCAGCTTTTCCACACTGCCATCAGTCTTAAACTTAACTGTGAATAATCATTTGCAACCTACCATCTTTTTATCTCTAGGGGAATTCACAAGTTCCCAAGTTCTATTCTTCTCAAGTGCATTTACTTCTTCCATAATAGCCAATCTCCAATCTGGATCTTGAAGTGCTTCCTGAATGTTTCTTGGTACAAACAGATTAGTGATTTTAGAGATAAAAGATTTATGTATGTGTGATAGTTTCTCATAGGATAGGTACTTTGATATGGGATGGTTGGTGCAAGCTCGTTTCCCCTTTCTAAATGCTATGGGTAGGTAATTATCAACATACAGATAAGTAGAAATATCACTGGTAATTTGTGGATCAGTAGGTATAGATTGATCATTACTAGGCACAATAAGGGGTAAAGTAGTAGATGGGTTACCTGAATTGTTCCCAGGTTCATTCTCTGATGGTTTTGAGAGGTTGTGCATTGTTGAGGTAGGTTGTTCTCTACTTCTCAATTGAGTCTTCCTCTTAGTATAAACACGAAGCTCAGTATTCCGTTCCTTAGGAACGAACGGTAGTATTTCTCCCCTGTGGTTGAACCGAGATTTCCTAGATGAGGAGTAGTATCTTTGGCTTCATTATCAAGAATTATATTATGATCAATAATGACAGTAGGTAAGGGGTTGGGAGTAATAGTAGCATCCCAAAAATTTTCTACTTCATTAGAGTTCTCCCCCCAAAGGAAAAGTTTTTGATGTTCCAGAAATGTGACATCCATGGAGACAACAATTTTTTGTGTTAAAGGGTTGTAGCACTTATAACTTCGTTGACTAGGAGCATACTCAATAAAGACAAAATTTTCAACTCTTGGATCTAGTTTTGAGTTTTCGCTAATCGGGTTGTGCACATACATTGTACACCCAAATACCCGAAGAGGAAAAGTAGAGTAAAGCCGATTTTCAGGAAAGCATTGTTTAAAAAAGCATTGTTTAAACACATCTAAGGGTATAGCATAATGCAAAACACGGCTGGGCATTTGATTAATTAAGTACGATGCAGTTAAAACGGCCTCACCCCAAAGGTATTTTGGTACATTCATTGTAAACATAGTGGATTGAGAGACTTCCACTAAATGTTTATTTTTCCTCTTGGTAATACCATTTTGTTGAGGAGTGTTAACACACGTAGATTGGTGAACAATACCTTTAAACTTAAAAATTTTTCCAAGGACTTCATTAAAATACTTGGTACCATTGTTAGACTGACGTATGCCAGTTTGTGTGCAAAATTGAGGTTCAATCATGGTATAAAAATTTTGAACCATTTGAGCAACTTCAAATTTTTCACGCATCAAATAGACCCAACATAATCGAGTATGATCATTGAAAAAAGTTACAAACTATTTTTTCCCAGAAAGAGTTTTAACACGGGGTGGACCCCAAACATCACTATGAATTAAGTAAAATGGTTTGGAGGGTTGGTATGGTTTTGTAGGGTAAATAGTCATATGGCTTTGGATAAAATGCAATGCTCACAATGAAGTTTTGAACAATCCACAAATTTAAACAAAAGAGGTAATAGTCTTTTGAGATAAGAGGAATTAGGATGTTCTAATCTATTATGCTAAAGCAAAATCTGTTCTTTAGCAGGGGTAGAACAAATACTTCTTAAGCCATGAGCTTCTTTATTCTTCAAGTTCTCATTAAAGAAGTAGTAGAGACCATCTATCAACTTAGCACTACCAATCATCTTCCTCGAAGTTAGTTCCTGAAAGACACAATACGAGTCAAAAAATGTAATGGTACAATTAGAGTCACGGGCTAGTTTGCTCACAAATAGCAGATTACAAGCTAGTTTTGAAACATGAAGGACAGATTTAAGGCAGATATTAGAGGATAGAGTTATTGAACCTACAACAGAAAATGATCCGTCTATTATATGGATTTTTTCAAGGCCAGAACAACGGTCATAAGTATGAAATAGATTAGAAGAATAGGTCATACGGTCAGATGCTCCTGAATCAATGATCCAAGGAGCGAAATTGTATGGAAAGGAATATGATAAGGCTTTAAAATCACTACCAGTTTGCACCACAAAAGCATTAGGGGCACTTGAGGATTCAGGTTTGGGTTTTAGTAGCTTCAGGATGTAATTCATCTGCTCTTGAGAGAACTGTCTAGTATTTATCTCATGGGATGATGGAGTTTTACTTGATTCATAGTGAGCTGAAGTATTATTAAATTTTCCTTCGTGTGGTCCTTCCAATTTGCAGGCTTTCCATAGAATTTCTAGCGTGTTTCATGGGTATGATGAGCTTTATTGCAATAGTCACATCGAACTTGTGACTTTTTCTCAGTCTTCTTAGTACGGCTAGCAGCATTCCCAGCAACTAAGGTTGTGTTTTCAATAGTAGGTGTAGGATTTTGTTTGCCAAGCATCACAAATAGTCTACTCTCTTCACGTTGGACTTCTACAAAGACTTCCCAATGGATGGAAGTGGTTGTCTTCCTATAATCCTGCCTCTAACCTCATCAAACTCAACGTTAAGTCCAATTAAGAACTTAAAAAATTCGGTTATCCTCTATTGTTTTTCGAAAATAGTTATAGTCATCAGGGGATTTCCATTCATAGTGATTAAATAAATCTAAGTCTTGCCAGAAACGTTTCAAGGAATTAAATTACTCAGTAATACTGTCTTCATCTTGGTGGATCTCACCACCCAATTTGATAGTTAGTTCATACACTTGGGACTAGTTTCCCAAGTTAGAATACATCTGACTCACATTTTCCCATAGCTCCTTAGCTGTGTGGTAACACATATAGTTGGAGCTAATATCCTCCTCCATAGAATTTACCAACCATGTCATAACTACACAATTTTCAGCATCCCATATTCCTTGTGTAGGATCATCAGCCGTAGGTTCCTTCTTGTCACCAATCAAATATCCAATCTTGCCTATACCACGGATGTCCATTCTAACCGATTGGAACCGATGAAGAAAATTTTCTCCATTCAGTCGTATAGTAGTGATCTAAATGGAATGAGAATCCGAGGTAGGATTATGAGGAGGAGTTGTTTGAATAGATGGGTTAGAGGATTCAGCAATGTCAGACATGGTTGACATAGATGGATAGGATTAGAGACAGTAGGTACCGGCTAGGGTTAAGGACTATTTAGGTAGGCTCTGATACCATGCAGAAATTCTGAACATAAGTATATTATTCTCAATATCTTCCTAGGTCAATATATAGGTACCAATATATATAGAAATAAAGAGGGTTGTTCTAGGAAACTAATGTTTGTACATAGTATCCTAATATTTGTACATAATATCTTAACTGATCTGATTTGCAAACTTTTAGGAGTCAATAATATCTAGGAGATATCTAGCTGGATATTTCCCAACAGACAATCCTGTGGTGTAGTTAGTGAATAACAGGCCATCTTTATTTGACACATTTAGTGTATTGCTAGGCATTTATCCCCAACACAGGCCGTGGAATACAAGGTGCAACTTCTCATTGTCTGGGGCAGAATTTTGCGAAAATGTTTGAGATAAACTTTGAAAATGAGAAGGGAGAAAAATGCATGGTCTGGCAGAACTCTTGGGCGTATAGCACCAGAACAGTAAGTTCATTTCTTTTGACTCAGGGTTATAAGTGCCATGTAATGACCTGTTAATACTGAAAGTATTATTATACTTGCAAAAGCTTTCCATTGCAGCGCTGTTTACATCTGTATTATTTCTTTGTTCTTGAAGATAGGAGTAATGGTGATGGTTCATGGAGATGATAAGGGGTTGGTGCTGCCGCCTAAAGTAGCTTCTGTACAAGTAATTGTGGTTCCTGTTCCTTACAAAGATGCCGATACTCGAGGAATCTTTGATGCCTGTGCTGATTCTGTTGATGCACTGTCTAAGGTTGGTATTCGTGCCGAGGCTGACTTCAGGGAAAACTATTCACCTGGTTGGAAGTATTCTCACTGGGAGATGAAAGGTGTTCCCTTAAGGATTGAAATAGGGCCAAAAGACTTGGCAAAAAATCAGGTGAAGAACCCCTTATTTGCTTGTTCACAGTATTTTTGTTGCTAATTTTATGGTGGAATCCGCTAAAATTGGTTCCGATGAATTTTCTACTCAATCCTTAAATTGGTTTCTGAATCTTGGGGATGGGGGTATTATGGAGTACTAAGAGTGTGTACATGAGTCAGACAGCATAATTACATTCTTATAAAAGAGGATTTCCACTTCATCTAATTAAATTGCCTACATCTGAAACCAAACAAAGAAAAAGAACAAACATATTGAACCATTGACTTACAGTATTACCTGTACCAATCTCTTAGTTCTTTTCGGTGGGCCAATTACCTTTAGGATGTTGTCACACTTGTTTTCTTTTAGGTAGCTAAAGAATGGTTTGATGCCATGTATACTTTCTTTTTTACAGGTACGTGTTGTTCGTCGCGATAATGGAGCAAAAGTGGATATAAGTAGGGCTAATTTGGTTGAGCAACTAAAGAATATGCTGGATAATGTGCAACAAAGTCTATTTAATACTGCCAAACAAAAGCGAGATGCTTGCATTCAAGTGGTGGAAACGTGGGATGAATTTAGGGAAGCTCTTAGCCAAAAGAAAATGATCTTAGCTCCTTGGTGTGATGAAGAGGTAAGATAAGCATTTTATTTCAAATATTTCTAAGCTGCTGACCCTTCTGCTGCTACAATGCTATGTTTATTGATTCTTTTTGATTTGCTTACTTAAAGTTCTTTTTGATATTGTTTTGATAATTGGTTGTCTGTTTCTTTAATTTCATGGAGAGAATATCACATCGGAAGTGTAGTTTGAATTTATGTTCTACCTGGCTGTTATAGATTCTGACCCTATGAATGCTACTCGATTGATAGATAGGCTGTGAACTTATATGAAGAGAAAATCAACTTGGTGGATTTATTCTTGATGCATCAAACCTGATTTTTTACGTCTTACAATTTTATGTTTTTGCATTTATTTGTCATTTATATTTGATACATGGCTCAACACCATTTATAATTGATCTTCTGTATGTCCAAATAATCAAATAAATCTTATCGTGCTAACAGAACTCCTGTGTCATGTTGCAGGATGTGGAGAAGGATGTGAAGGAACGGACAAAAGGTGAAATGGGTGCAGCCAAGTCCCTTTGCAGCCCATTTGATCAGCCAGAACTCCCTGAAGGTATGTGAAGCTCAATTTCATAATGATAGTGGTCATTGCTGAAAGTTCAGTCTCATTGTTCCTTCAGTTTGCCCCTTATTACCTGTAATTTAACATATTGGCCAGGGTTTTGACCTGGCTTTTGTAACTCTTTGGATATTTGCATTGTCGATACAAGAGTTAGCTTGGAGATCTGTAGATTCCAACAGGAGTAGCTGCGAAATTCATAAAGCGATTATAACTTATTTGTGTTGCTTGTTTCTATCCTGCCTTTGTCATTGTATTCAACTAGAGGAGGATACATCTAAAGTAGAGGCTAACAGCAACTTGTGGATGTCATTAATCAAGACATTTGCTGTGTTAAAATCATTTCAGGTACAAAATGTTTTGCGTCGGGAAAGCCTGCAAAAAGATGGACATACTGGGGAAGGAGCTATTAGAAGGTGAATTTAGAACCCTTCCTTGTATTGTGCATGCATATTTTAATGCACCAACTTTACTTTTTGTTAGATTTTTCTTGTTTTCCCAGTTATATCATCAGACATTTTTCACTGGAGTCCATGTCAGGTTTTCATTTGTTCTCGGCAGTTGTTTCAGGTTGTTGGATGAGAAATAGTTTGTTTCCCTTTAGTTTTGATGTAACCTTTAAAATTTTATCTGCTGAATCTACACTGGAAATAATATAGATGCCTCTGAGGCATGTGGATTCACCTGTACTTTTTCGACCTTTCAGCGTTTGCAGGTTTTCACCAGATTCCTGGGATAAATTTATGTTCTGAAAAATTGTAATTCTTGAACCTGGGACAAGTAGGACTTGCACTGATCAAAAGTGCTAAAACGAACTCGACCAGCGGAAGAGGCTGCTAAGCCGCGGGACCTCACATTTTAACAAGTCGATTACCGACCAATGTATCCCTTCCACTTGGTTTTCTTCGGTTTCTCTTCTGCCGTGATCAGGGATCTTTCAGCAGAATGCTCTTTCTACGATTGGTGCCAACCCCAAGTTAACATTTATGCATTTTCGAATTCTCCAGCAAGTCTTCCAAAGAAATCTTCAAGTATATCGAGATTATAATATGGTACTACAAATCAAGAACTGCAATTAGAGGAAAAAGTAAATAACTTTATTTTCTAGCTTGTAATTGAACAAGCTTTGTTCAACACAGCGAAGGAAAAATAAACAAAGTAAAATGGAAATGAAGGGTTATACAAGATGGAGAGACAAGAAACCAGAATATCAAGAAACAACATTGTATTACAGAACCAAATGTGTGGCCGGACGACGATTGCTAATGAAATTGCTTGACAGCGTTTCTCATATCTTTAAAACCATCACATACCTCGAAAAACTTACTTAGCCTCCACAATTCTCTATCTTCAACATCGTCAATGAATGGTTTTACTGGAATCGCATTTTCCGGTTGAAAAAGATAGCAATGCGGGTTATCATCGACGATCACCACCTTATTTAAGTCCCTCCCCATCTCAGACAAGTCCTTCACAAACCTACCACCAACTACTTTACACGAATCTCTGTAAAGCCTATGTGATATTAGCCCCTTCAAGTCAAGCCTGTCGAGGACCAATGATGCATATTCCTTTAAGCCTGCGGTGAAAACCACCACCTCGTACTTTGCCGCCAAAGCCTCCAAGAAAGTGTCCACTCCTGGTCGCTTCAAAACGTAAAAGTTCATGAACTCTCCGTCAATCTTAGGCCTAACGACGAAATCAAACTTTTGGGGAGGAGGGTCTGGATTGGAATGAACTAAGGTCTCATCAAGATCAAGAAATACGGTCCTCTTATTCGACGATATCAAAGGCGGCAACTTTTCGTTGAAGAACAACACTCTGCAAACGTTATCATCCCTTCCGAATCCTTCTTTTAGTGATGTTTCTTCTGGATCACTCGAAAGTTTCGTTCTTTTCTTCAAGACCTCATATCCTTTGTACCGGCTATTGGGTGTACCTATACGAGCCAACTTGGAGAAGAGCCTGGCGAGGCGTTTCTTACATGAAATAATCGTTTTATTGATGGAGGAGATGATGGCTGAGGAAGCACCCGACACTTTCGACGGAGACTTCTTCCTGTAGCGGCGTTGTTGGCCTCGCCGGTCCTTTGTGCACCTGGTCGGCGTCCTCTTGGCGCTTCTACACACCATTTCCGGAGATCAAAATTAGACAGAGAGAGAGTGAATTGAGGTACGTTGGGAGACAAAATCGAAGATGTGGGTTTGGTGAGGATTTAAATTTTGGTACGGTGTAACGGTAAGTAGACAGGTTCGGAGACCGAAGCAAAAGAAATTTAAAGGAATATTATATTTTTTAATTAAAATTTTAAAAATAAGTTCACTTTATTTATTTATAGGCCCACCCTAGAAAATTTGGAGACACAATGGACCGTTGCATATGTACGGGACAGATTAGATTTGGACTGCCCTTTCATTTCCAGGCTAGCTTCATTAATATTTGAAAACAATTGGCACATTCATATTTATGACAATGTCTAAAAATAATATGGAAAATGGATCTAGCATATCAACTATACTAATGTGTATAAAGGCTTTAACAATAGTATGTCATTTTAACAGACATTAATTAAGAAAATAAGCAATTTTTTCTACCGCAAAAGCCATTTTTAAGAAAATGAATATTTGATTGTAAAATAAAAAAATACTTCTTTAATATATATGACTTTTTTGACAATCAAACACAGCTTTTTAAGAAGTTTAAATTTGAAACTATTCAAAAAACGTCTTTTCAGGTAGATTTTTCAGATAAATTAATAAGCATATTTTTATTCTCTTTTGCCCTTATATTTTATACATAATTCTCGTAATACTCTCAAATTCATTTTCACATTTGTTTTGGGAGTTATATAATATTGTTTGCCTTTTTATATGTTTTAATATTTATTTTTGATATTATTTTTACTTATGTTATAATCCATATAAAAGAT
>JANIHY010000002.1:62381254-62399164 GCA_027479065.1 Erythroxylum brevipes
GTGAGCATTTTGTCGCCTTGACGGACCCTCCTTTTTCCGCTGCCGATCCTTTAAATTTGAATGTTTTAGACCCTCCCATATCGTTTCAATACTGACATTATTTATATATTTTTTAAATAAAATATAAATCTTATTGCCACTTAATTAATTTTTAAAATTAATCGCTAAATAGATCTCACGACTACGGTTACACATTTCAAGCTATATGTATATATTTTAGACCATGAATTCCATTAAAAATATTGTATTGTCACATTCAAATGGAACTCAGGGTCTAAAATATATACATATAGCTTGAAAAATAAAAAATAATTTCATGTCAGCTTTAACATAGTGTTTAACTGACGAATGGCTAACTTAGTTAAAATTTTCATCTACTTAAGTCTGTTTTAAATGTTTTGAAAACATTAAGGTTCAATTTAAATACTTCCAAATATTAAAGTCTGTTTTATATTTTGTTATAAGCGATCACGTTCAAAAATGCATTTTTAGCTAATAAGATATCAAAATACATGGTTATTTAATGTAAAATGTTTGTTTATGAAGAACTAAAAATGGAATCACAAGCAAAGAATAAGAATAATACCGTTGAAGTGAAACATTCTTGACAATTAAAAATGTTCCCACGCCACTATTTAATTAATTATTCACTTATGCACCCCTTACCGTGCCATTAAAGCAGTTCTAGTTGATCACCAACTAATGGTATTTATCAATTTCCAAGACGTGTACAAGAGCTAGAAGGCATACTTCAGCTTACATTTTATGTTTCTTGCACATAAAATAGTTATAAACAAGAGTTAATCTCGTCTTATCTTAATGTCACTCTCTTTGTTGTATATGGCTTACAATAATCATTAATCACAACAACATTCTACAAGAATTACCCGAATGATCATCATCATCATCATCACCCAGTTTGAAATCCCGCAATGAAGTAAGGTCTGGGGAGGTCCGATAGTACGCAACCTTATCTCTACATAGTAGAGAGGCTGTTTCCGGTGGACCCGCATGCAAATGAGACAATATAAGAATGATGTGGTACACAGAAACAATAAAAAGAAAAAAGAGAGGGAATACCTGAAGGAGGATAGATCTGCGAGAATCTAGTATTATATAAAGTTCATCCCTCTTTGTCACTCACCAAGTAAATGGATTGGATAACTGGAACAGTTAATCCTTTACTCTTATCCGATCACGTCAAACTTTTATATTCTGAACAACTACCTCATTAAGGGCTAACTCTGACATAGCCGCCTTGATCACTTCCCGCCTCATTACCCTAATGATATTGTTATAAATTCATAAATATAATAATCTGATTTCGGAAAGAGATACAAGGATGAAGTGAGTTAACTTTAAAAATAAAACTCATAATTCAACTGCCCAACCTCCTCAAAACCCTTCAAATACGAGTATAGGATAAGGCTTGGTATAGTATTGTTGGCAAGTTCTTCATATTTCCTACATTTGGATTGGATTCATGTTTTGTAGATTTAGTAGAATCTGTATTCACTCACATATTTTGGGCAGCTAGTAAAAGCAAACAAAATTTACTCCCTAAATGTTGGAAACAATCAACTGAAAAACAGTGCATATCAATTAGTCAATGCAGACAGAAACAGGGCATTAATTAGTAAAGAAAAAGGAGGCAATCATGGCTTTCTGTTTTTTCGGTGGGTAGTTGAAGAAGACTTCAATGTCACACATTTCTAAGGTATTTCCCTAGGAAATGGATACACTTATCCCCTGCAAGTAACGAAATTATGACAAGAAAAGGGTTACTATCCAAAAGAGAAGATGACTTCTGCTACGGTCAATTGCTTCTCCAACTTTTAGTTGTCAAAAGGTACTAATGTATCCGTCTCTTTTGGATACTTCGAGCGCCCATAAAAAGGAGACTCTGTCTTGGTTTTTTGCAAGCAGAGAAAAAGAAACAGAGCACTGTTTGGGTTCCATCCTTTGCTCACTGTAGTTGTCCTCACTTGGAATTTTTCTTTGCTAAATTCTGTTCAGGGTATAAGGGATGGGCGAGATCTCAGCGACCAACGGTAATCATGAAGTTCATTTGGCTGTGAAGGATGATAATAACCCTCCCGCCTTGACATCCAAGGATTCATTCTTGAGCTTCTCTGTGCCTTTTGCCCAGAAGGTTACTAGCACTGGCCAATGTTTTTCTTGTTATCTTTTTCGTTTAAGCTTTCTGCTTTCTGCATCAAATTTTGGTCTCAAAGGTCGGTCTTTTTTGTGTACACGTTTCACATGATTTTGAGATCATGGTTATCTCTTAAAGTTCATGTCCAAATATGACTCTTTCAACTAGTTTCTTTGATGTATCACCAAACCAACTCGTTCTTCATTTGTAGTTGAAGATCATTACAGAATTCTGTTCTTTAGTGATTGGGGTACATAACTGACATGAGAGACAAGTTTGAGTACTTTTTTGGGATCTGCTGTATCGAAACATAGTGATTGACGAAATCGATGTTAATGAATATTGATGTGCAGTTGATAGCCGAGTTGTTTGGCACATACTTCCTCATATTTGCGGGATGTACGGCGGTGTCTGCGAATCAGAACTTTGATAAGGTGGTGACGCTACCAGGAATATCAATAGTATGGGGATTAGCTGTGATGGTTCTGGTTTACTCCGTTGGTCACATCTCCGGTGCCCATTTTAACCCTGCTGTCACTCTTGCCTTCGCCACCTGCAAGAGATTCCCATGGAAAGAGGTGAGAACTGACAACTTGACATCGACCTTGTTGAAAAAACCCAGGTGAAATAACTACAATACAGGACAGAAATTGACTAAATGGCCAATAAGTTCCTTTCTTTATTTGTCTATCAAGTTCCTGTTCCAATTTGAATACGGACAGGTGGAATAGGACAACTTCTGGTGAAATTTCAATTGCGTCTACATGTGGTCTCATGTAGGTACCACCTTATATACTATGTCAAGTCGCTGGATCAACAATGGCTGCAGGAACTATTCGATTATTATTTACTGGACACCAAAATAAGTTCACAGGAACTATGCCAGCAGGTTCAGACATGCAAAGCTTTGGAGTTGAGTTCATAATCACATTCTATCTCATGTTTGTCATATCAGGAGTTGCCACTGATAACAGAGCTGTAAGTAACTATCAATCCTCTAATCATGATCCCAAATTAGATACGGATGTATGATTGACATTGGGGGTTGCCTAGTTTATGTCGCCAACTTAGTGACGCTTCTTGTTTCACTAAATTATCCTGTCTTTGTAAGGTAGTTGAATTAGATAATATTATATGTAGTTGCCATCCTGAATCATTAGTTGTCTTCTTCTGTAATTTATGCAGATTGGTGAACTTGCTGGACTTGCCGTTGGTGCAACAGTTTTGCTTAATGTAATGTTTGCAGGGTAAGTAGCAAATCTTTTTATTTGTTTATTTTACTGAAAATATTTTTAAAAATGGTTTTCCATATTCCATTCCTCAAGTCAGATGGTTTGAATTCAACTCTTGTATCCCAGAAGCCATCGACCAATTGTCTTGAAGTCTATATTCTATTTAGGTGGAACTTTCCCTGAAGAGCAGTTGACAATTTCAACTTTGGGTATTTAGAAACTCCTGTTGCTGTTCTGCAGGGCAATTTCAGGAGCATCAATGAACCCAGCAAGAAGCTTGGGACCAGCAATTGTGTGGCACAAGTATGAGGGGATATGGATATACCTTGTATCAACAACACTTGGGGCTCAGGCTGGTGCCTGGGTCTACAATATGATCAGGTACACCGACAAGCCCCTGAGGGAGATTACCAAAAGTGGATCATTCTTGAGGACCAGACGAACTTAACAAGAAACTCACTACCAATAAGTTTTCTGCGTTACTTACTACAAAAATAGAAGGCAATCAATGTTATTCCAACGGTTCACTGTTTTTGTTTGTAAACGTCCCATGTCATAAAATAACTTTGTACGTATAGTTTCCAAGAACGTGTGAACTTTTGGATAGAAAAGATGTGATCGAGTTCCTTTATGGGTAAAGTCATGTGAACCAAACCTCTGAAGATATGACAGCTTTAAACTCTGCCCATAAACATGTATGGAAAGGATATGATTAGAATATTAAAGGACATCACGTTTTCTTTCAACTCTCGTGAAACAGATGAGTAAAAGTAGCTTCTGATACGATTCTGGAATCCTTCAGGATGACGAGTTATACAAGTAAAAAGTAGCTGCCAAGATGGATAAGGAACCAACCAACTGTTCACTTAAAAGTAGCTTCTGATTTGATTCTGAAATTACTTCAGGATGACAAATTATACAAGTAAAAAGTAGCTGCCAAGATGGATAAGGAACCAACCAACTATATACTACCCGCATGATCCTCCGGTCTTTTGGGTAAATAGAGATATAAACTAATAATCATGTGATTCATGGTTGGTAAGACTTGTACAGCCATTCGATTAATTTAGTGATGCTCTGAAACTTTTCATCCGTCAACGTTCAAGCTCCACATGATTCTCTAGTTCATGTAAGACGCCTTTTCTTACAGGTTAAGATCCCTTTTTCTTGTCCAAGACGTGGCTTACATCATCTGGAAGCATTTTTTATCAAGAATCTGCTGGGCAAGAATGTTAAAATAGTTTATAAACATTGGACAAAATTTTTTTTAAGGTACATTTGGAGATATAGTTAGACCTAAAATTTATCACATTATAGAGTCTAAAATTGTTTTAAAAGTTTAAGACAGTGTTTGATCTGTTACAGCGCTTTACTTAATATGTCTGTTAGATGTTCAGTTCTGCTCTGAACTAAAAAAAATATGTCAAGAATCTCACTCTAAGCAAGTAAAAAATGTCAAAATGATTTATAAATATATAACAAACTTCTCCTTTTAAGATATTTTTTAAGGTGAATTTAAGCTCAAAATTTATCATTTTTAGTCCGAAAATATTATTTCGGTTGTCTACCTAAAACCCACTCTTGTTGAAATACTATGCAATAGAAATTGGTAGCTTCGTTGAAATACATTTTAGAAGCAGCCTAGATTATATACTTTTCCTAATTTCGTGTATCAGCAAGATTTAGATTGAGTGGTGGTGTAGAAAAAAGTGGCAGCTTTGGAGTTCACCGGCTGATTTTTCAAGAGAAAAGACCCTCGTAGTAATGTCCTCAGAAGTCCTACAGCTCATCTGAGCCCGAAAGCCAGAATGGACGACGAATAGGACCGCTATCACTAGGCTTCTATACTTATATTCACTCGCATTCACAATCTGCTTAGAACAGGCCATAGTTGCTCGAGGCCTCGATGATACCCAAGTTTTCGTGACATCATAGAAATAATCTCTATCTAAAATAGACCGTACCTGTTCGGAGAAAAGATCCTCTGTCTAATATTATTCTGTCTTATTCTATTTTAAAAAATTTCAACTATTTATTTTGCGAGACTCACGCAGGATCCATATAAATAAATGGTTGAGATTCATTGGACACAATAAGACACCATAATATTAGACAGAAAATTTGTGAACACCTGCTTGAGGCTTTGATGGTATTAAAGTTTTAATTAATATCATAAAAATAATCAGCTAATAATCTAAAACAGACCGTACATGCTCGAGGACTTGATATCGAAGTTTTGTATAATGAGGTCGATTAGGAAAGACATCCATGGGGTTTATAACCTAGTAACTCTACATAAGAGCACCTCTTGTTCCTGATTTAATAGCTGAAGTTAATAAGCATGCATGAATATCCAAGGGAAACAATGTTAATAAAGGATGCCCATCATTTATCAACTATTAAGACAGGTCAGAAGATAGGAAATGAAATCCAATGTCCAGTATGTATGTCTTGAAGTAACTTATGGGGCTCCAGGAGCTAAATATAACACTATGTTGTCGCTTTTCCTTTCTTGTTAGATGTAAAATCTTAAAAGCGTTTTAGTAGATCAGTCCAGTATACATCGGTGGATGTTATCACCTATAAAAAGAGCTAAAAGAATTAAAGAATTGAAGAAACTTAAAGTTAGGGTGCCTTAACCAGCAGATTTGTTCTTATAAACAGATTAGTATTTAGTAGTATAACATTCGATCTTCACTTGTATCACATCCGCCAGCATCAACTTTGTTCTGGGACACCATTTGTATTGAAACTAGCAGGCACGTCCCTTGGCCTTGTTCTTGGAATAACAAGTGGTGTGCAACAGATGAGGATAAACAGAAACTCCATCATAAACAACATAATGCTGGTCCAGACAAATAAGGTTTTCCTCCAACACCATATAATCCTGCTGAAGAAAGGAAGTTCAGACTGAAGTACGAGAGATGCTTCATATATTTCAGGGATCCCAGCACCAGGAAGGAATGCAGCTCTTTGTTCAATTACCACCTTCAAACAGGAAGTTGGAACAACTCCTTCTGTAAAACCTTTTATCTTCAATTCCAGAGTCTGGGATTCTGATATGTAGCCAGCAACAAGGGGT
Source organism: Erythroxylum brevipes (assembly GCA_027479065.1). Lineage (NCBI taxonomy): Eukaryota > Viridiplantae > Streptophyta > Magnoliopsida > Malpighiales > Erythroxylaceae > Erythroxylum > Erythroxylum brevipes. The sequence continues at coordinate 62,387,724 of JANIHY010000002.1, forward strand.
GCAATCTTTAGGAAAGTTAAAAGTATTCGGATAGGCTGACTTTGGAATTTTAGCATGCATGGCTGGCTTTTGCTGGCAAGGGTTTTACCATTGGCAGACAGGAACACCACCCGGACCTTCACATTGTAAAAAACTCGAGTAAAACATCCATTCTTCAAACATATACACGAACAGTAAAGAGCAAAGCACAAAAATTTGGAAATTTTATCAAACAGGAACCACGATTTATGTCACGGTTAAACAGTTAATACCTCTATCTCTATGCATCAACTTATAAAAACCAATATATAAGACAGAACTTGATACATTCAGTATGTGGCATGGGTGCAAAGATGGGTATGTAAATTGATGTGTGGTTTGGGTCAACTGATTCACTATCATGGGTCATCGTATAATTAAAGATGAAACTCAAAGCACATACAAAAGGTTGGAGAAACATCCCAAGAGATATCCATGATTTATTTAAATAACAAAATATACAAACATTTGTGATTAATATTTCACCCGTGTCTACTCTGATCTGAGACCTCTCCAAAATATGGTCAAGTTATCTCAATACTCTGGCTGTAGTTTCTCAAATCTTGATACATCTCCCTCCAAGAATAAAAATCTATTATGCATAGCTTTTGAGAATTGGAACAGGGGACTAGAAGGACATTCGATGGGGGAATGTAGAAACTCCTACAGTCTTACTAAACCTCTTTGATGTATGGTTTTCCAGACTACAGTAAAAACTCCATACATATCTTTCCATCCACATATCTCGTGGAGTGCCCGAAAATTTCACTTATCAAATGTCACAACAATGGTAATCTACTTCACTGTTCAAAGCCCTTTCTGATTTAATCGGAATAAGAAAAAGGCCTTGAAGGTCAGGCAGTATTTCTGCTACATCTGAACTGCAGCAATTGTCGATCAAATTTTTATAGTAGAAGCTCTCTACCCGTCAACATGATGACATTTACCCTCTTTCCCTCTCCCTCCCCTCGACCCAACTCCGACAAAATAACCAAAATTGTAGAATATCAAGTACGGCGCCGGAATAGGTTTAACCAGAAAAGAGTAATACATGTTAAAAAATATTGAAAAACAGATTTCAAGGGAATAGTTTAACATGACATCCAAAAACATTCCGTGTTTAAAGAACCAAACGAGTACCTGAAACATCCCCAGATTTCGGTTATATTCTGATTCAGGCAATGTCAATGAAACATCAACTTGTAACTTGTGATTAGGCGGTATAGCCCGTGGTCCCAACTTCGGCATATCTCCATCGTTGTCCTTACCATTCACACCACAGTCAAGACTACCCCGAGACGATATGGGCACATATGCAACTGGACTGTTCTTTGTATAATCAAAGTTCAAACCTTGCCTTATTTGCATTGGTTCCTCCACCAAATACCTCATCAAAAACCCACTGATCACAACTGACAAAACCAGCAACCCAAACAAAATGGTACAAACATAAATGGACCACAAAAATCCCCACCCGAATGTCAAGAAAAACTTCCAAATTGTTTTCTGATCCTTTAACCAATCATTTAAAAAGGGACCGAGCATCCTACCAATTAAACTGCACAAAGACCCCAACTTCCGCAGACAAAGTTGTCTAACACGCCTTGCAGCTCCAAATGGATCAACAACCAACATGTAAGAATTATACAACACCCAAACTGGAAAGCTGACGAAAGTAAACAACAAATTTAGTTGAAACCCAATTGCCTTGAACACCAAACCAACAATAGACACAAGCAAATTCGATGAAATAGGGTCGAAATCTTCAGCCCCTGAATCGGTCGGGCCACCAACTAGGTCACCATTCGATACGGTCACAATTGATCCCTGTGTCTTCGCATCCTCCTCCTCAATTACACCGCTCACAGTCCCAAACGGCTCAACAATATCCTGACTCGTCCGTGCAGATTCGGAACTCTCCAAATTCTTCTCATTTTCCTTCAAAGCGCGATCAATTTTGTAACTCCTTTCTCTAATGTCAGTTTTTGGGTCATTGAGTTGGGTAACGCTCGAACCGTCGGAGAAGGAACCAGGAGTGGAGTCCTCGGACGCGGCGTCGGGGAATCTGCTACGGGATATTGATCGGCGACGGATCGTGGACACCGAGGAGGAGACCTCCGGAAAAGGAAGGGCGACGGAGAGAGTGGAGTCGCAGGTGGAAGGATCGTATTGGTCGGTCTCGGAGCAATCATGAGAGGGGAAGTCGTCGAGCGCGTCATGGAAAGAAAGGTCGTCTTCGTCCATGCAAAGAAAAAGATACGATTGGGACGGAGGGACTCTTGGTTTCTCGCTTCGCAAGTCGCAACTCGCAACAGAGTTTGAATGCCACGTCTCCAGTAGCTGTCTTAACCACATTCGCTCTCCGTCTCCTCAGCAGAACGGTAAGTCATACGCAACGTCAATGTCTGCAAACTCTATCCGAGCTATCAAATCAATTGATAAACTTGAGCCTAAGAATTTCAATAATGCTATTACTGTAGATATTACCTAGCAATAATCCATTTTGATGTAATTTGCGAGAAAGTTCGAAACAAATTGAGCTCATGAAAATCTAAGCTTTTGAATTTTGCAGGGAGAGTTATTCTTGCCAAAGCTACGTTAAATATTATCCTAATTTATTGGATGCAAAGTGCTTGGTTACCGAGGCATATCTGTGATACTTTGGATGCTTACACCAAACAATTTATTTGGAGCTCCAAGGGAATTATGCCGGGTTTATATTTGGTGGCTTGAGAGAATGTGTTACTTCTAAAAAAATTTGAAGGTTTAGGCTTGAGAGATTATAAAACTATGACTACTGCCACGCTTGGTGAGCCTTTGTGGGCTTTGTTAGATAATTATGAGGCCCTTTGAGCCCAAGTTATTATCTCTAAATACTTAAGAGGGAAGGATCTATTGAATTTACAAAGGCGTAGTGGAGGATCGCTGGTTTGGTGTGCTATCGTCAACGCGATGTGTGAGCTAAATAGTGGTTTTCGATATCAGATTGGTGATGGGACATCAATTTCTTTTTGGCACGATGTGTGGCAGGGTTCGGAGAGGTTGAAAGAGTTAGTCGGTTTGGTTTATGAGGATGATAAGGACTATTTGGTGTCAGATTGTTAGATTCGCATGGTAATTGGTGTTTGGATATGCTCAAGATAATTGTTCCAAACGAAATTCGTAATTCTTTACCCAAAATTTACAGGTTGCAGTTAAGTTTCAATTCAGATCGTGTTGCGTGGGGAGGAGCTGTTGATGGGGTTTATTTAGTAAAAAGTAGCTTTCAGTGACTGTTAAAAGAATTGAGAATGTTAAATATTACACAATCGGAGGTTAATTGGAGTTGGATTTAGAGGATTTGAGGACTGGAGAAGCTTAGAATGGTGGTGTGGCTTATGTGGCATGGCAGATTACATACTCAAGTGTTGAGGAACCAGATAAAGTTAACCAGTTCTGACATTTGTCCGCGTTGCAATCGGGAATCGGAGACGATCAAACATGTTATGTGGTCCTGCCCCAAAGTTTGTGTAATTTAGGAGTTTGTATTTGGGTCAGGTAATTTTCCTCCCTTTCTTTTTCTTGATTTTAGGGACTGACTTAAATCTTTTATTATAAAAATCTTCGCGCAATGGATCGAGTCGAGTGACTAGGATATTAAATTTGGAGCATATATTTGGGCAATTTGGGGGCTTTGTAACAAGGAAGTGATTGATGGAAAAATTTTAGATAATCATGCTCAAATGGCATGGACTTGGCAAGTTATTCATGATTTTGTTTATTGTTTTGCCTTGGTTCATACTTTTGATAATGAGATGGTTAAATGGGTGAAGTGGGTGCCTCGCAATGGGGATTTTGTGGCTCTCAATGTAAGTTCTATGGGAAATTCAGGTCCGACAAGTATTAATGGCGTAATTCGAAATGAGCAAGGAGCTTGGTTGGTTGGGTTTTTGACGTCAATTAGGTGTAGTTCGAATATGGAGGCTGAACTTTTAGCTATTAAAAGAGGACTAATTTTAGCTTGGGACAATAGATTTCGGAAAAATTTTCTCTGGTCAGATTCTAAAGAGGCTTTAAGACTTTTGGAAGGAAGGAATTTGGTGACATATTATCGTGCAAATATAATCTATGACATCAAAGTTTTATTGCAAAGAGATTGGTGTGTGAAAATGGGCCATTTGTTTCAAGAAGGAAATTTAGTTGCAGACCATCTCGCAAAGTTAAGGGGAAGTTCTACTGTCAATAAAGATCATGCTTTGGACTTGCCACCAACTTCTGCGTCTCTTCTGCTGCTGAAAGATGCAACTGGTACTTTGTAGTTAAGGACTAATTTGTGTTTGTTGCGTTTGTTTTTTTTTGTACCAAAAAAAATAAATATCAATATAGAAGTAGGGAAATATAGACATGTAATTTACATCAAACATTATCTTTATTAGTATGATATCAAAACTATAGACTCACATTCCTCAGTATTTTTTTCATGGCTACCAATAATTCATCTTATAACATCAATCAATTGATCACGACTCTCAATGTTGAAAATAACTCCTTCAATTATCCTACCCTTAATCTCAAGTTGGACAAAGAAAATTACCATCTTTGGGCTCCCACAATTCTTTCTACTTTAGAAGCTTATCACTTAGATCATATTGTCATGTCAGACAATACTGCACCAACTCCTCAGCTTGTTGATGTAGATAGAAATTCAAATGAATAATTCAACTTACACAATCTGGAAGCGTCAAGACAAGCAAATCCTTTCATGGATTTGATCACTCATCAAAGAATAGTGTCTTGTTCATGTAAGTCGTGCTTCAATGACTCGTCAAGCTTGTTTAATGCTAGAATGCACCTTTAAACTTCAATTGAAGGCTCATACTATACATCTAAGTATGCAACTTGCATGCATCTAAAAGGGGATCTCTACTTTCAATTATGTTGAAAAGAAACATTCTATAACTAATCGATTGGCAACCTTAAATGAACTTATACTAGAATATGATTTGGTACATAATATACTTTTTAGAGTTGATCCTAAATTTGGCTCTTTGGTCACTTCATTTTGTTTTCTTGTTGAGACACCTACAGTGGAAACTTTATTTAGGGTTCTTCTCAAAGGAGAAGCTTGATTGGAGGGCATTCAATAGGCTCCACTTTACTCTGCTTATACTGCTCGGCGTACCCACTCACAATTAGAGAAAAGAACTCAATCCTACAAAGGTGGGAATTCTTATAGCCAAGGATGTCGTACAGTTCGCAAACTAATTAAGGTTAAAGAACCTTTGGTAGTCAAGGTTTACACTTTAACAATAATTTAAATTCTAATAATGCCAAACCAAAAGGGACATTTCAAATTTACTCTAAAGTTGGACATGAAGCCTTAGACTGCTACAATCGCTTCAACCATAGCTATACTAGAGATAAAGTAGCTCCCTTCCTCCAACAGCTATGGTTGCCACCACCTGTGCTTTTCCTATAGATTTTAACTGGTATTTTGATTCTGAAGCAACAAATCAATTAACTGTTGATCTCAGCAATCATACTGTTCATGGTGACTATGATGGTAGTGATCAAGTTCAATTTGGCAATGTAATCTTATTCTCATTCTTCACATTGGCTCCACTAATTTACCCACAACAAATAAACTATTTCCTTTTATTTGTCTAATGTTTTTTACCCACAACAAATAAACCATTTCCTTTTATTTGTCTAATGTTTTTCATGCTCCTTTAATCACTAAGAATCTTCTTAACATATCCCAATTTACAAAAGACAATAATATCATTGTTGATTTTTATCCTGATTTTTTTTATTAAGACATTGCAAGGTAAGGTGCTACTTCGAGGATTGCTTGATCAAAGGCTCTATCGTCTATTGCCATTATTGCCTTTACTGCACTCCACAAGTTACTTTGCTAATCTTTCTTCATTCGTACTGGTTGCTTTCTTAAGTGAGCACACCACTTTACATTCTTCGCATGATCGTTTGGGTCATCCTCGTGAAAAAGTTGTGTGGCAAATTTGTTTTCGTTTTTCTCTTCCTATGTCAAATAAAAGTTTTGGCATCTGTGGTGTATGCCAATTAGGCAAAAGTCATCATCGTTCTTTAAATTCATCTCTTTTTTTTTCTAAATCTCTATTTAAACTTGTTTATTATGATGAATAGGGCCTTGCTCCAATCTTGTCTAGTAATGGAAATTACTATTCTGTTCAATTTTTAGATGATTACTCAGAGTTTGTTTGAATATATTTCTTATCTCACAAAGATCAAATGTTTGATTGCTACAAAAATTTCTAGACCATGGTTAATATGCAATTTAACGAAAAGATCAAACATCTTCAAATTGATTGGGGTGGACAGTACCGAATTGTAACTCCTTTCTCACAATCATTAGGTGTAATTCATCGACATCCATGTCTTGACACTCACGAACATAATGAGGCTATAAAACGTACAAACGAAGCCATTGTTGACAAAGTTTTCTCTCTTTTAACCCATACTAGTGTAACACTTAAGTTTTGGGAACATGCTTTTAGAACGACTATGTATCTAAGCAATTGAATACTCACACCAATTCTTTGCTCTAAATCACATTTTCAAGTATTATACCATTGTGTGTCGGACTATTTTTTGTTATGTACCTTTGTTTGTTTTTGTTTCTCCTTATCTTCGTCCATATAACACCATTAAAATGGATATTAGGTTCAAGACTTGTATATTTCTTGGTTATAGCTCTCATAATGGGGGCTATGTTTGCTTTCACCCTCCTACTTTTTGTACTTATATTACGTGTCATGTTTTTTATGAGTAAGTTTTTGTTTCCATCATTTTAACAACCCACACCATTATATTCTACCACTTCTTCTCCTATTTCTGTTACTTCTCTACACATTGCTATTTGTCTTCCCATAATTTCTGGGTGGCCCGTTGCAACTTTATTACCTCCTGCTACCTATATTCCTTCTCAGTCCTTATTAATCTATTGACAATTCTAGTACTATTACTCCAATTTCCATAAAATATAATATGTTAGCACAACAATGTTCACAATCCACCTCAAATGCCTTCCTTCATCTTCTTTCATTTATTGTCTCCACTCATCCTATGCAAACACATGTTTGAACCAATTCTCTTAAACTTTAAACCCTAACTTCCGCTTGTTATCATCTTCCTTTGTCTTTTCCTATTTTTAAAAAAGAACCCATGAGTTATAAGCAAGTTATTAAGTACCCTAAGTGGCAAAATGCAATGCAACTCGAACTTACTATACTTCATAAAAATAAAACTTGGACCTTTGTCCCGCCTAAACCTAGAGCCAACATTTTTAGGAATAAATGGATTTACAAAATCAAACATCATCTATATGGTAGCATATAATGCTACAAGGTTTGTCTTGTTGTTCAAGGGATTACCAAGAAGTAGGGGTGGACTACTCTGATAGCCTTGTGACTAAGCCTAATTTTGTTTAACTGGTCTTATCATTAGTCGCTACTTGCGGATGGAATCTTTGTCAAATAGACATGAATGATGAATTTTTAAATGGTGATTTGCAAGAACATGTTTATGTGCCCCAACCACTAGCATTTAAGGATCTGAAACATCCTGAATATGTTTGTCTTTTAATTAAGGCTATTTATGGCTTAAAACAGGCTCTTGTGCTTGGCTTCATATTCTTAAAGATTTTCTTCTCTAATGTGATTTTAAGGGTGTCATTTAGCTTCTTCTTTATTTTTTAGTTTACTATGGATCTTCTGCCTCATTTGTTTAGGCGTATATTGATGCCATATTAATCATTAGAGATGATAATCAATTAAAGCAACTTATTACTGACTTGGATGCTGATTTTTCTTTAAAGGATTTAGGTCCAGTTTCTTATTTCTTGGGTATTCATATTCGTTACGATCATAGTGGGTTTCATCTTTTTTAGGAGCAATATATCACAGACTTGTTTTTCAAACTCAAATGGATGGTTGTAAGCCTAATGCATACTGACAACCCCATATTCCCCTTTAAATAATGATGGGTCACTTTTTGCTAATCCAAGCTTATACCGTAATGTTTTTGGTGCTTTACAGTATACCACGATAACCTACCTCGAGATTTCATTTTTTGTTAAAAAAATGTACCAGTTTATGCATCGTCCCATAGAAGTCCATTGGTAGGCAACGAAATGAATTCTTTGTTAATTGAAATGTACTATCAATTTTAGGCTCACTAAATTTTTTTGAAGATGTGTGGTTTTGCAAAATATCCAACTTGATTGTTATTGCTTGTAACTATATCTATTGGTTACTTGATATAAAGCAACTGTATCAGTAACTATTTATTTTTCAACATAAACAAAAATAGAAAATAAATGGCCCACGTCTGCGGTGGCCTCACCTAGCTTAATACTTTCACTAAAGGACAACAATAGTTTTATACAAGGCTTTACTAAGCCGACGCCACTCAACCCTTGACACTACTCCTCGTCCTCACTATCTATGAAAGTGATTTACACCTAATAACATGACTGACTCGTGTTAGCATATATAGAGAATTTTTTTCAACAATCTTTTAACGAAAGAATAATAAATGAATAACCCAAGTGATTAAACAAAATTCAATATAAATAAGAACACTTGAGAAAGAAAAGAAAAACAACTTCCCGATAAGTTCAACTCTACTAAAATAGGTTTGAGAGTTGTCACCACACACTATGGGTTGATTCATACAAATAGCAATATCAACTTACAGCTGCAGCAGGAAGATATCTAGCATGACAGCCCACACAAATAAGCCTTCATACAAAATACAGCAAACCCCACAACACGAGTAACCTTGACAAAAATCACACACAATATACAGAACAACCTAGTCGTGTGCCACACAATGAAAAACAACACCTAGTCATTACCACTCTAAGATGTTGCATTAACAAAGAAATCAATCAACAAACATTACAGCCCAAGATGAAATTATATCAACATAAAGATAACCACATTAGTGCTTTCATGTATTTTGTTTTAATCACTAGAACAAATAGACTATAGCCTCACTTCAGACACACCTGCAACCAACCTAGAACGAGGCAAAGACCTAGTCACACATGCAAGGAGTCATGTGCGGATCATACACAATCTACAGCTATCATATGATGTCCTTCAATCCACTAGCGTGATACACACACACTTCCATTAAAGGTAGACTTCTTTCACACTTGATTATCTAAAAATTCAATTCAAATAAGAAGTATTACTTGGTTAGACCTCATTTTAATTTGGATTTTAATCATTATCTTAAATATCCAATAATAAAAAATGTCAAAATTAAATAATGAGATATATAATAAATATCTTAACAATCTCCCCCCCTTTTGACATTTTTTGTCACAAATAAAAAACCCCCCACAAATAAAATAATTGGGCATATAATCCACATGAGAAAAGAACTCCCCCTTAATCCAACATCAAGTTTCAAAGAACAACGATCAAATTCTTCAAGTTCAAGAAACATCAAAAGAAACAATAATGAATATTTATCCAATCATCCAATTTTCTCATCCTTGAGATAAAAAGATGCCAAAAAGCAAGACTAATAGTCACAAAGATACCTTAAAATCTCCCCCAGAATTGAACAATCACAAAAAACAATATAATGTCTCTCTTTTGGCACAAAACAATGTCAAAACAAGAATGTCTTTAATGCAATCAATCTCAACAAAAAAAGAAGCATAAAAGTCACCAATAGGTGCAGTAGAAGAATCATAAGCATGCCAACATGACAATTTACCACCAGTCAAAACACTAGCCAATATATCAATACTCACATGAAAGTCATTTGCATATAACTGATCAAAATCAAAAACCCCAAATATGCATTCAACAAATCATAATCAAACTTAATCAATCTCCTCCTCATATAAGCCATATGAACACATATTACTTAAACTCAAACAACCCACAATATAAAGAGAAACTAGAATAAAACTTGAAAAATTCTAGACGTTAACTCTTTCGAACCTTTTAAAAAAACAATATCGAATTATACTTCAAAAATGTAAAGCATACAGTCCTTGCGCCCCTCGAAGAAATTCAAACCTAAGCTTATTCCTCATCATATTATCTCAGTCATCAACTATCTGGTTGATTTCTTCATCTAAAGCAATTGATTTATCCTCAGTCTGAACAGTTTCTTCAAAAACAACAACTAACTGTGAATCTAAACAATTTCTTGTTTTTCCTGCACTACATCTTTGTGCTTGTAATTAACCCTTCTAACTTAAGTATGTTTTGGTAATATAGGTTGCTGCTGGAAATTTAATAGAGAGTGTATGGTTTTTAGGTTTTGAACCTTTTGAAACATCAATTGTAACAACTTGTAACATTTCGGTCTTATATGTCTAATAACTCTACAAAAATAACATGTAGGTATGAACCTCCTATTTTTCTTTGAGATTTCTTCTTGGATAGATTTGGTCGCACCAATTTCTTATCATTCAACTTATAACATTCACCTTTATAGCCAATGCCTTGAAGGTCTCCTTTAGTCTTATCGATTTCCAACAATTGTTCTAATTTTTCTGTACCTTCATTTAACATTCTAATTCTTTTTTCCATACTAACCAACTTCAATTTTGTTTCACTAAGCTCATCTAATGTAGACACCAACTTCTCCTCTAGATCTTGAATGATGTTTTTCATGGAAGAGTTTTCCTCCTTCAACTTCTAATTTTTCTTACATGTTTGGACTCATTTAGCATACATTGACTCATAGGTTTCGTAAATATCTTCCTTTTTATCATCTGAAGTATTGTGATCACTGTCATAATATGAGATTGAACTTTGAGTTAATTCATTCGCGTTTTTCCCATATTTTTTGATTTACTCACGTTTTTGTTATTGGTTACTTCCTTCTTGGTTACTGTTAAGCAAGCAACTGGACTTTTAAGGTATAAAGCAACCAACGTAGCATTATTCACTTCTTCTTTTTCACTGCCATATTCACTTTTTGATTCATTCTCACTCTAAGTGCTTTTATAAGATTTCCCTTTTCTCTTCTTCAAAGTGTTAGCACATTTCGCTTGCACGTGTCTGAAGTCTTAACACTCATGACATTGAATTCTCTTCACTTTTCTTTCACCCTTTTGAGTTTTAGATTGTTGTTTAATGAACTCCCACCGTTCTACCTAAAATTGAATCTATCCTTCTTTACTTACTTTAACCACTTGCTGAAATTTCTTGTCAATAACTCCATATCCTCATTCTCATTGAATTCATCTCCTAAGTTATTAATGACTTTACCAATCTCAACTTGCAATGTCAATCCTTTGTTCTTCTTTCGATTATCTGGTGATTGTTGTCGCCTGCAACCAAATATAAAAAGAAACCAACTTCCTGCAACACAAATTAATGTAGTAGTGGAAAGTCGGGATCGTTCCCACGAGGAATTCAGACGTTAGTAGT
>JANIHY010000002.1:62478102-62493939 GCA_027479065.1 Erythroxylum brevipes
TTGGTTCAAAGTGAAGCTTAGACTCTCCTCTATGCTTCCCTTCTTGAACTTTCTTCAAAAACTTGCTAAATCTCTTGAAATCTCCAACCCTAGGCCAAAGCTCCTTCTTTTTCTCCTCTTCTCCCTTCCATGGCCGAAACTCACTCCCTCCCTCTTCTAATTTCGTTTTCTTCCTCTCTTCTCCCTACTAACTTATTTCTTTCTTCTTTTATACTCCTTATTTAAGTCACTTAAGCCCATTAACTTAAGGCCCATTCACTTACTCTTCTTCTTTTCTTATTCTCCTCTTTTACTACTTAAGCCCATTCATCTTCTAAGCCCAACCTATTCTCTTTTCTTTCCTTCCTCATTAAAGCCCATTTCATATTCTCTTCTCTTTTCATTTCATTTGGACCCAAAGCCCAATTAACACATTAAATTACCTCTAATTCATTTAAATCAACTAACACATTTAATACATGCTATCTAACTCATTTAATCACATTTATTTATTACCTAACTCATTTAATTCATGCCAACTAATACATTTACTAACATTAATTCTTAACACCTAACTCATTTAATGTCATATGCTAATTCATGCTAACTTTATTAGATACTATATTAATTCACCCCATTAATCTAATCATGCTTGATTTATCATAAAAAAAAATTCTGGGGGTAACACAAATGAGCTACCATAGATAGCATCCAAGTTGAAAATATTTGAAGAATTAGTCTATAAGTGTATTGTAGTATAACAAAGGTCTCACCCATCCATTTATAAGAGGGGAATTTCACTAAAAGTTTTTAACATAAAAAAAAAGTCACCTAAGATTGGAGGATAAAGATTTTTTTCAAAATCCTAACAAGAAGTGCCTTTCAAACTTAAGCAATAAGCCCTCAATTTTTATGTTAATTAAAGGAACTCTATTTTATCAAGACAATGATAAAGTTCTTTTAAGATGTCTTAGGATGCTTGAGGCATTAATAGTAATGAGACAAGTTCATAAAGGGGTAGATGGAGCACATCAATAATAAAGATGATATGGATTATATGTCAATATGGGTCCTATTGGCTATCCATCTTGAAAGATTGTATAACATATGTCAGAGGCTATAAATATTGTAAAAAAAAGAAAAAAAATTCAACAAATTCTTACGTTTGAGTTACATTATATAGTTAAACTCTGTTTGTTTAAAGAATAGGCCATTGACCTTATTAGATAGATATATCCACTTTCTTTTAAAAGGCCATAATTTCATTTTATTATATACATATTATTTTACTAAATGGGTGGTATCTCAACCTTTGAAGAAATTTGATCAAATAGATGTGGTTAAGTTCATCAAGGAACATATTATTCATCAATTTGGAATTTCTTCATTGATAACAAGTGATTAGGAAAACATGTTTATGGTCCAAGAGGTTAGGGATTTTGTTGAAGACTATGGGATAACGTTGTTGAATTCAACTCTATATTATATTCAGGCTAATGGCCAATGCAAAGCATCAAACAAAAAAAATATTGAGATTGTAGAGAAAATTTTAAAAGAGAATCCTAAAGGATAGCAACACTTTGTTTAAAACCTTATGGGCATAGTACACTTTGAAATGTACTTCTATAAGCACTATCCCATTCACTTTAACTTATGGATATGATTTCATTCTTCCTATGAAAGTAATGGTTCCATCCTTAAGAATAGCTAAACAAAATGCTTTGGAAATTTTCAAATTTTTAGAAGCAATGTTAATGGAATTAGAGGATTTAGATGAAGTGCGACTTCAGGTTTTAAATAATATATCGTTTAGAATGAAAAGGTGAAAAAATTCTTTGGAAAAAGAATTCAAAGGTGAAAATTCTGAGAAGATGATCTATTATAGAAGTTGATCCTACCTCCTGGAATAAAAGACAAGAATATGGTAAATGGTCCCCAAATTAGGAAGGGCTACTCATAATTTATAAAGTATTAAGTGGTAATACCTATTGGTTATCTAGTTTAGAACGTTAACCTCACAAGTACTTTGTCAATAGGAAGTATTTAAATCCTTATGTAACTACCTTTTTTGAAATATTAGGGATTAAAAAACAAAAATCAAATGACATTAGTTCAAAATTAATATTTAGAAATAAAGTCTTAAAAATCCACTTAAAACTAGCTAAAGATTCACAAAGTGAAACAAAACAGGAAAATTTAAAGTTGGTATAAGTCGAAGGATCGAATTAGTTAATACATGAAACCTAGTCCTCTTTGGCTTATTCGACTTACTGCTTCTAAAAGCTGACTTCTACTTTTTACAGCACTAATGACTTCCCTAGTTTCTTAATTATTTGCTTGACTTTATAAAGCTCCTGATTAAGCTGTTATCTATTTTTAGGGCTTCTTGCTTTTCTCTAATAAGCTTGATTACTCGTTCATACTCCACAGTCTCATTTTCTAAAAAATCAATTTTGTTTTTCAACTCCTAAATTTTTGTTAGGAGATTCTTGCATTTAGTCACCTTCATATTATAATCCATTCGACATTGGTGCAAGGGGCTTAATATCTTAGAATACATAACCTAATCATGACAATATTTTTTAAAGGTTGTGAAGAATTTTTCAACTTTGCTAAAAAGTCTCCCAATAATAGATAAATAAGTTATTAAGCCAACATATAACATCATACTAAAAAAAGAACTATACTGAATTTCAGTCAAAAACTACAACTCTTATTACAAATGAGTAATAAAGATTCATTTACTCTTAACAATTCCTTATAGTTGATTATTGGCGGTGTAGTACTAGAGGGAATGTTGAAAGAGAGGTCTAGGAAACTTAGGTCAAAGACTTCTTCTAAACTTGTTGATGTGGTCTAGATATCTTTTTTTACAAGACAAAAGAATTTGCTATAAGGCTAGCATATTAGTATATTGCATAAAGGAATTCTTGTTTTTCCTCTAGCAAAGTAACTTTAATGATCTTCAACTTAAGAGAAGTACTATTTTTTTAGATTTCAATTTAATAGGAAAGGAAGGAATAGGAAGGTCTGACATTGTGTCAATCGAAGAATAAGTGGACTTCCTAATAAAAATTTTTGGGCTTGCATATTTAATGTTCTTTAAACTAGAAGTCATTGGGGACTTCGCTTTAATCTTTAATTTAAGGAGACGATTAGGAGCCACTTATTTTTGGGAGAAAGATTTACATTCTTTTATGCTGTCAACATCCAAGATTCTAAAATTTTTAATAATAAAAGTTAGGAATAAATTTTAAGAAGTGAAGCATGTTCAAATTAGAGGGAATACCTTTAAGAAAGGCAGAATTTTGATGAGATACTAAACTCTTATAGTTTTTTTAACCACCAAAAATGGTAAGCCTCCATGTCAGCTACATTAGTAGTAAATTTATCGAAGGAATTTTTTTTATACTGCTTTCTTTAAAAGGAGCTCCTACTAGGTAGTCCAAAAAATTTATAATAGGAGGAATTCATAGAGAAAGGCTAAGTTGCCTACTCTAGAGGTAAGTGAAGTACATTTCAAAACCCAAGGTCGTAGTGAAAAGGTTATGTTTTCAGGATTTATCACCACCAATAATGAAAACTCAAGGATTGTTATAAGCAAGAAAACGTTTATGATAAACGACCAAGCAAGATGATTAAAAAGTCTTGAAAATGCTAAGCTAATAAGGCATTTCAAAGAAGTGTTAAAAAAGATTTAGTAGATCTATAGACCTATACTTCAGAGATAACAGAACATTGAAAATGTCCTTAAGATTTACTACATAAACCAGTGGATAAATGAAGACAAAAAAAATCAAGGAATCTAGGGTTAAAAGAATGCAAGCCTTCTCTTTCCCTAAGTTCAAGGCAATAGGAAAAAGTCCAAAGTTAGAAAAACCACACATATAGGTTAAGCCATTGCAAGTGGAGGTTGGAAAGACACATCCTTAAATTCCTGTAAAGGAACTCTAAGAAAACAAATCCTAAAGTGAAAAACTTACTGGAAGCTACCGTTATTGATAGGACAAAAGATAAATTGATTTAAAAAACTTGACAAGTTTTTATTTAGAAATATGATTTCTTAAAGAAGCTTAACTATTTATCAACCTATAATAAGTGGAACATTTAAAAGCACTAGAGTCTAAACTAGGGGTCATTTCAATTAAATAAACAAAATCTTCCCTAATTACATGACGTTAGTTAAAAAGAAAACATCTTTCAATGAAATCAAAGCATGATCAAAAGAAAATTGAAAGGAGTTGCGCGAAGGAATCCAAAATTTTAAAATTGTAGATATAAGTTGTTTTGATATAAAAACATCAATATCAACTCATGCTTCTTTTTTTGTTTATAGGATTTTTCTCTGGCTTCTTTATAGGTAATTGATCTTAATACCCTCAATACCACTTCAATTTAATATTTTTAGGGTCTTCCTCTATGGACGTTGCCTTAGAGGGCAACACTACCTCCTCATCATAGCAAGGACAAGTGTTGAATATTCAATAAGATGTTGTAACACTTGAGAGAGGGAGTTCAATT
The DNA here is from genome assembly GCA_027479065.1 of Erythroxylum brevipes. NCBI lineage: Eukaryota > Viridiplantae > Streptophyta > Magnoliopsida > Malpighiales > Erythroxylaceae > Erythroxylum > Erythroxylum brevipes. Next base: position 62,482,603 of record JANIHY010000002.1, read on the forward strand.
AATGAGGAGTTTCCTTTAATGTGAAACTCTAATGAGGAGGAAAGTTGAGCTTAAGACAACAGATCAGGATACAACTCTTAACATGAAGGCAAAAATGACTTGAATAAAAGCTCTTTTAGTAATCTTAGAGTAGGATCACAATAGTTGAATATGCTAGTTTTACAATGAGTTATGTCCAGACAATAGTTATCGATAGAGTGGTCACTCCAGAATTGGAGATGTTGCAAGATGGTGTTATAACCTGGTCTTCCACTTTGGTAGGGTATTTCATTGGTAAAAGACCAACATTTCCATAAGTCCATACTTAGGCAATGGTTAAGTGGGGAAAGAAAAGGCTAGTTAAAACCCTGTTGATTGAAGAATACTCCTTTTTATTTAGGTTCTCAAATTATGCAAACATTATTGAAATACTAGAATTGGGGTCCTAACATATAGGTAGTTAACATATGTTTTGTGAAAAAAAGAGATTAGTTATAGAGTTGGATAAATCTAGAAATTGAAGCTCCCTTTATTAATTAATTTTCCATAATCTACCCCTAGAGTATTGGACACAAATCTATTTTGACTCCTCTACTGTAAGAATGGATAGAATATACTATGTTAGAATGTGTGCAGAAGTTAAAATGAAAGAAGAATGACCATAAATGATATTAGTTACAAGACTTGTCATAAATGGTAACTTGATCAAGACCAAAATTCAACTCTTTTATAACTGAAAATCAAGCATGAAAAAATATAATTTGGAAGTCAAGTAGAAGAGTATTTATGATTGGAAGTTACTTTTAAGTAATGGAAATCAATGAGTTAGAAGGTCCAATAACTTCATTGCTTTAGTAAGACAACATTACGCAAATTAATTATCTCTCACAATGGGAATGAGGAGATGAATCTTAGTGAACCTACAATTGAAGCCGAAGGGGTAGAGAATAGTGAAGTAGTGAGGGAGGACAATAGTTTATAGTTGAAGGAGGATAGTAGCTTATAGAAGTCTTAAACCCTTAATAAGTAGGATATAGGTGAGGAAGAGAATAATATAGAAAAGGAAGGGGAGATTCCTACTAGCTAGGATCATTTACTAGCAATGGGGGAGATATTCACCAATATTGGCTCGTCCTTTAAGAGAAATTCAAGAAGGAAAAAAGATAAAGTCAAGGCTAAAGGTTGGTAATCTCTACCTTGTTTCAACACTCATATCTTTGTTGGTTTGGACTATTAAAGGGATGAATGACCTTTTAAAATATCAAACTATTAGAAGACTTTTTGGAGAAAAAACTAGTGATTATAAGTTTTCTAGAAACCAAAGTAAAGGATCCTAAGTTCTAAGCTACTATGAAGTTTTTAGGACACAATTGGAGTATATGTTCTAATCATATAAACCATTAAGAATTATTTTTTTATTACAAAACTAATTTTGTAAAGATCTCCAATATCTTAAGTACTAATAAGATGTTTCATCTTACATGTCAATGGAATAGATTTACTAATTCTTTTGATGTATCAATCATTTATGACTCTAACTTTAAATTCTAAAAGACTAAGTCGTGGGAGGACCTATACTCAATTTAGAGGTTAATGAGAAGGCCATGGTTACTTGTGGGTGACCTGAATTGTGTTCTTAACATAAATGAAGAGCATAGAGCTAGAGTCAAATTTAAAGGAATTAGAAGAGAGCTGAGACAAATGGTGAATAAACTGGAAGTGTTGGATATGAAATTCATAAGAATTTACTTCACTTGGACAAATAATAAATAAGGAGAGTTTTTCACTAGGAAAAAGGTTGATAGAGTGATAGTGAATCAATAATGGTTAAAGCATTTTCTTGAATCTTTTCCATGGTTTTACATCTTAGTTTGTTCGTACCACTCTATAATAGAGGTTTTGAAAGTGTACTCTAATAACTTTTTCAGATCCCCTTTTAGGTCTTTTAACTATTTAATTGAAGAAGTAGTGTTTATGGTTTTGGTTTAGTTAGCCTAGGAGGTTAAGGTACATGGTTTTAAAGCTTTACAATTTATTAAAAAAAACTTAAGTTAGTAAGGGAGAAGCTAAAAGAGTTTCACAAGAGGAATATAGCTGATATAGTAGTGAGACTTCACACAACTAAGGAGAATATAAGGAAAATACAGGAAGATTGTAATCAGGACCCGTAAATTTTGGAACTAAAACATTTAGATGCCAAAAAGTTGGAAGAATTCAATTTATCCTTGCTAGATCACAACTATTTATTAAGGAAAAAGTTAAGAGGAAAGTGGCTTAAAGGAGGAAATACAAAACTCTAGGTTCTTTTGCAATTCCATCATTGCTAGAAAAAATAGAAACAAAATCAATTCCTAAATAAACAAAGAGGGTAATCTATGCACAGACAGAGAACGTGTAGACGGAATTGTAATCAGTTACTATCAGAAATTACTAGGAGATGATTTTAAAGGAGGTACTAAAGGTTGGAAAATACAATTACATATAAGAAAAACTATCAGTTAATAAATCAAGTCCTTAATAGATGAGGAAAGGAATCTATGCATTGACAGAGAAAGTATAAGCGAAATTGTAATCAGGTACTATTAGAAATTGCTAGGAGATGATTTTAAAGGAGGTACTAAAGGTAGAAAATAGAATTACATAAAAGGAAAACTATTAGTCAAAAGATAAAAGAAGCATTAACCAAACTAGTAATAATTTAATAAGTTAAATAAACCTTGTTTAACCTTAATCTTAGCAAGTCTTTAAGGCCTGATGGATTCAGTGTCCTTTTCTTTCAGAACACGTAGGCCATTATGGGGAAGTTTGTAGTTGAAGTAATATATGATTTCTTCTCAAGTAATATGATGCTCAAGGAATTAAACAATACGCACCTATTTTTGATTCCTAAGATCTCTAATCTTATGAATATGAATGACTTTCACCCAATTTCTTACTGTAACATAGTATGCAAACTTATTTCCAAGATTTTGGCAAGAAAGCTCAAGAATTCTCTTAAAGACATTATCCACATTACACAGGGAGCCTTCATTTTAGGTAGATCCATATCTGATAACATTTTATTGACGCATGAGTTATTAAAGGTATATGATTCCAAAAGATCAATAATGAGATGTGCACTGAAGATTGATTTCTCCAAAGCATTGATTCCCTATATTATAACTTTATTCCCAGATTTATCCATGCTTTTGGATTTCCTACCAAATTCATTGATTGGATTTATGCTTATGACTTAACCACTTCTTATAGATTGCTTGATTGGATTTATACATGTGACTTAACCACTTCTTATAGATTGCTCATTAATGGCAATCAATCCAAGCTTTCTAATGGAGCCAAAGGAATTAGGCAATGGGACCTAATTTCCCCTTACTTATTCACCTTAGTTGTAAGGGTATTAGTTTGCATGATTTAATATAGCATAGACATAAATATTGGCTTTATTTACCATACCAAACATAAAGAGATGAAGATCACAAAATTAGCCTTTATAATTGAGTTGATTATATTATATGGTACTTGTACATTCTCCTTGAGGCTTATGATGAATGTTTTGAAGGAATTTACTAATATATTAGGGTTAAAAGTCAACACACAGAAAAGTAGAATCTATATATCTGAAGATGATCAGAGTCCATAAAGATTGAGCTCCAACTCAAATCTGAGTTCACATCACTTACCATTCAAATATCTAGGGGTTCCTATAACATCAAAGAAACCCAAGTTTGATGATTTTTGTTCCCTCTTGGAGATGTTTAAAAGAAAGATAAATGTTTGATATAATAGATTTCCTTTTATTTCCAGAAAATTGTGGTTAATCTCCTCAATTTTGAAAAATATGCACACTCATTATAACTCACATCTTCTCTTGTCGAAGAGGTTGAACAAACAGATAGAAAAGTGTATTATTAAGAGCTTTTTATAGACAGGTATATCTAAATGTTCTAAAGGGGCCAAGATCAAATGTGATGAGTATGTTTAACTAAAAAGGAGGAAGGTATTGGACTAGTATCTTTACAGATGATGCAAAATAGGCTAGTGGCTAGAAGGATGTGGAGATTGTGTAATGATAAGAAGGTTGTATAGTCTAAATGGGTTAATGAATTTTATCTTAATGATAACTTTTTTTAACATTTGAGAATAGAAAATGAACATTCTTGGATCTTTATATAAATACTAAGGAAAAGAGATATGATAATGGGACAAGTTAAAGCCCTTTAAGTGAAGTTGTGGCATTGAACCAGCTAAGAACAAGCATACCTCCAAATTCTAAAGTAAATATAGTGATTCAAGCAAGTAACTAGAGTTGTAATTTCAGAAGAGTAAGTATATGGGAAAATTACCTTCCTAGCCCTTAACCAAACATCATGGAGGAGGACATGGCTATATGGCTAACTGACAACTCTAATAAGTTTACAAATTCTTCACGCCTTAATCTCCTAGGGTGCAATGGCATGCCAAAAATTAGAAGAAAACCTTGATACTAGAAGGCTCATTCATAAGCTAGATTGCAGTCAAACAGGGGTTGGAGACTAAAGATAGGCTTTATAGAAGCATAGATGGTATATATGTATTACATGAAATAACTTACGAGACTATTCCACACCTTTTTTTTCAATTTCAATTCTCTAATACTGTAACATCCCGTTAACTGCGAGGAGGTTAGAATAGTAAATAAGAATGACCAATGAGAGTTTAGAAAAGCATTTTCATGCTCATATATAATATGGCATACATATACACATGAATAGTGAATTTTTCTACACATGAAAATAATTATACATGTATTCATGAATAATTCCGGGTATAATTGGATTGAGTTGTGATTATTAGATAATTTTGAGAATTTGAATTTTATTTATATTGGAAATATTATTGATTATTGGAATTGTGATATTTTTTAATTTAGGTAAATTTTAACGAATTTTGGAAATTATAAAGTATTTTGAAAAATTAGGAAAAGGAATTAAAAGGATATTAGAGATACTTGGATTGTAAAGATAGAATTAATGGAGTTAGTTTCAAAAGAAACTAAGTTAGAGTTTAGTCATTAAGAAAGTGACAAGTGTCACTGTTTTAGTAAGTTACTTTTATATTTTGTTTGGAGTAAGTTCGGGTTATCTGAAGAGTGAATAGGAGTTAGTGTTTTTCCTAATTTTTTTTCTCTTTCGTAGTAACCTCCTTCAAATCTTCTTCAACACACAGGGTTTTCTATCAGATTCCTCTCAGGAATTTCTTTGCTTGTCCTTCCTCTACTCTACTGTTAAGTGTTTTTTCTACCTAAGGAAAACCAAAAGCTGGTCATTTTTCACAGAGGAGTACGTGATTTTGCATAGAGTTAAGGCTTTGGGATAGTTGAAGTTTTTGGATTTTTCAACAAGTAAGTAGTGAATAAATTCTGTAGAGTTGGGGATTTATGAAATACATTTGATGACTTACTGTCATATGCAAGGAAAATGATGTTTACGTGTATATATTCACGAACATAGTGTAGATGGGATGAAATTTTAGTTTTAGTGTTAACTTAGTATTTGATGGATTGTTTGTGATTAAGTGATGTAAAAATGATTTTTGGAGTTAGAAATAGAAATGAAATGGTGTATAAGATGAGTATAGAAAATTAAAGTGTGAAAAGGTAATATACTCTGTTTTCGATTTTTCTTCATTATGCATATAAATATATTTATGCTTGTGTATATGTGAGTAGATGAAGCTTTAGGGATGATAAAGAAAATGATGCTTGAGTTGAAGAGCAGTTGTAAAGTGATGGTTTGAGATAAGAATGAGTGTTTAATAAAAGTTGAGAAGAAAAATAAAGAATATAAAAAGGATGATATTATGATATACTCTGTTTCTCTTTACTGTGAATATGTATATATTTATATGAGTATATGTGAATATGTGAGTATTTAGAGATAACCAAAAGAATGATTTTTGAGTTGAAGTGTAGTTATAAAATGATGGTCTAAGATGGGAATGAGTGTAAAAATGAAGGATTAGAGGAAACATCGAGATTCAGAACAAAAGTTAACAATGCAGAAAAAGTGACAGAGCATGAATATGATGAACATGAATTTTTAGTTTTTGATGGTTTTTTATTAAACTTATATATTTTGGGGTAATATGAATGTATGGTGAATGAGTTGATTTAAATGGAGTAGAAAAACTAGAAATAAAAATTTGAAGTGTTGGATTTTAGAAAATACAATCTGGAAATTTTCTGAGAATGAACAGTGAGAGTTGAAATTTTGATCTGAACTTTCATGAATTTTTCTATATTTATATAAGTAGTTTTTGACAAAATTGTCTCATAAAAGTTGTAAATATTTCTTTTAGCTTTCCATTGATGTAAAGTTTGCAAAATTTGAAGTTCTGGATCAAAAGTTATGGAGTTTAGAAGTTGGGATATCGGTGAAGAAAAAGAAGTAGAAAAGCATCGTCGTGCAAAAGCACAACGGTGACTTTTAAGACTTTAGCTCAAAAGCACCGTCATGCAAAAGCATGAGGTGACTTTGAGGGTTAGCCAAAAAGCACCGTCGTGCAAAAGCATGACAGCAATTTTGGAGTTTTGATAGCGAAAATCGCTATCGTGCAATTGCACGATAGTGACTTTGAAGTTTTGAGAGGCTGATGAACATCTAATAGTTTTTTGGCTATAACTTCTTCATCCAACCTCTAAATGACCTGATTTTTGAAGCATTGGATTTTTAAGACATTTTTATACCTCTCAATAAAATTTTTTAGCATTATGAATTGAATTGAGAAAGATTGATTGAACGAAAGTGAGAGAATCTGTTGGAATGGTATGAACCGGTGTTGTTTTACTGAATACCCCTCAGTATTTTGATTATAACTGGATCTATAGGATTACAAATGAGATGATTTTTATTTGAATTAATCTAGAGATATAAGCCTACAAATTTTCTCTTAAGAAGTCAAATTGTGATTCAGCCTCTAAGATGTTGAATTTCTGGATGGAAATTATGTATAGTACACTATTTTTGAATATGGATAACCTAATAATATTTGAGGCATATCTTCCAAAGTACTGAACCAAATTGAGTGATTTTAGTGTCAATGGAAATATAAGACATAAAGGAACACTTTTCTAGAAGAGAGTTTGACCAAATTACCTCATTTTCACCATCTGATTAAACGTGAGCAGTAGACCCGAAAGGGGTGTCTTGAAAAAATCTGAAAGTGATTCAGTGAATTATGAATTGTGATTTAATGGTTTTATTAAGGTATAAACCTAAGTATAAATTATAATTAGATGAGATTTGATATGAGAATGATTTTGTGATGAAATTAAAGGAAAGATACCCGGAATTATCATGAACATGCATTGTACATAATCCTTTTCATACATTTGCATTATTGAACAATTATAATTGTGCAAAGTTGTAATGTTTGTGAAATGCGTATTGCATAAATGAACTGTGCAGGTTAGAATGTCCACATTCGGGAATTTCCAAAAATTGGAAGCAAATGCTAAACTGGAGCGTACTGTGAGTAGACTTAGATGGTCTTACCTTATTGTTTGTTTCATTTATGTTATGACTTGAGTGATTATGAATGAGATGCGAATTGATTGTGTGATTCTAGACAATGAAGGTTTGAGATTTCTGATGTTTGAATGTAATATTGAAGTGCTAATTGTATGTGAATGTGATGAACTAAATGCTTCATGACATGAATGCATGATTATAAAGTGTTTCTCAACATAAATGTTGAATACCGGACTAAGGTTCGACGATATATGAAAGTGAATAAGTGATCATATGTGATCGATTCATTTCATTTCATGAATGCATGAAACATAATGAAAGTTATGACCAGAGTAGCCACCGATCAGAGCTTAAAGCTCAACGAACAAAAAAAAACCTCGAGCTTAAAAGTGATTCAGAGCCTCAGGTTCAACGTTTAATGAGCCCTATATGGAACAATTATCAATGAGCCCTATATGGGACAGTTTAGGCACTTGATCACAACAAAGTAACAAATAGAAAGTGGGTCTCATGTGCACTGCATATGCATAATATGAGTGATTAAATTGTATTGAATGTGAAGTGTGAAATGCGTAATGATGTGAATTATGTGTTACGTGATTGGGTGAGCCATTGATGATGGTCACTTATTGAGTTCACAAAACTCATCCAAAATTTGTAAATATTTTTCAGGACTCAGAAGAATACCCTGTTAGACAAACGATAGTATAACTACTGCATGCAAGAGAAAGATAGAGGTCAAGATCAGTTGGTGTCTTCATTTGTATTTTCCTATTTTTGTATAAATTTGTATATTCAGAAATGATTGTACAAATATGTTTACGTATAATGTAAAGACATTCTTTTTTTTTATTACAATGGAAAGAGAACAAAAAAATCACAAATGACGGGGGTACACAGCCCCACTCGCGTCTTGGTGAAGCAGCGCCAGGACGGCTCCCAGAGGCTTGCGAAGAATGAACAGGCCCAGATCTAAGAAACTGGCACATGCCGTAAGTCTATCAGCACACTGGTTGCCCTCGCGCCCGACGTGACGAAGGACCACCTCCCAGTCCTGATGTAAAAGCCCTCGAATACCTGGAACCAACAAAAGATCCTCAGTTAGAATCTGCTGGGAAGAGAATAGGATATTAATGACCTCCAAAGAATCGACTTCAAGAACTAGGCGGCGGTAACCCTGGTTCCAAGCCAACATGAGGCCAGACTGGATCCTGTGAAGTTCTGCAGTGAGAGGTGAGCTGCGGTCAAATCGCTGTTGAAATCCACCACACCAATGGCCAAACCGATCTCGAATTAACCCTCCGGCCGACGCCCAATCAGTCCCAGGTGAGACAATCCCATCCGTATTCAACTTCACCCAGCCGACCATTGGCTTAGCCCAGCCCACTAGAGACCCACCAGGATAGGGCGACCCGGGGCTACACAGGACTCCAGAAGCCGAGCTCTGCAAATCCACTCAACATAGTTCATAACCAAACGACGACCACCTGTCGGCCAAAGAAAACCATGCTCGAATAAACATTTGTTACGCCAGGTCCATAAGTATCAACAAGCGACCCCAAAGATAACCGACCATTCAACTTGTTGAAAAGGCCGCATGTTGGTAAGATTCGTGAGAATCCACTCACCGTCCCCTTGGTGGAAGAACCTCGACCCCAACACATCCCTGGGGAACTGGGCCCAAAAGGTACGCACCCGCGGGTAATCCCGCGTCACATGGATCGTGGTCTCCTCAAGCCCACAGGAAGGGCAACGGTTCTCCGTGGTGAGATGCCGGAGGACGCGTTGCTGATTCGTAAGAAGTTTACCATGCGCTAAGAGCCACAAGAAGGACCGGATCCGCTGAGGCCTAGCTCATTTCTAGACAACTTCCCACACAAATGGCTGCGAGGCACTCTCGGGACACTCCTGTAACTCGTAAGCCGAAACGACTGTAAACCGCCCATGGGAGGTGGGGCCCCAGATTATTTGATCGGCCTCGCCCTCAGCGAATGGAGGTCGCATGGAGGCTAGGTCGAAGCAGACTGCAGTCGGGAGATACTACTGGAACATGGTCCAGCCCCAGGTGCCATGCCCGTCCGTGAAGTCGGCCACCGTGGCATACAGAATATTGTTGGGGACACCCACGATGGCTTGGTGGACCAAGGGTCCCCACCCGCCTACCCAGTTATCAAGCCAGAATAAAATACGGCGACCATTCCCCAAAACCCAACGGCTGCCTTGACGAACGATCGACCAGGCGACCGACAGACTTCGCCAGACCATGGAAGCCCTGGACTGTGCTAAAGTATAGGGTAAATGATGGGTATCCAAGCGGTATTTTCCACAAAGTACACGAACCCACAGGGCAGTAGGATTGACCATCAACGCCCAACCTAATTTGGCAAGTAACGCATCATTGGTGGTACGGAGGCGTTTGATGCCCAATCCCCCCGTGGACCTCAGCTGACAGACGGTGTCCCAGTTCACCAGATGGAGCCGACGCTGTGAGGCGGACGAGCCCCAAATAAAATCCCGCATGATCTGCTCAAGCTCATCACAGAGGCAGTGGGGGAGCCGAATCGTCTGCATGGTGAAGATGGGAAGAGCGGAGATAACCGACTGAGCTAAGGTCACCCTACCAGCCATAGATAGCGTCTGCGCATGCCACCTTGTGAGCTTCCTTCGTGCCGAATCCAGAATATGCTGGAACGTCCGTCTGGAGACTCGCTCATGAAACAACGGGATCCCGAGATATCGACCCAAATTAGACGTACAACTCAGACGAAGATGGGCCTCAATTGGTTATTGAAATTATATTGATTGTGATGTGTCGATTGAAGATGTTATGAATGAAAGTGGGCCAGAATTAAATATTGACTTCTACATATATTTGATTGTATTAAAAAAAATTATACTGAGTTTTTGACTGACTAAGTGATCTAGCACGCCACCCTCGTGAAACACAGACCCAGATATTATCCATCGATGTCGGGTTCGGATCTTACGGGAGTAGGATGCTACAAGTATATGATTTTTTTGTTATGGATTTAAGCAAAAATTCCATTTATCATTCCGGCACTAAACACAATGACGTGAGATATCATTGGTTGCTGTTTATGGTTAAGGAGCTACTAATGCAGTTGTAAAAGATTCACATGAACAAGAATGATGCAAACATGTTAACAAAAGTGGTTCCTGGGAATAAACTTGAGCTTTGTAGTAACCTCACCAGGATGATTTTCAAGTGGTTAATAGAGTGGAGATTTCTCCTTTGGAATGAGCTGAAGGGGAAGATTGTTATAAGTCTAGTCCTATTTTATAGACATTTATTTATTTATTTCCACTAAATCTAAACTTCGAAAGTGTTAGCTGCCTTTATAGATAAAAAAGAATGAAGTTGTGGGTGATTATCTGTAACATCCCATCCCCGATGGGAAGGGTAAATGGGTCAATTGGGTCAAGCTAGTAGGTTAAACTGCATAAGGTGATATGAGCATGCATTTGGCCTCTACTTTTAGAGGAATGAGTCATTGGGCACATGCACATATAGGTACATGCATTCATGAGAATTTCCGGTATTTAATTGTGAATTTGATATGTTCTGGTAATTCAAAGACAATTGTGTTTGAAATTGAATTGGAAAAGCTTAGGAGGGATTTTCAGTTGGGTAGTGATCCTTAGAAATTTTTTGGAAAATTCGGGAGAAAAAGTTCGGATCGAAAATTTTCCGAGTGAAGGACTGATTGATTGAATAGTACTTGAATATCTATCCAATGGCAATGGAAAAAATTAGATATATGATTTTAGAAATTATTTATGTCGAGCCATTGAAATTTGGAGATGAATTGGACTAGAAATGAAATTGAAA
>JANIHY010000002.1:62494039-62512096 GCA_027479065.1 Erythroxylum brevipes
TTAGAAATAGAAATGAAATGGTGTATAAGATGAGTATAGAAAATTAAAGTGTGAAAAGGTAATATACTCTGTTTTCGGTTTTTCTTCACTGTGCATGTAAATATATATATGCATGTGTATACGTGAGTAGATGGAAGCATTAGGGATGATAGAGAAAATGATGTTTGAGTTGAAGAGCAATTGTAAAGTGATGGTTTGAGATGAGAATCAGTGTTTAAATGAAAGTTGAGAAGAAAAATAGAGAATGTAAAAAGGATGATATTATGATATACTATGTTTCTCTTCACTGTGAATATGTATATATTTATATGAGTGTACGTGAATATGTGAGTATTTAGAGATAACCAAAAGAATGATTTTTAAGTTGTAGTTGTAAAATGATGGTCTAAGATGAGAATGAGTGTAAAAATGAAGGTTGAGAGGAAATATGGAGATTGAGAACAAAAGTTAAAAATGCAGAAAAAGTGACAGAACATGAATTTTTAGATTTTGATGGTTTTTGAGTAAACTTGTATATTTTGGGATAATATGAATGTATGGTGAATGAGTTGATTGAAATGGAGTAGAAAAACTAGAAATAAAAATATGAAGTGTTGGATTTTAGAGAATGAAGTCTGGAAATTTTCTGAGAATGAACAGTGAGGGTTGAGTTTTGATCTAAACTTTTCATGAATTTTCTGTGTTTATATAGACAGATTTTGACAAAATTATCTTAATAAAAGTTGTATATCTTTCTTTTATCTTTCCATTGATATAAAGTATGAAATTTTTGGACATTGGAGTAGAAAGATATGATATTTAGAAGTTTGTGATGTTACATGGGATAGGCATTCGGGACAGCTGCATTGATTTGAAATTTTGACCCTTATAGAGGCAACATTTGTTTTCTAGATGTTCATAGAAATTGTAGATATTTCTTTTATCTTTACATTGATATAAAGTTTGTAAAATTTTTAGTTCTATATCAAAAGTTATGGAAGATGAAAGTTGGGTATGTGACTGAGATTGAAGGGTGAGAGTCGCTATCATGCAAATGCACGATAGCGACTTTGGTGACTTATAAGCAAATGTCGCTATCATGCAAATGCACGATAGCAACTTTGGAGGATGAATGGTGAATGTCGCTATCGTGCAAATGCACGATAGCGACTTTGGAGGTATAATTGCACGATAGCGACTTTGAAGTTTTGAGAGGCTGATGAATATCCGATAGTGTTCTGGCTATAACTTCTTCGTCCAACCTCCAAATGACCTGATTTTTAAAGCATTGGACTCATAACACTTCCCTATACCTCTCCATAAAATTTTGTATCATTTTGAATTTATTTAAAAATGATTTATTGAATCAAAGTAAGGGTATCGGTTGGAAGAGCATGAACTAGATATTTTACTGAACATGTTCCAGTATTTTGGTTATATCTTGATCTGTATGTTTCCAAATGAGATGATTTTTGATTTAGAGTATACTAAAGATATAGATATACAAATTTTATTAAGAAGTCTAATTTTTATTTAGCCTCTAAGATGTTTAATTTCTAGATAGAAGTTGTGTATAATACATTGTTTTAGAATATGGATAACCCGATAATATTTGAGACATATCTTTCAAATTACTGAACCAAATTGAGTGATTTTGGTGTCAATGGAAAGATAAGACTTATAGGAACACTTTTTTAGAGAGAGATTAACCAAATTACATCATTATCACTTTCTAATTGAATGTGAACAGTAGACCTGAAAGTGTGACTTGGAAAAAAATTCTGAAGTGAGTCAATGAGAAAGGAATGGAGATTTTAATGATTTTAGTGAGGCATAAACCTAAGTATAAATTATACTTAGATGAGTTTTGAAATGGGAATGATTTTTTAATGAAATTAAAGGAAATAAACCCTCATGAACATGCATTGTACATAGTTCATTTCATACATGTGCATTACTGAACAATTATAATTGTACAAAGTTGTAAGGTGTGTGAAATGTGTATTGCATATATGAACTGTGCAGGTTAGAACGTTCGCATTTAGACACCTCCAGAATTTGGAAGCAATTGCTAAATTGGAGCATACTGTAAGTAGACCTAGATGGTCTCATTTTATTGTTTGTTTTGTTTGGTTTGATTTTTTGTATTAATTGACTACTGAACGTCGTTATGAATGCGTCTTGATTGTTGATTCCGGACAGAAGGTCCGATGATTGTGATGTTTGATTGGGATATTGAAGTGTTACTTGTATGTGAATGAGATGAAATAAGTTTGTATAATTTGATTCTTAAATGCCAGACCACGGTCTGATGATAAATGTGTTTGAATGTACATTCGCATATGAATGAAAGTGTTTCCTCAACTTTAATGTTGAATGCCAGACTAAAGTCCGATGATATGTGAATATGATTGAATGAGAATATGCAAATGTGATTGATGCATTTTATTGCATGAATGCATGAAATATAATAGCAGTTGTGACTATAGTAGCCAACGATCAAAGCTTAAAGCTCAACGAATAAAAATGAGCCTCGAGCTCAAAAGTGATTCAGAGCCTCAGGCTCAACGTTTAATCAGCCCTGTATCTCCTAAGCAGATAAGAGACAGTTATCAATGAGCCCTATATGGGACAGTTTAGGCACTCGGTCACAACAAAGTAACAAATGAAAAGTGAGTCTCATGTGCACTGCATATGTATAAAATGAATGATTAAGTGTATTGAATGTGAAGTGCGAAATTGAATGTGAAATGTGAAATATGTGTTATGTGACGGGGTGAGCCATCGATGATGGTCACTCATTGAGTTCGCAAAACTCACCCAAAATTTGTAAAAAAAAATTCAGGATTCAGAAAAATACCCCATTAGGCAAATGAGAGTATAATTACTGCATGCAAGGGAAAGATAGAGGTCGAGATCAGTACGCATCTGCATTAGTGTTATCCTATTCTTGTATAAATTTGTATTCCACAATTTCTATAAAATAGTATTTTGTATTTGTGACGGGCCCAAATAGTGATTGAAATTTTGATGTTTGTATTGCTATGATTGAAAATGTTATGGAAGAAATTGGGCCCAAATTGATTACTGATTTTCGCGTATTTGATTTTATTCAAAAAAAATTTATACCAATTTTTAAATGATTGAGTGCTATAGCATGCCATCCTCGCAGAGTATGGACTCAGATATCACCCATCGATGTCGGGTTCGGATCTTGTGAGAATGGGGTGCTACAAATACTTTCTAGTTCGTCATTCAACATTTGTTGAATTTGTTTTGTGAAGAATCAAATTGGTGTGAAATACTTAAATAAGCTAATGATATGACTTCGAGGATAGGAAAAGACAATTATTTCCCAATAACTTCTTTCAATTGTAGTGTTTAGTCAATTTAGAGAGAAAGAAACCACAAATTATTCAGAGTAATTACATTGTAAAAGCATGTGGTTGCACACAATACCATTTGTTGGATTAGGAAAATAAAATATGGTCACAAAGCATGTGTTGAAGTTATCTCATTACGAGGACAAGATGGAATATGTATGGAAAATATTCCTTTTTATGTGAATGTGAGAAGTTGTATTATGATCTTTTATTAGAAGTGAATAGCTTATAAAGGCTTGAACAGTTTTAAGAAAAACAATGATCCCATTGTAAGTTTACCTTCTTTAGGATAAGCTAATGAAATTCTTTTAATTTTCCAAAAACGTATTGGTTTGATATTATATGGAATTCTTAGAAAGGGTCAATAGCTGTAGCGGGCCTTGTCTCTTCCAGGATGAATGATACTATGAATATAACCTATCTACCCATTTAGCCCATTGATTTATGTTTTTAGGGTTCAAGAGCTTGAAACAAAGCGAAGTTTGGAGGAAAGTTTGACATATGTACTTTCCCTAAAAAAGGGAGTGTTAGATGAGAAGAATTAATACGTGAAGAAGTTTAGATAGTAAAAGGTAGACCGTGCTCTTGATTAAAGTGAAAAAAAATCCTTCTACAGTGTTGAAAGTAGGAATTCAAATGGTAAAATTATTGGTTAAAAAAGATAATTAGAGATTAAAAATTATTGTATTTGATTCTTATAAAGGTCAGAAAAGGCTTAGAGCAATTATAAACCACTTCAAGCTTTATAGCCTGTGAAAGAAGTAAAGTTAAAGAAATTGAAGGGATTTTTAAGAAAAGTATCAAAATTAGAAAAACACATCAACGATATTCAGTTCAATAAAGTCTGTTTAAAAAGAGGAAGAAGCGTGATGAGAATAAGTCATATTGTAAAAGTTACAAATAGAAAATATTGAAGTCAGGAAACAGGACAGAGACCGTTTGAGAGTTGACATAGGAATTAAAGATAAAGATTTATAATGAAAAATGGCGGAATCTTAAGAGAATAGCAAAGGCTTGAAATTTAAAGAAATTTTCAAGCTTCTATAATAGATAGAGAAGTAGGGATTTCAAATGTGAAATATTTTAATGTAATCTTTGAACCTGACTTTTCCTATCTATAAAAGATTGTTTAGAATTTTGGGAGATCCTTATAAGTGATGTCACTAGGCCTAACTCAGGAATTTAGTCTTAAATATGTAGTCATTAGGATGGAATTCAAAGTCCAACTTATAGAAGACCAAGGAATTTTCTATACCAACCAAACATATGCCGAGGACAATTATTGACAACCTTTAGCCTATTTAGACCTTCTTAGTCAAATAGAATTAGTCAAAAAATGAGAGCACAATAAGAATTTAGCTAAAGAATTCATGGGCAACAAAAAACTCAAGAAGTGAGAAGAAATATGTTGAATTTGTGAAATTCCAAAATATAAAAGTTAAGAAAATGGTGAAAGACAGTTACCAAAAACATGATTAAGTAGGCTAAAAGTTAAGAAGTTACGTGAGGAAAAAGTCTAGGATATGAAAGTTGAGGAGATAGTGAGGTAGTTAACTAAAACACAGTGAAATTGACACTTATAGGAAAAACTGTTTAAAGATGAAAGGGCCAGAAATTCATCAGCACCATGAATAAAAAAGGATACGGAATACAATCACAAAAATAACAAAAGTTACCTCATCTACATGTTTCTAAATATGATAGAGTTGTTATACTAATCTCGGTTGCTACATGCACTCAAGCAATTTGGAAGGAGAGGAATAACATAAGGTTTGAAAAGAATTCTGTTTCCTTACTCTCTCTTTAAGGCTTACTATAGCTAGCATAAGAAAACAACTGATTATAAATTAGTTGAACTCTTATAGTAGCAGAGGTATAGCTCTCATATAGAGAATCTAGTCCCTGCCTTATCTTACTTAGTGAAATTCATGACCAGAGTTCAGTCTCATTACAGATCTGAAATCAAGGATCTCATGCACAAAAATTCTTGAATACTACTACCTAATGATGCCTCTACTTGTAGAAAATACAAGGGTAGAGGAGATCTGGACTCACCTGTTAGAAAGTAGAGTCCTTTTCAATAGTTGCTCCCTCTTCAGTATTAGTTAAAGGAACTCCTTAGTCCCTCCTATCAAATTGAAGGGTCACTCTATAAGTTTAGATAATAACATAAAAGAGCCAAACCGATCTGAGACGCTTACCTGACTGAGATTCCTTTCACTGCAGATTTGAATCCTGAGAGCGCATCCTTCACTCCATTGGTAAGCCATGTCTGAAGAGTCGGGAATAAAGGATACATTATGCCTGAAAGTGCAAAGAATCGTTGTGTTTCTGAAGTTGAGATTTACCTAAGATAAGCTCCATCATGTGTGGAGAAAGAAGGAGAAGAAGAATTGGAAAATCATGCTATTATCCTCGCCATCAGAGCTTCGCCTCTCACCTACCTGAATCGAGAAACTTCTGTAGTCTTTGAGAAATGAGCAATTAGTTATACCCTAATTGTAAAGCGACAATACTCTTTCGTCGTTGCTCTTAACATCGACGTTTTTGTAATAGCCTAGATGCTTTAGTATATTAAAGGGTCTTATTACACGCGGCAAATCTCTTCAATATGTTAATCCCTTAATTCTTTTATGAATTTTTAATTTATCAAAAACAAAAATTAATATTTAGAGAAAGCAATTAGCCTACTTCAAAACATTTTGTTATTTTTTAGCTTTCTTTCCATTATGAATTTATCTTTATTATATTGAATTCCCTTTTATAGTTTGTGATTCCTTTTGCTACAATGACTTACTTTTTCACTTCATGTTTTATTTTAATATATTTTAACACTTTTGATAGCTTAGAAATATATAATTTTGAATTTTTAAAACTTAGTTATATCTTCGATAAGAAGACAAGTGCAAATTTTGGAAGAATTTTTTCTTGACATGCCTGTATTTTAGATTATTGCTAATAATATCAAAATTTAAAATTCAATTATATAAAATTTTAAAAATTATATGTTATTCACAATATTGTTTTAGCCAACTAACAAACTTTATTTAAAGTTTGATTTCATTATAACAAAAAAAAAACATTTTTGAGTTGGACTTGATGAACCTTAAGCTCAATTTGAAAAATACTTTTTATCGAGCCTTGTCCTGCCGAAGTAGACTCAGGCCCGGCGAAAGACAATACTTGTATACTTTTTCTCAGTTTTGTGGGGAAATGCTAAAAAGTCAAAGTAGTTGTCGGAAAGTAATTAGATGTGGCTGCATTGCAAAGATTAATGAACAACCGAGGCAGGAACCAGTCAACTTGGAAAACTCCATTATTGCAGTCAACAACATCATCCTCTACCATTAGAGCACATGAACCAAAACACCGAGTAAAATCACATTCTACAAACAAAGTTCAAGTCTTTAAGTCCAAAACTACCTCCCCACCCCAACCGCGATAACTTTTAATTTACATCGTGAAAAAAGTTGGTCAAAAAATGAAAGTAAATTAAAAACAAATTTGCCCACAGAAAAAAGAAAACTCATTTCTCTCACCATTTAATGAAAAGCAAAGAGAAAGAGAGGAAAAGGGGAAGATGAGCTTGAGCTCCAGTTCCTCAGATGCTTTGACCGCCACCCTCAGCAACTCAATCCAAGCTTTGGGACGTGGGTTTGATGTCACATCTGATATAAGGCTTTTGTACTGCAAAGGAGCTCCGGGGTCAAGATTAGTGCCTTTGGATGAAGAACATACAAGGGATCTTGATGTCTGTCAAGGGGTTGTTGTGCCAAATGTTTCTACTGATATCGAATGCTCTGCAGGCAAAAGGAGCATCGAAAGAATCCCAGTTTGCAGCTTCCACGAGGTGGTTCTTTCTCTTTCTCTTTTTTTGGTTTGTCTTTTGGTATGTTTTTCTATTCTTTTATTTAGGAATGCTCGAACTCCCTATTTTCTGATGGTATACTGAATCTTCTAAAGCTGGATTATTTGCTGAATACAGTCCCGTTCTTGTCGTAGTTGTGATTTAGTTGATGATAATTGGTAAGGTTTCGTTCGTGGTAATGCAGTGTCACGACTACCATAACTTTTTACCATAGCTTCTTATTCCAAATTAGAGGCTAATAGTAATTGCTGATAGTCTTTTCTGTCGCTAAAGGATTTGTGAAAATAAAACGGCTAATTGTCTAATTTTAGTTACTTTATGTTTGCATCCATATACAACAAGAGCAGGGGACTTTTCTCTTGGTATTCAAGTTTTGGATGTGGTTCATTTACAGTGTTCAAAAGATTGATTCATGTTTAAAGAAGTAGAGGGTGGCGTATGCATTCCTTTTGACATTATCAATTAATTCCATTTAGTGGATGGCAATATCATTTTGATCGTTCAGTCACCTAAGTGTCAAATTTTGTTCAAGATTGTTGAGACACGAGGCTTGAGTGACTCATCGCAAGGGAGTATGTCTTGACCTATTTGAGTGCAATTACAGGACACATTACCTTGGAATAAACAACATATCGTTGAAATCTTTAAAAATTTCCAAAACTAATGGGTATTTGAACTGTTTTTAGTTAATTTTCACTTCATTTTCAGGAGTGCTCAAGTCCAAGTTTTGTGGAATGCTATGACTATCATATACGACTGAAATGGCCTTAAAAAGGAAACTGAAGTAACTTTTTTGTTATTATGGACTTTTGGCCTGTCTGCTATTCATTAATGTTTGAAGACTACGTTGAAAATGACCCTAAATTGCTCATTGCTGCCAGACTCCCTACTCCTGCAATGGAGTGAGGATACCACAAATTTTTTATTCTGTTGTAACAAGATCAAATAGAGTATTATAGAAAGAACATTGACTAAAACTAATTAGATCTCTTTTTTGTTCTTTCTTTTGCATGTGTGTGTGCATGTCTGCATTTTCTTTTAGCTGTTACTCCTACTTGGATATTGGTATAATTCTTGATATTGGTTTAATTCTTAGGGTTAACCAATAAAGACTATATGTTTCACTAATTTAGAGTAGCCATTCCAAACAAAAAGATGATGGTAGCAATGGTACTATTGCTTAAATGTAATCAAAACTGGGAAATGGACAAACTGTTCATATCTTTCAAGCAATTTTAGTCATGGATTTTTGGCCTCTATGTGAATGCATTGTTAAGAATATTTGTGAAAGTTAATGCCTTTTGTTTTCAGATGGCAGCGAGATTTAATGAGAAATCAGGAATATCAAGTAGTAGTCCGCTTGGAAGCTTCAATAGCATGTTCAATTTCACTGGTTCTTGGCAACTTGATGCAGCAGCCACAAAATCCCTTGCCATGGTTGGGCATTTCATTCCCTTGTATAAGGTCCAATTAGCAAATATGTCTTTACTATTGCATGAGGAAGTTAAGCGTGCTGTTCCTTACTCCTGGGATCCGGCATCCTTGGCAAGGTAAATAGTAATAACCTAGTTGCACTTCTGCTTTAAGTTTCTTTTGATTTCAATTTGTGACATGAAACTTCTGAAGAAGAATGGAAGAAAAGAAATTATAACCTAATTATTCAATATAATTAGTTTTTACAGAAAATGCTTTGATTTGGGAAGTGCAAACCTGTCTCCATCTTTTGCTTATAAAATGCAAGAGCCTGAAAGTTCTTAGTTCATTGTAATCTTTCCCATGAATATCAGATATTGTTACAAAATTCTTTATCCTTGTTAATATTGACTTTTAATCATTTATACGTGGAGAAAAATGTACACCAAAATGTCTAGTTAAAGTTTTCACAGACTTGAATTTTGATTGACAGAAGTTTTCTTTCTTTTATTGAATTTTCTTATTGCAGTTTCATCGAAAGTTACGGTACTCATATTGTTACATCTGTAACTATTGGTGGAAGAGATGTTGTTTACATTAGGCAGCATCAGTCGTCTCCTTTGCCAGTTTCAGACATTGAAAGCTATGTGACAGACATTGCGGACCAGAGGTTTCAGGACTCCAAAAGTCATTCAAGTGCAGGTGCTTTGAAGTACAAAGACAAGGTTATCATAAGAACATGCTGATGTGAAAAACTTGTAACTAATTAAAGTGAATTCTCTGAAGAGTCAAAGTTTGAAAAGTCTTAAAAATTTACTGCTTTCTGCAGGATGTAACTGTCATTTTTAGGAGAAGAGGAGGTGATGATCTTGAGCAAAGTCATTCCAAGTGGGCAAATAATATACAGATGGCACCAGATGTGATAAACATGACATTTACACCTATTGTTTCACTGCTTGAAGGAGTGTCTGGTATAAAACATTTGGCTCGGGCAATTGAGCTGTACTTGGAGTGTAAGTTTGTATGCAAAAATTTCAAGCTCATTCTCTGATTTTGAAATCTGGACTTGACTTATTTTCTATCTTTTTTCTGTTCTAGTGGGGCAATGTTGAACACACACAAACATATTTCTTAATGATTTTTAATCATTTTTCCAAGAAATATAATACTTTGGCTGTTTAAGCTTTTTATTCAATAATCAAGAGTATAAATTGAGAAAAACTTTGGTAGCCATTAAGGTGAAATATAAAATTTTCATTTTGTTGGGAACTTATATATAATGTGGTATGCGGTCACATGGAAAATGTAAATGCATCTGGTTCTGTTGCTGCCACCAGTTTTGCTGTCTTCTTGCAAATACCTTAGGCTAACAAATTCAGCAGCAGATAGAACAACCTTTTCATGTCTTTGATAATGGAGAATGACCTAGAAGATTGTGTATTCATTATAGTAAGATTTATATTTCACATATAGCTGCTGCTGCCACATTTGATAATCTGCTTTAATGTTCTGTTTTCGGCCTGAACACTAATAATCCAATTGCAATATCTACCAGACAAGCCTCCTATTGAGGATCTGCAATACTTTCTGGATTTCCAAATTGCTCGAGTTTGGGCTCCAGAACAGAATAATCTTCAAAGAAAGGAGCCTGTTTGCCCGTCACTTCAGTTCAGCTTGATGGGGCCCAAGCTTTACATCAGCCCAGATCAGGTGATTGTTTTGTAGCCATTATTGTTGTGATACAAGTTAATGTCAATAGGATCATTCTGTTTAAAAGAGTTTCCCTTTTACATTAGAAAAAGGGGAAAATGGGAGTTGGTGCAATGTATGCTGAAAGATGATGAAAACAGCATCTGAGTTCAATCAACACCTAGGTTTCTTTTTTGTGATACTAGGGTTGGAAAGCATTGCTTTGTTTTCCTGAATGGATGCTTATGAAATCTCTAATTGACTCGCTGATGGAAACCAGTATCCTAAGAAGAGCCAAACTAAAGATAACCACGATCCAGCATTTAGAGAGAAGCTTTTGGACTTTTTAAGTGCAATGTAAACTGCAAGCAATCAACTATACAGAAAGCTCAGGCAATTTAAGTTGCTACTTATGTCAGAACCTGATGATTAGTATCAGTAAGATACGTCCATTTTGGGAATGTTTAGGAGTAAAATCACATCAAATGTGGTGTTGCTTGAGTACAGAGGGGCCACATCTCTGAAATATTGACCCTGAAATATGAAATGTCAGCTTCTAATTCCATAGAGTTAAGCTAGATAATAAATCAGATTGTAGACTGACCTCTTGTTGCGGTTCTCACTTCTCAGGCCTAAAAATTTCTCCGGGTGAACCTGAATTATGTTCTTCACAACTGTTCTCAATGTATATAGGATTCTTAATTTTCCCCATTTACCTCATGATTGGACTGCCTTCTTTAGGATAATGTCTTTCCTTTTCTTAAGAATTGTGAACGTGAATGTAATTCTTCTAATGTCAAAATATGTATGGTATGCAGGTGACAATTGGCCGTAGACCAGTTACTGGTCTTAGACTTAGTCTAGAGGGCAGCAAGCAAAACCGACTCTCCATCCATTTGCAGCATCTTGTGTCCCTTCCAAAAATCCTTCAACCACATTGGGATGTGCATATGGCCATAGGTGCACCCAAGTGGCAAGGTCCTGAGGAGCAGGATAGCCGTTGGTTCGAGCCTATCAAATGGAAAAACTTCTCCCATGTAAGCACTGCACCGATAGAGTACACAGACACGTCCATTGGAGACCTCTCTGGTGTTCACATTGTTACGGGAGCTCAGCTTGGTGTTTGGGATTTTGGTGCCAAGAATGTCTTACATCTCAAGCTCCTCTTCTCAAAAGTCCCAGGATGTACAATAAGGCGGTCTGTGTGGGATCATAGCCCTTCAAACCCATCTGCACCTCGGCCCAATGGAGCATCTTCATCAACTTCAAGTGAAAGAATTGCCATTGAGAAGAAGGAAGATAGTTCAAGCAACATAGGAAAATTAGTTAAAATTGTTGACACAAGCGAAATTTTGAAGGGACCGCAGGATACTCCAGGTCATTGGTTGGTAACAGGAGCTAAGCTTGGGGTGGACAAAGGGAAAATTGTTTTGCGATTGAAGTATTCTTTATTGAATTACTGAGCAAGTATTTCTGCAAATTCTTGCTGTCAGCTTTTCCACACGTGAGGCATCCTCAAACATTCTTTGCATAAAAATCCTTCCTTCTTTTGTTCTGTACATTGTGGCTGTTTGGTTTGTGTTTCCATAGTTAATAGTCACATTAAATATCATAATCTTATTTTCATTTGATTTCTTTTAAGAACTTTTTTGCCAAAGGACTGGACTGGACTGTCCAACAGATTCATCTATTTTAGCTGTAGTAGTCATTCTTTCAACATGATGTGAGCTTCTAGAATGGAGGCATTGTATACTGTTCCTTCTTGTTAGTGTTCATGGTTGATATTGCAGAATTTTATTCTTTTCCAAAACCCTTCTCTGCAGTCTTGCTTGCTTGTGGCCAATCCCTTTGGGCCCAACTGCAGCAATTTTATCATAACGGACAAGCTCTTTACTTTTTATGTCAAAATCAGGTTTTGGCTGTTCCGGTTTCAGGTTTTCCTTCATAAACCACTTCAGTATTATATCATTACAGTATCTGTATTACTTGGAAAATGTAGGGGTGTCTGTACGACTTGTATATTACAATAGGTAATATTAGAGCTTTCAATCTGTATCAACCCACTCCATTTAGCATAAGAAATGTTCAGTGTGGCCAAAATAGTCTTTCAGTTGACCTGGAATCATACAAATATGTCCAGGAAGTGAAGGATGTTTAAGAGAGAAAGGTCGGCAAAAGCATTGAAACCCAAGTTTTTGTATTTTTATGTCATAAGTGTTGGTATTCTACTAATTGTCTCTATCAACAAGATGATGCGATTATAGACAATAATTCTAATAGAATGCATGTGCAGGGGAAAAAATAAAGGTTAAAAGGCATTCTTTAAAAATTTGGAAAGTGGAAAGGTTCAACTGTACAAGGTGAGAAAACATGTCTGTTGTTTAGGAGGAAATGGACATGGATGCCTCCTCCTAATTGTAACTAATGATGTCATGTCAGCCACTTCAATTACAACCACCATTTTTATTTGGAACAGTCTCGGTTTAGTAAAATAAGACCGTGTATTATTAGATCTTTCTAAATTTAGCATTTTTGTAGAACTCTCACCAGATATTATTGTTGTTGTTTGTAGTTTTATTCAATAATGATCTAAATCTAATACAGTTAAACATTATTTAAAACCATGATATTTACAGCAAAGAAAATGGCCATCATCTACATTTTTATAAAACCTTTTCTTTGAAAATAAAGTCAGTAAGTTCTGAAACGCTTACATAGACTTTAGTGCTTCAATATGCTTAAGAAATCAGCCTTTGAATCAATCTGTCACAATCTAAGTGCCGGCGAAATGAGAAGTAAGCTTATACTTAATGCTGTATATATGCAAATGAAGAATGTCTGTTATCAACTATTACCCTTTTGCAGCGTTTCATATTTCTAACCAGGTTTCACTTTCAAGTGACAAAATAATGGGAAATTGTTGACACTGACTCACTGGCATTAGTTAGCACTTGGAATTATCAGAAAATGTTACTCGATTAAATCTTTTCCTGATGTTTGAGTCCTAAAAATCATAGGAGGAGGACAAAATTAAGTTAGGAATGGCTTATACAGTGTTCTATTCTAGATGTGACATACGAATAACTTATTGGTTTTTCAGGATACAAGTCATTGTCTAACGAATGCTTGAACATGAACAATAGACCAAGCTTTTTAATTGTTTAGGTAGGAAAAGATGTACAAAAACGAAATTTTTTTTTACAAACGGTCGAATAACCCAAGGAACGCCTTATATAACAGTAGCTTCATCCTTTACTATGGCACAAATTTGATCTCCGTCTTCACACTTTCTGAGGTTGGAACCTTAGCACCCTTGTGCTGTGCCATGGTACTTGCATTTCTTTACAGTCTTGTACAATTGCAATCTCTAGCTACCTATTTAAAGTTTTCAGTGCTCATGAACGATCCTTTTTTGACTGGTTTACAGGAGAAAAACGATGTTGTTATAGGAAAGGTGGACTGGAAGGGAAGGCAAGCATTGAGGCACAGACATGGAGGACCAAGAACTGCTATTCTCCCATTAGGCATATATCTAAATATAGTTTATTGAACAAGGCTTAGTCTGGCGATACAAATTCCATTAAGAGGTTTTTATGGCTCATTTTGTTGTTTTCTTTCTCTTTGCAGCCACCTTTGCATTGGAAAACATGTCGGGTGTAGCACTGGCAGTAAACTTGGTGACTTACATCTATGGCACAATGCACTTTGACTTACTAGATTCAGCTAATGAGCTAACCAACTTCATGGGTGTTTCCTACATCCTCTCTATTCTGATGGCTCTCCTGGCAGACGCTTTCGTTGGCAGATTGAAAATTGGGATACTTTCAGGATGTCTCGAGTTCGTTGTAAGCATTTAACTTTACATTCAATCAATCATGTTCATTATCCTACAAACAAAACATATTTTGTGATAATGGAGATGGTAATGAACAATAAACAGTGCGTGCATGTTCAAGGTTCATGGAGTAGCGTACATATATAGTTCTCAACTTCTAACGTATGATGTAACTTATGAGGCAGGGGCTTGTATTGCTAGCAGTTCAAGCTCATTACTCCAAATTGCGGCCGCCTGCTTGCGATATGCATAATCCAGCAGTTCACTGCGAGCATGTTGTAGGTGGAAAAGCTGCACTATTTTTTGTTAGCCTATACCTGCTTGCTCTTGGCAGTTCTGGAATCAAGGCTGCGGTCCCTGCACATGGAGCTGATCAATTTGATGAGAAAGACCCAAAAGAGGACCAGCAGATGTCCAGCTATTTTAACTATGTCTTGTTTGCGTTGTGCTGTGGCGGTGTTGTTGGATTAACCCTCCTTGTTTGGGTTCAAGATCACAAGGGATGGGACTGGGGATTTACAATCTGTGCTCTTGCCTTGTTCTTGGGGGTAACCACACTTCTAGCTGGACTGCCAATGTATCGCATACAAGTCGTTCGAGGATCAAGCGTGCTTCTGGAAATTATACAGGTATGCCGTCTCTGCCAGTCGATTTACAAGGTGTAAGAATTATGGAAGATGTGGATAAGAAACTGATAATTCTGCTGCTCATTCTTTGTTTCTGATCCCTTCAGGTTTATGTTGCATCATTCCTCAACAGAAAATTTCAACTTCCTGACGACCCATCAGAGCTCTACGAGATTAGTAACAAGGAAGAGGCAATGGATATGGAGTTTCTACCTCATACAGATACTTTAAGGTTATCCCCCTCTTAATTAATAACGCGTCATTGGGTTAAAAGTCTGCATCTCACCAATTGAAAATTGTTTTCAGGTGGATGGACAAAGCCGCCATACTAACAGCATCTGCAGAGCAAACTGGTAGGCCTGAAACTCAACGTCCATGGAAATTATGCAGGGTTACACAGGTCGAAAACGCGAAAATCTTACTTTCCGTTCTACCAATTTTCTGCTGCACAATTATTATGACCCTTTGCCTAGCACAACTCCAAACCTTCTCAATCTATCAAGGTCGAACCATGGACAACCGCATCAGCAAACATTTTGACCTACCACCAGCCTCTATACCAATAATCCCAGTACTTTTCCTTGTCATCTTGATCCCCATGTACGACCGAATAATCGTCCCACTTCTACAAAAGATCACAGGCATTCCCACTGGCATAACTCACCTTCAGCGCATAGGGGTTGGCCTAGTTCTTTCTTGTTTATCCATGGCCACAGCTGCTTTTGTGGAAGTGAAAAGAAAAGGAGTCGCCAGAGACCACAACATGCTCGACGCTGTGCCTGGATTTCAGCAACTGCCCATGAAAATACACTGGCTAGCGATTCAATACTTTGTATTTGGAGTTGCAGACATGTTCACATACGTAGGTCTTCTAGAGTTCTTCTATGAAGAAGCACCAAAAGCTCTCAAATCCCTTTCTACTTGCTTCCTCTGGACTTCAATGGCACTTGGGTACTTATTTAGTAGCATAGTTGTTAATATAGTGAACAGCGCTACCAGAGGAATTACTAGAAGTGGAGGCTGGTTAGCAGGGAACAATCTTAACAGGGATCATCTGAATCTTTTCTTCTGGTTGCTAGCCTTAATGAGTTTCATCAACTTCTGTATCTATGTGTTTGTTGCTAAAAGATACAAGTACAGGCCTAAGGATTTTGTGGACTCGAATGAAACTAAGGGTCAGGCTTAAACCGGAGAACAAGAAGCATTCTGCCTGGAGAAGACAAAGAACTGATGAGGAACGAAGACTAAGATCCTTTTTCTAATTTCGTGTAAAAGGAAAATATTTCAATGACATAATAAAATTTCTATAATTAAAAATTGATGTCTATTTTTTTTATTATAAAATTCCAAAAATTGATAAAATTCCAAAAATCATGTTAGTTTCTAACACCCACTGTAAACTTGATTTGTGTAAATCCCAAGTATTGTTTGTTATATAAGGGGCTTAGTAAAATTGTAATCAACTTGATCAAAGTTACTCCAAATGAATCTCCTTCTTAGGAATGTATTCTAAAAAAAATTAAAACCTTGCGTTAATATACTTGCTTATATCGTAGAATACTAAATTCTTTGCTAAGGCTTGAGCCGATTTATTGTTAACCATGTTCTTCATAGCTTTAATTTGCTTCTAAATGAAGCTCTTTCAACAACTTATATTGACAAGTATAGGAAGTAGTTGCAACATACCTCGATTCACATGTAAAGAGTGTGATTATGAGTTTTTCTTTAAACAACTAGATATTGCATTGTATCTTAAAAGAAAACAAGCTTTTTATTATCAAGATCTCCAATAAAATCACTATCACAAAAATCTATTAAGTTAAAGGATTTGGAAGATGAGCAAAACATACCATACTCAATTGTATCTTTAATATTTCGAAGAATTTTTTTAGACACATTTAAATGAAATTTAGATGGTGTCTTTATAAATTTACTGGCTAGCAATTCCAAATGCAAATAAGATATCTAGTCATGTATAAGTCAAGTACCTCAAGTTTCCTATAAAACTTTTGAATAAAGTTTGGATCTATCTTCTCTTGTCCATCAGAATAGGATAGATTTGTTCCACACTCTATTGGAGTGTTAAATGGCCTAATATCTTGAATTTCTTAAGCATCTCTTTTGCATAACCTTCTTGAGTGATCAAAATTCCATTCATTATTGCTTTAAGACATCAATCCCATGTCACACATCTTAAACTCTTGGTTTATAAAATATTTGAACCTTTTAAACACCTTTTGATTGTTGCCTATGAAGATAAGATCATCTATATGGATACAAACAAGTAATAAAATAAGTTTATCCTTTTTTAACATAAAGAACACGTTCATGTAAGCATATAGTGAAACTATTCTCTTTAAAATAATTGTCAATTTAGTTATTCCAAGCTTTTGGCACTTTATTAAGTTTACATACCATCTTCGTTAACTTCAACTCATTATCTTTTTAGCCTTCAACCATATACATATTGTTTGCTTATTCTTCCTCTAAATAATCATCGTAGAAATTGGGCTTGACATCTAATTGTTGAATTCTCTTATGATGTTAGACAACAAGACATATTAATAAATGAATTATTCCTTGGCGAGTAATAAGGCTAAATTCCTCTTCATAGTATATGCTTTACTTTTGCTTGTACCCTTTGACAATAAGTGTTAGGCCCCAAATTTTTTTTTATTTTTATGGATTTATTTAATTATTCACTTACTTTAATTAATTATATTTTGCTTCAATTGATTTAATTATGTGTTTAAATAGATATGTTTTATTGAGTCTCGGAATTATTAAGTATGAGTGGGAAATAGAATTTGAAATTAAATGAAGGCTTGAGCTTAATATTGAAAGGATGGGGCTTTAGAGGAATAAATGGATTTAAGTGTAGTAGGCTTGGAGGAGGAGAGCCCAAATGAAATGCAAGTGAGCTTGAAAGAATGGGCTTTGGGAATGGATGGAAAAGTAGAAGGAGGAGAGCCCAATAGAGTTGCTTGTGAGTTATAAGAAGGAGAGCTCCAAAACTATGTAGTTTTGGGAGGAGGGCTTTAAGTTGAGATATATAAAAGAGTTAAAGAGTTAAGTTATTAGAGAAGAGAAGTAGCAAAGTGTCGTAAGTCACTTGAAGGAAGAAAGTTAAAAACGTGAGCTAGCAAGGAGAGGAGAGCTTCGGCCAAGAGAGCAAGGGAGAGCCGTAGGAGGCTTGGAGGAAAGAAGAAAGAAGAAGAAAGAAGGAGAAAAAGAGAAGAAATCTTCTTGTGAGAGGTGAGTTCT
>JANIHY010000002.1:62573451-62593725 GCA_027479065.1 Erythroxylum brevipes
GTTCTTGTACGAGGAGAGTTTAGAGCTCGCCTGTGAGATAACCCTCTCGGTTCTGAAGAAGGGCCACGAGCTCTATGGCCATTAACTTACATCAACCGCCTTAATAGTCTTTGAAAAGATATTTTCTACCGTTTCAATTCTTGAATCCTTTACAAACCCACCACTAGGTCGCCTAATTCTTGAGCTTTTGGTCTTCAAATTGATTTTTGAGTGTGTACATTTCTAAGTTGAACTGAAAGCCAGTCCTTTGAAGCAGCTAGCTGTTGGGTGTTTTTGGTGTCAAGATTAAGTCTTTCCGGACTAGGGTTTAAGCTTTATTTTTCCTCTCTCGTTACATGAACAAAGAATTCAATATGAAGCTTTATTTCGTCCGGTTATAGTCCAGAAAGAATAAGCTTCCTGTAAATTTTTAAGCTTTCTCCACTTTTATTTGGTGGGTGGGGTTTTGTTGAAATGGAAACTAAGAACCCTGTTAGGTTCACTTTATTAAAGCAATCGTCTTTAGCGCCGGAGAGGAACAGGGACGATGTGGGTCTGGAGCATGACGAATCGGGGGAGGTTGATCCGGGTCTGCGTTTAATGTACTTGACCAATGAGGGGGATTTGGAAGGAATTCGAGAGCTGTTGGATTCGGGTGTTGATGTCAATTTTAGAGATATTGATGGCAGGACTGCGCTCCATATTGCGGCCTGTCAGGGGTTGTCGGCCGTCGTCGCTTTATTGCTCGATAAAGGGGCTGAGATTGACCCCAAAGATCGGTGGGGCAGCACGGTAAGTTCTCACTAGTGTTTATTTTTACTGTGATTGTGATTGTAATAGATATGGTATCAATTGTCTTCTTGATATTTTTGTCGAGTTTTAACGATGGGTATGTGGTTATGTCGAGTGGTTATGTAATTTACTTCCTCTAAGTACAAGTTGTGAAATGAGAAAGGGAATCTGTGTTGGGAATGGCAAGTATATCGTTTTGATTTCTTGGGAACAGAAGGGTGAAGCAAGACGTTGAGATGTAATTTTGGTGTCAGTTCTGTATATAGAAAGTTAACGTACAATCACTATAAGTCTGTTCATATAAAATGAACGTACAATCACTATATGTATAAAGACTTGTGCAGTTAATCCCATTAAGGCAATAGATTATGGGTTGGAGCACCCTGTACCAGATAGGGTGTTCCAATCCTGTTCCTTTTAATCTGGTCCACATATTTGTGTGGATCCTTATAAATGTGTGGATAAGATTTAATAGAATAAGGTTGGAACTGGTTAACTGGAACAGAGCCAGAGATTATGCACAAGTATAATTATGAACAGTGGACCCCTAACCATGGCGCCAGTCTTATGCTTCATCCCATTGTTATGTTCTCTCTTTCTATCTCCTCCGAGGTAGGAATAGAATTTGATGTGTAGCTAAGCATTCAATTTTTTTGCTCCAACCATTTCAGATCTATGTCATTTTGAATGCAATCTAATACTTGTTTTAACAGCCTCTTTCTGATGCCATATATTATAAAAATCATGAGGTGATCAAACTTTTGGAGAAACGTGGGGCAAAACGTCTGGTATGCTTCAATTTCGGTTGTTCTGATGCCATTCTTTTGTTTCTTTATCCTATTTCACCTCATTTAATGTGATCTGATGATAATCTCTTAGGCGGCACCCATGCATGTCAACCATGCTCAGGAAGTCCCAGAATATGAGATCAATCCAAGTGAGCTTGATTTTACTGACAGTGTGGAAATTACTAAGGTAATTTATTCTTCTTTATCTTTGGATATACAGAAAGGTTTTTGTTTGTGTATTTAGTTTGTTCTAATAGCTGCAGTGGAATTAATATTCAAATTGTAAAGAATCTTGCAAACCAGAAACTTCCCACTGTTGTCTCTAAATTTTCTTTTGGTACTTCTTGATTTTTATTTTCTGTTAGGCCAAATTCTATGGCCATAAAAAGGAAAGTTGATAATGGAGCATAAACAATAGTCCTACCCTTGGAAGATGTTTACTTTTTGTCTTCCAAATTTGTTCCAATACCTGTTATTTGAGCAAAACAACTGGGAAATTTTTTTCTGAACTTGTTGGATAGTAAAATCATGTCACAGGGAACCTTCTGTACAGCTATGTGGCGTGGAATTCAAGTAGCTGTGAAGAAGCTTGGGGAGGAAGTTCTGTCTGACGAAGATAAAGTGTATGCCTTTATCCACTCAAATGTTATTTTGCTCTGTTTCTTTTTTCTGCTTCAGCGTTTTTAAAAATGATTAGTTCCATACAGGAAGGCATTCAGGGATGAGCTTGCGTTGCTTCAGAAGATACGTCATCCAAATGTGGTCCAATTTCTGGGTGCAGTTACTCAAAGTAGCCCATTGATGATTGTAACAGAATACTTGCCAAAAGTAATTATTGAATTAGTACCCTTCAATTGTTGCTGTTTGCTGGATCATTGAGGTTTCCAATTATCACTGTTTGTTGATGATGTTTTATTTGCCATTAATTATATTATCTGTGCTTATATATATATATATGATCTCACTTGCTATTCTAGATATTTCTTGGTTAATAATTGTTGAATGATGATTTATTGAGGCTGATGTTGGTGGTTTTAATCCCCCAAGGATCTTCCATAAAGTGAAGTTGCTTTTGTGTAACCTGAGATAATGTGATTACTCAAAATTGTTATCATTCGTTTTTTAATTCCCATCTATTCACAAAATTTTCACCAGCCTGCTTCAATGTTGACAAAATTGTTATCATTCGTATTTTAATTCCCATCTATGCTCTTAGCACTTGTAGTCTAATACTGAAAATTCGAAATTTGGATCAAACTTTCTATATAGGTACATGAAAAATTAGATCTCTGCTCTCCTAGCTGCCATAATACATCTGGAATATGTAGAATTTTATGTTGCCATCTTTTAGATGATTGGTCCAAATTAAAAGCTGGGTAGCAATACTTCTTTAGATTTCTATTGAAGCTTATGTATTTGGAGTTCAAATTTGAATCCATATTTATTCTGTTGGAATTTCAGGGGGATCTATGTGCCTTTTTAAAAAGAAAAGGACCCTTGAAACCAGCTACAGCTGTCAGATGTGCACTTGATATTGCAAGGTCTGCCTCTATTTCCGTGTTAGCTAGAGAAAGAGAACTCTGTTTATTTGCGCATTGTTTTGTAATAGTAGTGTGTCATTGTTTGAAGAATGGTCAGATCATAATTTGCAAGATATTTATCTGCATTAAATGTTATAGGAATTTGGTAGACAATTGATGAATCTGAGAACTCTGCAGGGGAATGAGTTATTTGCATGAGAATAAGCCAGCACCTATAATTCACCGTGATCTTGAGCCTTCGTGAGTTTTCTTTTTCTACTTTGCACTTTTGACTGTAACATCTTATTTAGAGATGCTAAGACTATAATAAGCTTTTATTAAAATTCACTGGCTCTCTCAATTTTCTGAACTTGTCAGCATATTTTTATGTTGCTTATGAGCAAGATAACAGAAATATATTGCGGGATGATTCGGGGCACTTGAAAGTTGCAGACTTTGGAGTTAGCAAATTGTTGACTGTTAAAGAAGACAGACCTCTAAGCCATCAAGAAGCTTCTTGTGAGCTTGCTTATCATCACTCTAATTTTCTTTTCAGATAGAGGTTGCAAAAGATAGTGTCTCTTACAGACCTTGCTTGCAACTTCTTTATTCTACATATGCAGTAGCCATCATGGATGAATCTGATGGGAATTCTTTTGCTTCTCATCAACAGATCGATATGTGGCTCCAGAAGTTTTTACAAAGGGAGATTATGATACCAAAGTAGATGTCTTTTCCTTTGCTTTAATTCTTCAGGAGGTAAAGATTTCTGAATTCCAATCCCAATTAGTATGAGTACATCTGAAATGTAACATATTTCATGTTGGTATATTTATCTCGGCATATTTGAGAATGTCTCAGGTTGATTTTGATGGTATCTATGTGGTTACATGGAACTTCTAATGCAGTTGAAGAACGGATACATATATAGCCTGATTAAGCTTTCGGCTCTCATAACTTGTTAAATTGATTATGATATTTGACTGATATTATAACATACTATATATTAGATGATTGAAGGATATTCACCATTTCATGGAAAGCAAGAGCATGAAGTTCCTAAAGCATATGCTTCAAAAGAGCGGCCGCCTTTCAGAGCTCCAGCGAAGCTATATGGTCATGGACTTAAAGAGTATGGCCCATCTTGCTCTAAAGTAGTTCTTTGTTCATTTCATGTGTACATTTTCTGGAAGTGATTGAAACTGTGCTACTTTTATTTGTACATTTTCTAGAATAGGAGTATCCAATATTTGATAACTGTAGCCATAATTCTGTGCTGTACATCAGCCTAGGCAACATCAGTGTTGTGACATATCTTCCTACCATGTTTTAGTGCCTATGTCATAACTTCCCTTTGTTTTTTTCCCTCCCCTCCATGAATGCATTAAATACCCAAAAACACTTTTGTTTTTTTTTTCCTTAAGAAAATGCATTACAGCAGCTGATAGTGCTGGGCCAAGATAATCGGTAGTGCAATGAGTATACAAGTTGTAAACCTTGCACCTTTTTGTTTGAATAACAAACCAAATTTTTAGGCTTCATGACCTGTGGGATCTTGATATGAAAAATCAAACCCTTCTCAGTTCCTAGTTCCCCAATCCCCATCTGAATATATGTCATTGTTTGTCTATCCATTCGTCTCTCATAAAACCCAATTGTTTTTAAGGTCATTGACATTTATTTTAGGCAAATAAAGATTGCCTTTTGAATAAGCTTATTGATATTGGCTTCTGCCAACAGGTTGATTGAAGAGTGCTGGAATGAGAATCCAGCTAAGCGACCAACATTCAGGCAAATATTAACAAAACTGGAGACCATTTCTCACAAAATTGGTCATAAGAAGCATTGGAAGGTTAGCTTGTTGTTTCTATCTTCTTCTGTGTACATGTCTCTGTGCGTGCAGTGCATGCTTCCAATTACCTGAGCAAATTGATACCTGTTTTCACACTTTGCTTTGGTCAATATTTTCTTCTCCATGGAATCTAGTTGATGCATGGAATCTGACGTGCTTGAAGTTGTATATTTTACAATGGCCATTTCTAATGTTCCATTAATTCTAATCTCTAGTCATGGCATCAAAAAGGGTTTGTCAAGCATTATATGATGATTTTTGTCCTTAGTGAGTAATAGGATGAGCAGGAAACTTGCTGCTTCAAGAGGCTCAAAAGTGTTCCTTATTATGACTAATTGATTGATTTTCTATCATTGTGACTATTTTAGGTTCGACCACCATTGAAATGCTTTCAGAATCTGGAGGCCATGCTGAAGAAAGATCTTAGTCTAAGTGGCCGAAGTCGTTCTTCACGTTCTACAAACAGTATATGAACTGCCAAGGAGTCACTTTATACAAATTTCATTTCTCTGAACTGTTGGATAATGGATTCTTGTATTTGCTTGGAGACAGGAGCAGTTTTCGTCAATGTTTAGTTCCACTTAAGATATCAATTTGTGCCTCCTGTAAGTCTCTCTCTCATTGAATTTGTGGGGTTGGGAATACCCAACACAGATTTTCAATGTTGATGTACATGATGTTCGTACTAGCCATGATACTTCCTTTGATCAATTGTATTCTGGCTAGTCCTACAGTGTATGAAAGGTTGTAAGTAGTGCAGTTAATAAGGATTGCCTTATGACAGGTGGTTGGTTTGCTTGGTATTATGGGGTCGGTTGCAATTTTCTGTTTATAATCATAATCCTGCCTCATGTGCCTAATGCTAATCGTTAATAAAGTAGCTAATAATCCTGTGTAGATTTATAAAAATGTGAGAAAGTAGCTAGAGACAATCTAACCAAAGCTCTTCTATTCGGATATTCCTTATTAAAACAAAATTATAAGCTACGATGGTTGAAGGAAGGAGACAAAAACACTGTTTCTGTTGAGAAATATGGAGCAATGATCTCCGTAACAGAGAACGCAGCAAGACATCTCACAAGTGATGAATGCTCGTACCAATGCCTTAGTTATCAATTCAAGAGACTGAAAGGGCTCTAAGACTATTGAATCCATACAAAGCCCCTGAGCTTGATGGGTTTAATATCAACTTCTTTGTGAAAATATGGCCTATGGTCAAAGATAGAGTCTTCGAGGCCATAATGGAATTTTCATAACAAAATATTACCCCTAGAGATAAACAAAAACCTATTATCTCTTTGCTCAGGAGATTACAGGCCTGTAATTTCATCTACAAAATTATCTCGAAGATTGGTAATTCCTTTTGAACACTATGAAAGCCATGGATTTTTTAAGACAATTTTACTGAATGGATGTTTGAATGTTTCTTAACTCCCACCTTTCATATACTGATAAATGGGAAACCCATAAAGCTGTTAAGAGCTCAAAGGGATTAGGCAAGGAGATTTAGAATCTCCTTGCCTGCTTTCTCTAGTGCTGGAGGTCGTCAATATACTCCTCAAAAGAACCGTCAAGGATAGCAAATCATTCAAATCCCACTCAAAATGTAAGAGATTGAAGATATCTAATTTTACATTTGTTGATGATTTGATCCTACTTTCTAAAGCAAATGAATAATTAGTCAGAACTCTAGTCAAAGTGTTAAGGATGTTCTATAAGATATTAAGACTCAAAGCAAGTGAATTTCCTATTTATTCTTTGCCGACAACAGTGTCCTTTTCTTCAAAGCTCAGATTCCGGCAGCCCAAGCTATTCAGACACTACTGCAGGCCTATGAGCAAGCTTCGGTACAGTTCATTAATTTTAATAAATCCCTCATTTCCTTTAGTCCTAATACAGATTCAGTGACAAAATCAGCTATCTATTCCCTTCTGCAGATTCAGGAACACGATGATCTTGGTAGCTACCTTGGTCTTCTTATGGCTATTGGGTGTAACAAGAATGAAGTTTTCGGCTACGTAAAGGACCGGGTTTGGAAAAAAGTCAATGCTTGGACTGTTAAGAAGCTATCGAAACCAGGTAAAGACATCTTATTAAGAACCGTTCTTTAGGCCATTCCTAATTATGTCATGATGCTCTTTTTATTCCCCAAGTTGCTATGTGAGGATCTTGAGCGGATTATGTGTCGGTTTTGGTGGAGTCACGCAGCCAATCGGAAGGGTATACATTGGATGAGCTGGGACTGCTTATGTCGATTACGTGAGGATGGGAGCCTCGCCTTTAAACACCTCTGCGAGTTTAACCTTGCTCTGTTGGGCAAGTTAGGCTGGAAACTACTCAAGGAACCCGACTCGTTAGTTGCTCGATTGCTCAAAGCTCGGTACTATGCCCATTGCTCGTTTTTAGACGCCCCTCTTTATGCGAATCCAAGTTACCTATGGCGCAGCATTCGGGAAAGCCAACATATTCTCCAACACGGCCTTTGCTGGAAAATTGGCAGGGGGGATAAAGTGAACATCTGGGCTGATCCTTGGTTACCGGATGTACACGATCCTTTTGTCACCACCCCTTTTGATGCACGTTATGGTGTCCTCCTTGTCACCGATTTGATGACTAATCGGCGGTGGAATTCTGAGTTGATAACTGTTGTCTTTAACAATCGTGATAGTGGTTTAATCTTGAGCCTCCCACTTATTGGTACTGCTGTGGATGATTTGTTTTGGCTGTATGAGGACAAAGATTTTTTCTCAGTCAAGTCAGCTTACAAAGCTCTCACCTCTACTTCCCACAAGCCCCGAAATGTAGCGATGGCGTAGGTATGGCAGAAACTCTGGACACTTAAAATACCCCAGCAAGTGAGCAATTTTATTTAGCAGGCTTCAAATAATATACTACCGGTATGTGAAAACTTGCTCTTAAGGAAGATCGATGTCCCGCCATGGTGCCCGTTTTGTCACTAATAATCCAAAAGTCTGCTGCACTTACTGGTCACTTGTTCGTTCACCAAGCGGATATGGCAATGTTCTTATATGGGTTTGTTCTCGCCAACGGTGTCAAATTTCCAAGACTAGTTGTGGTTGTTTTTTCGTTTGTTTAATGCCAGTGATTTGGCTTTGGCTTTGAGTTTATGTTGGCAGGCATGGACTGTGCGAAACGACATTATTTGGCATCACAAAGCTGAACAGCGGAAGGTGTCTTTACCTGGCGGCCACCACCTCTTGGGTGGGTAAAACTCAACATTGATGCTGCAACTACTGTGGCGGGATCCTCCACTGGGTATGGTCTCATTGTTAGAGATTCTTCGGGTTCCGTTATAGGAGTTCGGATAGGCAGACTTGAAGGAGTTTTTCAACCGAAGATTGCTGAAACTTTGGCCATAAAGAAGGCCCTTAGTTGGATTGAGTGTACGGATTGGCCTAGGGTC
This sequence comes from Erythroxylum brevipes, assembly GCA_027479065.1. Taxonomy (NCBI): domain Eukaryota; kingdom Viridiplantae; phylum Streptophyta; class Magnoliopsida; order Malpighiales; family Erythroxylaceae; genus Erythroxylum; species Erythroxylum brevipes. The sequence continues at coordinate 62,581,807 of JANIHY010000002.1, forward strand.
ATTGTTGAGAGTGATTGCCTAATTGTTATTCACGCACTCCAGGATCGCCACTATGTAGATGCGAATGATTTCGGCGATTTAATTTCTCATTCTCGTTTTCTTAGTTCTCAACTTGACTGCGAAGTTGTCTTTCAACACTCCAATAAGGTTGCTCATGGCTTAATTAGCACAAGCTTCCCGAACCATAGCAAACGTAGGCGAGTGGTTTTATAATTTTCCTCCTTTTGTACTGCCTCTACTGAGTTTGGATTGTTAATATATCCCATCCTTCTTCTAAAAAAAAAGTGTTTTCTATTCTTTGACAATTGCAGTTCCACTATTGACTTGGGATTTCTATGTTTCAACTCTTGGATATAACCTTATAGCTTGGAATATTCATGAACACGGTCTAATGCTCGCTCCTTCCTTAACTTCCTCTTAGTAACCTTAGCTATAATGGAATTAAAAAAAAAATGATCTTTTTTCTTTGCATTCTTCAATCATCTTCATAGTGGTAATTTTAGACTTCTCTAGAATTATGTCTTGGAGTTGTCTAACCATAAAATTTACTAATGCCATCTTAGATTTGTTTATTATGAAACATGAATGCTTATCCTATATGTTTTTATTTTGAAACATTTGTCATTCCTATTATTGGTTGCATATAATTCCTACTTGCATCCTTCAATGCATCCAACTCTAATTTTCCTAAAATCACTTTTTTCCCATTAGACATTAAACCCTGTTGCTATTGAATAAGCAACAACAATATCTTTAAATTCTTTAGCATTGAAAACCTCCATACTTATTGTCCAAGGTAATGTACTACCACCTGCTGCATGTCTAACACTTGTGCTAAGTCTTTTAATTGACTCCACAAGCTACTCTCTATAGAGTTTCTCATTACTGTTGATGAAACTTCTATAATCATTAAAATCAATCTCCATTGGTTGATGTCCAATTAGAGTAATTCGAATGTATTTTGTATAACTTCATCTTCATAATTAACACCTTTAGTTTCATTAACACCTTTAACTTTATCATCACCTTCTACTTCATTGTCACCTTTAGTCTCATTTTAAGTGCACACATTCCTATCATTACTATTCTCTTCTTCATTGATATTTACATTAATTTCATCAGGCATAATATCCTCATCAAATCCTAAATCCTCATTATTGCATATTATTGCCAAAACTTCTATAGCTGTAATCAGCAAGTTTGTATATGAGATGCACCCCAATTGTCGCATATATTTTTTTAAAAGTTAATTAACCTAATGCAACTTTCGTTTGATTTAGTGAGCCCTAAAGACTCATTAAATCTAAAACTCAAACTCAATAATATTTCTTGTCCACCTGTAAGTATCTAAGTTCCTTAATTACCCATCTCACAAATTTTTAATATCTGACAAAATCAAATTCCTCTTTATCAAAATAACTTAACAAACTACCCTCATAACTTAACTCGAGATCTTCTTAAAGTATCCATATTAATATATTTTCAAGGTTTCGGATTGAGTCCGTATATCCCAATAAATGGCAAGTAAATAACCCTACAAATGACAAGTAAATAACAAGTTGCAAACAAATACGTGCAAACATATACAAGCTACCTTGAATAATGTTAAATAAGCAGATATAATATCCATTTTAGATGTAAACATATATGCAAGCTATTTCAAATACAAACACATATACAAACTACTTTATTAATGCTAATTGAGCAGAAAATAATTGACAAAAAATAGTATATAAGTTATTTAAGATGCAAACATACACACAAGCTACTTTGACTAATGTTAATTAAGAAAAAATTAATACAAAAGTTATTTCAGATTTAAACACATCTATAAATATATACAAACACATATACAAACATTTATACAAGCTAATTTGACTAATATTAAATGAGCAACAAATAGCTAACCAGATGCTTCTTTTAGGTAAAAATATATACAAGCCATACAATATTATGTTATTATATTATTGAGTTTGTTTTATTCTAAATGGTATAGGCATGAATTACATATATACATGTTATTACATATATACATGTTATGTATATATGTAATTCAATAAAGAATTTTGCAAGTAAAGCCATGAGTTTTACTTATAAGCTATGGTTCAAGTGATTAAATTAATAGGTTCTTGATAGACTAAACAGAAGTTATTCTAAACTTCAGGAATTCTAACTGTGGCACTATTAGTGGTTCACTATTAATGGTTTAAAATTTAAATACAATTGGCTCATCTTTATTGGGTCTTTCTAATTTTAGATATGGAGTAGAGAACTCACAGAATTTAGATCAAGTTCGAATTGAACATTTATGAAATTGATTGGAAATAGGACCTCATCAATTATGTGCAAAGTTTTTATTATCTAATTGAAGTTACAATCATAATACTAGACCTAACACTCTCCTCAAATGGAATTTCACTCTCGATCCTTAACTTATGCTTATTCTAGGGAAAGATGTTTTGCTAAGTTAATATCCAAGGATATTAAGTTCTATGAAAGTAATCTTATATTAGGCTCTCAATATTAAGTTCTCCATATGTGTTGTTATCTTATGCCTCGATAATTTGCAGTAAGTTGCTTAGTTTATTATTTGAATTTGGTATAAAAGGCTCTTAGATTTTATTTTTTTTGGTTATTGTACAATATTTCCCCCATCTCTTGTATTGTAGAAGGCATATAATATTGAAAATATTGACAAAGAAAAGTAAGTTGTCTGGACCATATATTACTTCAATCTACCACAATAGGTAAAATGGATCCACGGTTTACTACATCTATCTCCTACCTATATAAATAGATTTGTTATTTAAAATTACAATAATATAACATTCTTTAACATAAGCAAACTGTAGAAACTTAATGACGGAGTCGCACAACATTGTGAAACAAGAAGAAGACACACCACACTATGAAACAAGGATAAGCCCACAATGAGAAGCACACCCAACCTCTAACACATGCCTAAAGAAACAAAGAAATGCCACACAAGATGTGAGTTTCCTTCATTTTCGCAGCTAAAGATAAGCAAGCCATCGAAAGTAGCTGAAATGGCCACCCATTGACTTGCAATTGTCCTATAATGTTAGAATTTTACTAAATAACAACAATAATGACATTAACAAGATAAGATAACATTTTCTGGAGCAAAGACTTTCACCTTCCTGTAAAATTTGACATTCTTCATGAAAAAGATGGCATCTTCAACATTTTAGAAAGAAAACAACAGTGTAGTTAGAAAAATGATATTTTTCAAGAAAACTAAGCAATTTTGCAAAAAATATATGTAGCAAGTAAGAGGGGTATAAATCTTTACTGGGAAAGAATGAGAAGAAAGGAAGCAATCAAAATAATTGACAGAAAGCATAGTCGTTATTAGCCTAAAAGATAATAACCATGCACCTGCAATTCACCAATCATCACAAACTCAATCCACGAACTATGTTAGAAATGCCTAACTCATCCCCAAAAGCTAGCTCAAGAAGAAGAGGTTTACACATTATTATAAATTGTTGAATGTTCTTATACTTGTTCGATGTGGGATTCCTGACACACCCCCTCAGTCCAGAGCAGGACTGGACATCTGATGGACATATTGGACAAAGGGATATAACCAGGCACCGCCCCAAACTATCGAGACAAGTTGACTTGGCTCTGATATCATGTTAGAAATGCCTAACTCATCCCCAAAAGCTAGCTCAAGAGGAAGAGGTTTACACATTATTATAAATTGTTGAATGTTCTTATACTTGTCCGATGTGGGATTCCTGAATTCATTTTTTTTCACGTAACGACTTAAATGGGAAAGTATATTTATAGCTTGAGGATCCAGTTAATGGAATCCCTATGAGCATTTATGTCGATGAAGCGATTTTGACAACGATGGGGATAATCAGACTGAGGCCTGAAGTGGGGTTTAGAGTCAATAAGCTTGGTTATATATGTTTCGGTAGTTGGCAACAAAAAACTGTTAGTGAACGAGGATTAAGGTTGATTATAGACCTAGGAGTCATTGGCATTAGATTAGAGAGGCTAAAAAATGGTGAGTTTTATACATTACTATGAGATCAACAAAAGGTAAGTCTCAGTAACATGCATAATTCGATTTAGACATGCTCAATTGAATTAGAGATTGGACCCCTAACTTCAATTTTTGATTTGAGTTGCTTGCAATCCGCCAGCAATGATTTTCCTGCTGGACTGAAAATTTTCAGCCCCATCATAGCTCAAATTCTTCGTCTAAATGGGTAATGAAGTGAAGTTACTCCTAGTCGTTTCGACCATTGACCTCCGCTCTTGGGTTCTGAGCTGAGTGGGTATCAGTTGCCATCTAGAATAGTAAAGGCCTTTAGTACAGGCAAACTGGGAAAGTGCACAATTGAAGGGCAAGAAAGCTTTGCAGGTTTTCATGGCCGTCATTTTCATGGAAACTGACGATTCAGGCCCCCTATCTCACATGGTCCTGACATGTCATACGTCACCATAGTTTCAACTTGCTTAGGCTTTATCCATCAATTTCATTTTAATGATGTTGTGACCAGGAGACATTTACCACAGGATTAATAAGAACAATGCTAATAATCAATATTGGTAAATATATTAGCTTAATACATGCATATTATATATATTTTTTTTGAAAATTTAAAGAAATTATATTACCCAGAAATCAAACAACTAAACTGTACAAGCCTAAACAGAGACAAATAACAATCACACAAGAGAGGCTTAGTCACAAGACCTCTATCAATATCACCCAAAATAGGCCCCTACCTACAAGTGCCAACGCCTACGCATAGACACACTCAAATAATTCTGCTTTCCAGAAGCAATTAAAACTTCACGAATCACATTAACTAGAAAATCAGCTAATTCATTTTTCGGCCGCTCCAGTTGCTTATATAATTGCAGATTTCACTCCCGCCAGATATAATAAATCGCCAGCTGAAAAGAAGTCCGGATAATGATACTCTAAGACCGTCCTCTTCGCACTTCCCCAATTAAAAGAGCTAAAACGTCACTCCAACCATAAGAGGGAGGAAACAAATCAATCAGATGCACAACACGACTCCAAATCGATTTGGAATATTCACATTCAAAAAACAGATGGTCCCGACACTCCACAATTTGGTTACATAGCACACAAATAGGGTCGAAGTCTCCAAACCATCTATCCTTTGTACGCAACCTATTCTTAATCGCCAACCATACAACAAAAGCCGCCCGTGCTTGAAATGCAAATATGCTTGAACTTTTTAACTTTTATGTCATAAATATATCATTTCATAATTCTCTTGTAATATTAATTTTATGCCTCTTGGATTTATTAACTAATCTATGGCATTCTAATTACTTATATGTATTAACGTATATTACCATAACGTATATCATCATATAATCAGTCTTCATTTTCTCCAAAGATCTTGTACAATAATGGTGTATATTATTGTATTGATCTGTTGCTTTAATTAGAGACACCTAGAGTGTATAAATATGAGTATGTACATCACATTTGAGACACACAGAAATACATATTTTTTCTTCAATTCTTCTCTTTGTTCTCTGCTTTCATATGATATCAGAGTCATCTCTATTTTCTCTCCCAATCATTTTGTTTTTGCATCCTAGGTTCTTTAATATACTTCAAAAACAATTTTCCATGTACCAAATTTTTTATCTCCTTAAGTAGGTCACAACGGTGTGAAATTTTCACCCAGATACTTCTTCATGCACCCTCACACGCCAGAGAAAGTCTAGTTGTAGATTGTCGGAGGAAGAAGACAATCCAAAACAACGCCGTTTTGATTCAAGACAAAACGACGTTTTTAGACACATAAGGCAGAACCATGTCAATGACATGTCATTGCCACATTATTAGACACAAATCCTATTCTTTAGACACGTCATATGCCACGCCATCACCACATCATCGCCTCATCATCATCAAAACCTAGTCATTTGCCACACCATCCGCCATATCATCTGACACGTGTCGTCGCCTAAGTAGTCCACATGTCTTCTTCTCCTTGACTTGGTTCGGGTCGATTCAAAAAAGGTTGACTGACACTTTGACTGCCCAGTTTAGTAGATTTTAATTAGGTTTCTTTGCAAATCAGACCAATTTCAAAAGTTTTTCGACACCTTAAATCCAATTCTAAGGTTAGAATAACCAAATTTCATCTCTATAAGTAGGTTTCCTCTAATTTTATTGCACTCTTTTATTATAGATGCCTATAAACTTCCCCAATACATTCCCAACCCTATTAATATCATCTTTGATGTGTCCAACTATGATCTTTGGCTGAGGAAATGTGTAGTTTTCTTAAGGGAAGACTTCTTTGGCGTATTGTTACTAGAGAAATACCTAAACCCACTCAAAAGAAAGATGAAGATATTGACATACTCACCGAATGAAATGAACCATCAAATCTTAATATGGTTTTGAAATACATGTGCAAAAGACATCAAACTTGAATTTCGAGGGTTTGACATAGCTCAAGGATTATGAAATTTTATGAAAAATCGTTACTATATATTAGATGATGTCCATCGATTTCAGCTCTACATCTCACGCAACAATAACCTAGACAAACAATACATAACTAGCACTTGGCGATCTTGTTTGGCCTAGTCCTGATGCTGCTGTGCTCTATGTAAATCTCAGAGATCGTCAATATATATGGCATTTGCTTATAACTCTCAAGGATAAATTTGAACCCATTCACAGCTCTCTTCTTCATAGAGGAACTCTACCCAATCTTGACACTGTCATTAAGTAGCTCATCTCAGAGGAAAGTCATCTCAATATGCTCCACATTGAAAAATCTATCCCATATATTGATGTTGTCCTTACAACTCATAGCTCACTCAAACTTCTCACAACTCAGGTAAGAAGTATCATAACAAATCTTGTAGCTACTGTAAAAAACCTAGACATCACATCTCTGAATGTAGAAAAGAACTCAAACAAAATTTTGGATAAGGTAATTCTTCTAAATCTCCCCAGCTTGCTTCCACTGTTGTTGCCACTGAGGGACCAATAGAAAATATCTCTTTTAATTCTCCTTAAAGGACCTCCACGCCCTTTTCCAATAACTTCAACCAAATTATGGTACAGTCTCCTTCTCTGCCTTGTCTGTCACATCAGGTACCTCAAACTCTTGATATCTCAATTCTACATGTTGTAATCATATGACATCTGATTCTTCTATCCTTGAATCTTTAACAATACTATCTATTCCACACATTGTTCACACTGTCGATAAATCTACTATGCATGTACAACATATAGGTACTGTTCATACATCCACATTGCATTTGCCTAAAACCTTTCTTGTTCCCAAACTCTCATTAAACCTTATTTCTGTTGGACAATTATCTGAGCTTGGTATTAACTTATCCTTTTTGAGTCATGGTTGTATCATGCAGGATCCACAGACGGGCAAGATCATTAGGAAAGGGTGTAAGGTTGGACGACTTTTGGTGTTGTCACTTCTCATATATGGAACTCGCGATTGGGTCATCTTTCTACCTCTAGATTAGGGTCTTTAATCTCTAGTGGTACCTTAAGTCATGTTAATATTGAACATTTTGATAGAGTCCCTTGTCAACTTTCTAAAAATTATGCTTTACCATTTACTATCAATGATTCTATCTCAAGAAACTACTGGTGGCATGAAATATTATGTGATCTTTTTTTATGAGTTTTCTCGTTATACATGGATTTATCTGATGTGCTATAGATCTGAACTATTATCCATTTTCTCTCGATTTGCTAATATGATTCACACTCAGTTCTCTTACAAAATTCATCAACTTTCTTAATCAAAAAGGGGCCATTATTCAAAGATTATATCCAAATATATCTTAACAAAATGTTCAAGTCAAACGCAAGCATAGACATATTCTTGAAACTACTCGAGCCCTTCTTTTATCATCCTTTTTTCCTAAAACCTTTTGGCGAGAAGCAACCTTTACTACTGTATATACTATCAATCATATTCCCTCTCCTATCATAGGTAATATCTCTCCTTATGAGCGCTTATTCAATCATGCTCCTGATTATCAATCACTTAAAAGTTTTTGGATATGCATGCTTTGTTCTACACACCAAACTTGAACCTCGAGCATGTTTATGTTGTTTTCTAAGGTATGAGATAGAACATAAAGGATATAGATGTTAGGATCCGTTATCTCAAAAAATTCGAATCTCTCACCATGTCACCTTTTGGGACCATAAAATGTTCTCTACAATATCAAAATTTTGAGTCAATAAACCCAAACACAAATTCTTCTTTGATCCTATCATATCTTTGTTTCCTGATATTTCTTTTACAGGTCTATCTTCTAACTCTAACAGCTCAACACAACCGACAACTGATCCCATTGTATCTTTTTCGATTGCAGATCCTCTATGACCAAATACCTTTTCCTCTTCTATTCATTCACTAGGATCTACTGAGTCTCCACAACCCCTCTGTTGATCCTCTCAAGTAAGTCAATCTTCTACTCGCCTTAAAGACTTCCATATATATTCTGCTGTTGTTTTTCTATATGAACCTCGCACCTATCGTGAGGCTAGTTTTAATCCCTTATGGAAGCAAACAATGGTGGAAGAATTATAGGCTCTCTCCATCACCAACACTTAGAATTTAGTTTACCTATCTTCAGATAAGTCTGTTAGTGGTTGTAAATGAGTCTATAAAATCAAGACTCGAGCTGATGGATCAGTTGAAAGATACAAAGCACAATTGGTTACAAAGGGGTTTACTCAAGAATATGGAGTTGATTATGAGGAAACCTTTGCTCTAGTAGCTCATCTAACTTTAATCTACAGTCTTATTGCCTTAGTAGTAAGCAAGCATTGGGAATTGTTCCAAATGGATGTCAATAATGCCTTTCTTAATGGTAATCTTTAAGAAGAAGTATTCATACAATCTCCACCTGGGTATGCTCATCCACCTAATAAAGTATGTCGTCTTGTATGACCTTAAACAAGCTCCTTGAGCACGCTTTGTTAAATTCAGCTCCACCATCAATCTTCTTGACTTCATGTCCAACTCTTATGATCATGACTTGTTTATCCAAAAAATAGATCAAGGGTGCACTCTTCTCCTTCTATATGTTGATGACATTGATAATAACTGACGATGATACTCAAGCGATCACCACTCTCAAATCCTGTCTTCATTAACAATTTGAAATGAAAGATTTAGGTACCCTGAGCTATTTTTTAGGCCTTGAAGTATTTTATGATGATTCAGGTTACTATTTATCTCAAGCCAATTATGCTACTAATCTTATCTCTCATACTGGTCTCATTGATAATAAGATTGCTAACACTCCACTCGACTCTAATGATCATATCTCTGCCATTGATGCAACTCCTCTAATTGATGGTACCCTTTATCGACAACTAGTTGGCAGCCTTATATACTTTACTATCACTTGCCCAGATATTGCTCATGCAGTTCACATTGTCAGTTAATTCATGTCTACACCTCGTACCACTCACTTCTCTGCTATTCTTCGTATACTTTGATATATTTGAGGTACCTTGTTTCATAGACTTTACTTCAGTCATTCATCTTCATTGGACTTATGTGCATACTCTAATACTGACTGGGCTAGAGACCTAATTGATCGTCGATCTACCACTGGGTATTGTTTCTTTCTTGACACATCTCTCATCTCTTGCCATAACAAGAAGCAAATGATTGTATCTCGCTCAAGCACTGAATCAGAATATCGAGCCCTAGCTAACACTATCTCGGAACTTCTATGGTTACGATGGACATTGGTGTCACCTTCTCCTCAGCAGTTCCTCTTTTCTGTGACAATCGCAGTTACACATCGAAATAGATTGTCATTTTGTACATCATCATGTGCTTCATGGAACCATACAACTTGTTCCAATCTTATCTCAAGCACAAATTGTTGATCTTTTTACCAAATCACATTCGCCTTGACGTTTTGACGATCTTCGTTCCAAACTCAAGTTATCATCTTCACTACCACCTTGAGTTTGAGGGGGGATATTAACATATATTATCATAACATATATCATCACATATAATCAGCCTTTATTTTCTCCTAAGATCTTGCACATTAATGGTGTATATTATTGCATTGATTTGTTGATTTAATTAGAGATGCCTAGAGTGTATAAATAGGAGTATGTACATCATATTTGAGACACATAGAAATTCAGATTTCTTCTTCAATTCTTCTCTTAGTTCTCTACATTCACATTATGAATTGTTTTCCGTAAATTATGAAAAGAAATTGTTGATCCAACTGAAGTTGACTTCTAATTTTGTTTGCATCCGATCATTTCCATTCTGTTCAAAGCAAGACTTTACAATTTTAGGAGTTTTCTTCTTTGGACCACTAAGCATGCAACTAGTTGGAACACAAAAGTTGCTTTATTTTAATTTTCTTTCTGGAAAAAAGAATGACAAAGACATGTGTTGTTAATGAAGACATCCGCCAAAGTTCACATCATCATTTATGAGGTAATGCTATGTCGTGTTAATGAAAACATCCGCCAAACTTCACATCATCATTTATGAGGTAGTGTAATTCTCGCTATTTACTGTCCCTTAATTATTAACTAATAATTAATCCATGTCTATATTGAATTTAAGAAGTCAAATACCTATATATTTAACTAAATGAATAACTGTATGCATGCATCGTGTAAAGCCATACCATGTTCACTACTGTTCTCATATTGAGGTTTCGAAGAGTTATTCCCCTAGCTACCCCATTTTAAGATCAACCCTGGAGAATCTACACCGGTGAGGAACAGTTAAAGGTAATTTGCTACACTATTACTAGCTAGATTGGTCATACTTTGTGGCATGTAAGCTTGTGTATCCAAACAAAAAGAACTTTAGATGATGATAATGTTTAAACAGAAGAAACGCACATAAAGTCGTCATACCAATTTTACTTTTAGATAATTCATCAGGCTCCTTCTGCAAAATGGCTAGCACAACACGACTGCTAATTACTTTTGCCTCAAAGCTATATTACAAAACGATAATCACCCAAAAAGCAAGAACAAACGGACAACGGAAGCAATGGAAAAGAGTCAGAAAGGAGTTAAACCTGCGGCAGCTGCTCCGACAACATCCGGTTTGGAGTTTCTGGTGGTGAGAACCAACCTGGTTTTGTATTGATCACCATGAACGGAGTAGAAGTCTGAAATAGACATGTTAATACAGCTCAACACCATCTTATTGAATCCAACGTCAAGGTTGAGAACGACTCCTACATTCACCGGAATTGTAGTGCTGTTCTGCGCTATCGCCATTTTCATGGACAGGGAGACAAAGAAAATGAACACGAGGAAGCTTTCAGAATGATTGTTCCTCATCTTTGTATGGTATGGAGGGAGGTGAAAGAAAAGTTTGAACTTTTTGTGGGTTTAATTCATTATGAACAGGGGTGAATATATATAGCCGTTTAAGTGTGTGACGATATACGTATGGTTAATCCTTGGGTTCTGACCTTGTAGTCTTAACGCCGAAGAAGTGGAGGTTTGGGAACCATTTAGTCATTTAATACAGGAAAGGGACGCTCTGTGTATTTAAATTGGATTAATTCAGATGAGCACTAATTTTTTGGTTTAAATCCAATCGATTTTAATATCAATGCAAGTTCTCGTTGTTTAATTGGTTAATGGCAGGTTTTGCTCACCGAACAGGTTAGCAATTAAACTCAGTTTAATGGCAAGTTTTTCTTCCTAGAATGCATACAACTTAACCTTATTTTTATTAGAATGACCGAGATTTTAAATAACCTTATTTTTATTAGAATGATCTTATTTATTTTAAAATTTTATTGCTTTAAATTATTTAAAAGCATCTTAAGGTATTATTTTTTACTAGATTTTGATTGAATTATTTGTCCAAAAAGCTC
>JANIHY010000002.1:62606975-62619650 GCA_027479065.1 Erythroxylum brevipes
TCCAAAACTTTATCCATCAAATCTGACAATTCAGTTAAATCATGTTTAATTCAATACGAAAAATTCGAGGGCCAACATTATATACTTCCCAGATTTATCATGGCGAACGCTCTAAAGCAAGTGATAGTAGAAGTGTTGATACAAATGTTGATGATGTAGAAGATTGTGATATTAATGATGGCAGTGATGATGGGATTGGAGAGATGTTAGAGGATTATGGGAATTATTTGGAGACTTTGAATTATACTGGTTTACCTAACATAATTGGTAGTATTATAGAAGTTGAAGATGCAGATATATTATCATTTCATAGGAGAGATCTTGATCCCAATAGACTATAAGCAAATGAAGTACAAGCCAATCTTGTCGTAGAAAGAGATGAAGAATCTATTGAGAATGAATTATATGACAATGATGATACTTTGGTTAAATATAATAGTGATGAAGAGTCGAATCATAATACAATTAATGATGATAATTTTCAAGATCTTGATCATGATAATTAAAAGTAATAAAATGTTCTTTGTATTATTTGAAATGTTAGTAACATTTATGTTAATGAGTATTGCTGATGATTGAGTTATGTTAATGCGTATTGTTGAAGTTTTAGTTGTGTTAATGAAGATTGTTGATGATTGAATCATGTCAATGCGTATTGTTGATGATTGAGTTATGTTAATTATTATTGTTGATAGATGAGTTATGTTAATAGGGATTGTTAATGATTGAATTTATGATTGTAATGATGACTGGATGTATTGTAATGTTAATAAAATTTATGTTTGCTCTTTATAGATATCCAACATAATGATACTTGATAGAAACAAACGAAAGAAAGTGGCAAGTATCAAAATTGTTGAACAAAGGGATCTGTAACTTCAACTAGATTAATCAATTACTAGCCAATAACAACATTCAACCTCAACCACCAATGAAGCAAGTCAACAACAACCTCATTCTTCCTCAAACAACAATGAATCTACTAGTATAGAGGAGTTTGTTAATCTTTAACACCTAAAAGTAGACTTATGTTCAAATATATATTTACATGTTTAATGCATATTTTTATTATTATTCATTTATTCTCAGGTTCCAATGTCAACATCAAAAAAAGATATAGAGGTATAACTTGAAGTTGTGAGTTGCAACAAATGAATGTTGCAATGAATAGCAAGTTGTCTGTACATATTAATATTTCACTAGGTCGTCCTCTAAACAAGATCCAATCTGCAAAATTGTTAAGTGAATTAGGGACTATTGCAAGAATTGAATTACCTTGCCTAAAGTATGTTATAAACTTTATGGAAGATAACTTGTTTGAAAATGCTTTGGATAAAGTTGTGGTAAATTTCAATTTATTTAACTATATGCAATATTGTTTCACTTATTTTAAGATTAATTTTGCTTTTACTTATTGTTCACAAATGAAATTGAATATTGTCAATATCGACAACCATGATGTTTCAAATTGTTTAAATAAAGGACCAAGGATAGTTGTTATAAGTTACATCAATACTACAAATCTTTTCCTTCAAATGTGGAGGCAAAGAGCATGTTTCTGAATGAATGTTTCAAAAAATTGGAATAATTTTTTGACTATTGGGCCCCTCTCAAAGTTTAGATTTGTTTTCTTTCCCTTCATATTTACTTCTATTAATCTTGTTAGATGATTTAATGACTATCTTTTTTTTTCTTTATTTAGGAAAATGTGAGAAGGCAAAGATCAATAAAAAAAAGAAAACTCCTCACAATCAAGGCTCTAGATCATTTGTAGTTGTCTATAATGAATATGTAAGCTCTTTATTTACAAGTTATAATTATATCAATAAATTTTATGTTATTTATTGTGCTTTGTATTTTTTTTCCATAAAACAAAGTGAGAAGGAACTATATACAAAAGAGTGTGATAGGATCACATTATACAAAGGCACTCACTATAACGAAGGTCAAAAGTGGATGTTAGAAGAAGCGGAAAATAACTATGTAAGTATACAATTTTAAGTTTATTTATTAAGTAGCACTAACTAATAATATTTGCATTAAATATTTGTTTTGTTTTTTTATTTTAGAATAAAATGCAAGAGTTGTTACAAAAATCAATGTCTGAGGGGAATGAGATAAATGCAGAAGACATTTGCAATACCAAGCTTAGTACACGTTCCGGTTATATGAAAAGTCTTAGGTTTGCCCCTAAGCTAAATGTTTCTTCCCCCTCAAGATCCACATACATTTAACGTCTTGAAGAGGTAAACAAGTCACTTAAGGTACAATTATAACATATTGAAAAAACGTTAGCCAAGCATGAAAAGTATCTCAAAAAATTTCGTGACTCAGATTATCAAAGCAGTGAAGATGAAAGTGAATGGTGTTAATTATCTCTTATACTTTTATCTTTTAATTCTTGTTTTTGTTATAATTTAAATTTAATACTTTTCGTGGATTATAGATTTGAAGAAGATGCAAGGGGGCTAAGTGATTTGTATTATATCTTGTAAACTAATCTCTGTATTTATTATTTTTATATAAGTATTGTTGAAATTGTAATTAAAATCTTATACTTAAGGAAATTTAATGATATTTTATTTTTATATACAATGGTTCAATTTATCAATTATTTTTTGTATAATAAATTAAAAACATAAAAATATAAATATAGTATACAATAATATGGATTAAAAATGTAATAAATAATTATAATTCAACATGGTATAACATTTCGTTAAAATATAAAATAAAAATTTCACTATATTTTACAAAACGTAGTTAAAACTATTTGATTACATTTCTAGAAATGTATTAATAATTTTTCGCTATGAAAATCTACGCATAGCCAAAAGTTATTGGCAATGATTTCTCAAAACATCGCTAATAGTTTTTTGCTACGAAAATAAAGTGTAGGTAAAAACTATTAGCAATGATTAATGAAAAACTTTGACTATAGTTTTCAGCTCTGGGGATTTGGCGACATTTTTGGCATTAAATATAAATTGTCTCTAATGACTATTAGTGATGATTTTGGGGTTTTTAGCTACAATTTTTTTTATAACCAAAGGCCCCTTTTGTTGTAGTGAATACCCATAGTTTTTTAAGAAAAAAGTTTAAATGGTTTCAAGTGTAATTAGTTTAATATAGGAATGGTTGAATTCAATTATTAAGGAGAGATTGCTAAAAAAAAGTACAAGTAAATTATCTCACATTCTAAGAGGACATAAAGTAAGAGTGATGCCCCAACTTATTTATAAATTCACTTAAGTTCAATTTAATTTAATTTATTCTCGTTTATATTAAAGTTCATCTTAATATTCAATAATTAATAAAAATTAAGATCTATATAATTTGATAAAAGTGTTTATAAGTATTCCTTCAAATTTTTACTAGGATATTCAATTGCTCGTTAAAAAATTACACTTGTGTTTACTTAATTTTTATGTACTAAAAAATTTATTCAGAAGACACCTTTATGGCAAAAAGTGCTTTAGGCAACAGACAAAAGCGTAGCTATAATTACAATTATCATTGCCTTTTTATTAAGACAACAGAATTCATATCATTAGAAGAAGTGGCATTGTAATAAGTATAATGCAACATAATTTTTTGATTAGGCAACAAAATAAAAAATGTTGCTTTAAGTTTTAACTAAGGCAACACATAGTTTCAAACTATGACGACAATTTTAAATAGATATTGCAACACTTTAAGTCTTTTTAGGCAACAATGTTAAATAGATAAGGCAACAAAGTGAATTTTTTAAGCAACAATTTGTAACAATAGAAGCAACAATTTATTCTTTCGTTACCAATAATACCAATAATATTTAACGTAAAAGCAATATCTTGTCATTATGTAGACAACATCCATATATCCATTAAAAGTGATATATAGATACTAATGTACATATTATCAAAGGCAAACGACTAAAAAACTACATTAATATATAATATATAGTCTATAAAGACTTGAAAAATTCAATATTTAATATATTCCAATACAAAAACAAAAAATCACTAGCTAAAATATTTATCTACAATATCATCTGCCATTCCATATGATTTATAAACGAATTAATCTTGTTAAGATATAGGTTATGATATCTTAATATTTAATTTTGGACAATATTTGATAATTGGACTTAGTTGTGTTTAAGTGAGACACTTTCAAGACAAGTTTGAGAAGTTTAAATTCCTAATTAAGATGATATTTAGTATGTATATACCATTGTGGGATAATGGTGAGCTTCTAGAATTTTAACTTGATTATGGTAGCTGGATATGATTGAGTTGAGATAGATGTCCATTTGTTGCAAAGTTCTTGGCTGAAGGTTTTTGTGCTGCATTTTTTTCTAGATTTGTCATTCTTTTTGGAAGTCTAAGCAACTGTTTTTCTAATATGTTTAACGTAGTTTGGTTGATGGTTTGTGGGAGTGTAGCTGTTGTGTTTTCCTTTACTCCTACGTGACTAAACTAGGTTGTGCAATTATTGACAACTAGTTGTGTTCTTTCTTGTTCTTGAAAGACTATTGAGGGTAATTTTGGTAGTTGTTCTTTGGTGGTGTTCACGTGATTTTGGGGCTGCATTTTTGGGTTCATTGTGTGATTTTTTCCAATTGGTTTGGTGATTGTCCAATGTTAGGTTGGTGGCTATTGTGTGTGACTTTGCGGTTGTCTTTTTGGTGTGGAGGTGTGCAAAAACTCTAAAATTTTTTGTAATTTTTACAGCTATATTTTTAGGAGTATTGAGCTATCTTTGGCACTTGATTTTTTTTACGATTCTATCCATTTTGGACGGTTGCATTTTTTGTAGTGTTGCATGATTTTCAAGGCTGTTTAGATATTGGTTTTTGAGTGAAAAATGTCTAGGAGACGTGTGTTGTTGCAACTACATTTTCGGTGACATTTAGATGATGACACATTTGTTTGATTGATGTTATTTTGATGTTATTGTACATGGGTTGATCGTGATTCTTCTTAATAGTTCACAATAGATATTGTTCTACCACTTTCCACACTTTCAGCCGATGAAGCTACATATTTAGGGGAGTGTTTTTATCTCAAGAGTTTTTCTTTGTTTATGTATTAATTGATTTAATTACTTGAGTTGTTCAATTATCATTGTTATTATTAAACAATGTTGTGAAAATCCACTGTTGAGATTAGTATAAGGTGGTCGTACTATTGGATGTGAAATACTTTCATAGGTTGTAAGGATAAGAGATAGTATCAAGGGTTAAGTGGTGTTAGCTCAGTAAAGCCTTATATAAAAACTATTGTCGTTAGTGAAAGTATTAAGCTAGGTGAGGGCCTTGCAGACTTAGGTAAGGTGTGCCAAACTGCATTATCAAATCTCAAGTGTTGATTTGTTATTTTGTTTTTGATTATTTTTTGTTTTTTGTTAAAAATTTTATAGTTATTATGGCTATTCATAATTTGAGTGAAACTACATCCTTTCTGATTTACAATTGGTATTATAACATATCACTGAATCAAAACTTAATATGTCAAATTGGTGCAGATCTGTATTTTACAATTATGGCCATAAGAGAAGAGGCATCAATCATCAAGTCACCGTTTTTAGATGGTTCAAATTATCCTACATTGAAATCACGAATGAGAGTATTCATTTAGACACAAGGAGCAAAAGAATGGAACTCAGTTTTAAATGATTGGATACATCTAGTGATGACTGATGAAAAGTAGCAATGCTTAAAGATGCATCTGGGTGGATAAGGGTTGAAGAGCACTTGGAAATCCTCAAGCTCTACACTTTATTTTTAGTGTAGTTGATGAAGGTCGCTTTGCTATGATATCAGCCTGTGAATCGGTGAAAAAGCATAAGACACTTTGCAAACTATACATAAGGGATCGAAATATGTGATAGCCTTAAAACTTCAGATGTTGGCTATGAGATTTGAAGAGTTGAAAATGGATGAGAGTGAAACCATTAAAGATTTCCATGAGAGATTGTGTGAAGAAGACATTAAGATCATTATCTCTTAGGTTTATACCAAAAATTGTGGCAATCGAAGAAGCTCATGATATCAATGAATTGCCATTGGATAAGATAATTAGAATTCTTACCAATTTTGAGATGAATTCGTTAAGGGGCAAACAGGAGAGGAACAAAGGATTGGCTTGCAAGTCAAGATTGGTAACGCCACGAATGACTTTGAAGATGAATCCAATGAGAATAAAGATATGGAGTTATTGACAAGAAATTTTAGCAAGTGGTTAAAGAAAGTGAAGAATGATAAATCCGATTTTAGGCAAAACAATATGAGCTCATCAAATAGTAATTTCAAACAACAAGTTAAAACTTAAAAAGGTGAAGAAAAATGAAGAAAATTTAATGTCACAAAAGTCAAGGCTTTGGACATGTACAAGGGGAACACACTAATACTTTGAAGAAGAGAAAAGGGAAGTCCTATAGAAGCACTTAGAGTGAGAATGAATCCGAAAGTAAATATAGTAGTGAAGAAGAATTTATGAGTTATGCTGCATTGGTTACTTTAGACAATAAAAGTCCAGTTGTTTGCTTAACAACAATTAAAAAGGAAGAAACTAATGATGAAAATGTGGATAAATTAGAAAATTTTAGGGAAAACACAAATGAATTAGCTCAAAGTCTAACCTCATATTATGACAGTGATGACAATGGTTCAGATGACAAAAAGGAGGATATCTTTGAAGTCTATGAATTAATGTATGTAAAATGGGTGCAAACATACAAGATGAGTGAGAAGTTGAAGAAGGAAAACTCTATCATGAAGAACATCATTCAAAATCTAGACAAGAAGTTGTTATCTACTATAAACGAGCTAAATGAAACAGAGTCGAAGCTGGTCAGTACAGAAAAAAGGGATAAGAATGTCAAATGGAGGCACCAAAAAGTTAGAAAATTTTCTAGAAATCGGTAAGATTAAAGGAGATCTTCAAGGTATTGGCTATAAAGATGAATGTTCTGAGTCAAATGATGAGAAAAATAGTGTGGCCAGATTTGTCCAAAGAAAAACTTCAAGGAGGAAACGAAAATTCATACCTACATGTCACTTTTGTGGGGTAAATGAGCACATAAGGCTGAATTGTTACAAGCTGCTACAAATGATATTTTAATGGGATCAAAATCGAAAATCTAGACAGTTTTCAATAAATTTTCGATAGCAATCCATGTAACCAAAACATACTTGGGTTAGAAATGGTCAATTATAAGCACAAAGATTTGGTGAATGAAAAATAAAAAATTGTCCAAATTCACAATTAGTTGCTGCTAGTAAAGAAACTATTCAAACAAAAGACCAATTAATTGCTTATGAGGGAGGAATTAACCAAACATCTGATGACAAAGTTATTGTGGTGAGGATTAAGACCAAGTTTGAATTTTTTCGAAGGGCACGGGGGCTATGTTTTTTAAAATTTTTATGTATATTGATGTTGTTTATTAAAAAAAGGTTAAAAGGAGTTTACGTCTATACTTTCTGAGTTTTTCATTTATGGGTTTTATAAGGTTTAGGTGATTGGTGTGTAATTGGATTTTTCTTTGTTAAATAGTATATTTGATATGAGAAAGAGGCTCTCCTTGATGATTTGAAAGTTTTGCTTTTGAATGTTGCTTTACGGAGTTATATCGAGAAAAAGTTTATGCTTGGTTAGAGAACTGTAGGAAGATTCGCGTTTTCTATGATTTGGGTTTTTCATGTTTTTTCTTAGTTTCTCTCTACATTGTGAGTTTTATGAGTTTGGGTAATATACTTTCACATGATTTATGAGGAGGAGATTGATTAAGTTTGATTATGACAACTGCATTTTTGGGGTTTATGAATTTAATTAGTTGTATGTGGATGACTTTGATGCAATTAATGATATATTAGCTAGTGCTTTTGACTGGTG
Organism: Erythroxylum brevipes; assembly: GCA_027479065.1. Taxonomy (NCBI): domain Eukaryota; kingdom Viridiplantae; phylum Streptophyta; class Magnoliopsida; order Malpighiales; family Erythroxylaceae; genus Erythroxylum; species Erythroxylum brevipes. Next base: position 62,614,856 of record JANIHY010000002.1, read on the forward strand.
GTAAATTGTCATCTTAGCATACTTATGATTCTTCCGCTGCACCTACTGTTGATTTTTGTGCTTCTTTATTCACTAAGATTGATTGCATTAAAGGCATTCTTCATCTTGACATTGTTTTATCCCAAGGGGGAGATATAAGATTGTTTTAGAATGTTCATAATTGGTGACTGGTCAATTCATGGGCAGATTTTAAGGTATCTACATAACTATTATTATTTTTGGCATTTTTTATCCTAAGGGGGAGAAAACTATGTTGGAACATGTTGCTTTGAATAATTGATTATGTTTGGATCTTATTGATTGATTAAGGGAGAGTTCTCTTATAGTTTATGAATACAATGGTACATGCCCAATTATCTCCTTTAGAGGGAGTTTCAAATATGTGACAAATAATGCTATAAAGGGGAAAACTATTAAGATATAAGTTATGATATCTTAATATTTAATTTTGGATATTATTTGATAATTGGACTTAGCTGTGTTTAAGTGGGACTCTTTCAAGACAAGTTTGAGAAGTCTAATTAAGATGGTATTTAGTATGTATATCCTATTGTGGGATAATGGTGATCTTCTAGAATTTTAACTTGATTATGGCAGCTGGATATCTAAGGGTGTTGTCGATGATGTTTGTGAGCTGATTGAGTTGAGATAGAAGTCTATTTGTTGCAAAGTTCTTGGCTTATCACGCCACCCTTGGCTGAAGGTTTTTATGATGTATTTTTACTGAAGTTGTAGTTCCTTTTGGAAGTCTAAGCAGTTGTTTTTCTAATGTGTGTTTAACGTGATTTGGTTGATGGTGTGTGGGAGTGTAGCTGCTACGTTTTCCTTTGCTCTTGCGTAACTAAATTGGGCTACATAATTGTCGATAGTCAATTGTGTTCTTTCTTGTTCTTGAAAGACTATTAAGGGCAATTTTGGCAGCTATTCTTTGGTGGTGTTCACGTGATTTTGGGGTTGTATTTTTGGGTTAATTGTGTGATTTTCTGCAGCTAGTTTGGTGGTTGTCCAATATTAGGTTAGTGGCTATTGCATGTGACTTTGCAATTATCTTTTTAGTGTGGAGGTGTGCAAAAACTCTGAAAGCTTTTATGATTTTTGCAGCTGTATTTTTGGGAGTATTGTGCTATCTTTGGCAGTCGATTTTTGGTGATACTCTGCATTTTGGACAATTGCATTTTTTGTAGTGTTGCATGATTTTCAAGGCTATGCAAATATTGGCTTTTAAGTGAAAAACATCTAGGAGACGTATATTATTGTAGTTGTATTTTCTGTGACGTTTGGGTGAACAAATGTTGTTCGATTGATGTTTATTTTGATGCTATTATGCTTGGGTTGATCGTGATTCTTTTTAATAGTTCATAACATATATTATTCTACCACTTCCCACACTTTCGGTTGATGAAGCTACATATTTAAGAGAGTGCTTTTATCCAAGTGTTTTTCTTTATTTATGTCTTTATTGATTTAATTACTTGAGTTGTTCAAGTATCATATTTATTATTAAACAATGTTGTGCCAATCCTCTATTGAGGTTAGTATAAGATGGTCATACTATTAAATGTGAAATACTTTCATAAGTTGTGAGGACGATGGTTAGTGTCAAGAGTTGAGTGATATCGGCTCAGTAAAGCATTGTAAAAAAACTATTGTCGTTATTGAAAGTATTAAGCTTAATGAGGGTCCCATAGATATAGACAATATGTGTCGAACTGCATTATCGAAGCTCAGATGTTGATTTATTTTTTCATTTTTATTGTTTTTTTTCATTTTTGTCAAAAAGTTTATAACAACTACAACCATTTATAATTTGTGCGAAACTACATCTTTTTAGATTTAGAAATCTAAACACTAAACAAAACCAATATGTATGGGCACTCCAAAATTCTTCACGAAGTACCACCTTATCCACTCCTAATCATCACCATCCTACAAAAAAAAAAGAAACAAATGTAGATTAGAATTGTAAAACTACTATGTTCATAAACACGTTGATATATCTAAAAAATGAAATACTAACTATTTTATTATGGCTTTAATTTAATTAAGAAAATAATATAGTCCAAAAACTAATGACATACGAATTCAATTATTTTTTGTGAACAAATTCAAAAAGCATGAACATAAGCTTTTAATATAAAAAAATGATACTAAGATAATATAAAACAACATTGAATTAAGGAAATTAAAACATTCGAGATCTCACAAGAAGGCTAGAAGTTGGAATGAAATCATTATCTTGAAATGATTAAGGAAATGAAACCATTCTCTTGAAATGAAGTTGGAAGCAATCGAATCAATCAATTGAGTAATGGAACACATCTAAAGAGAAAAGAACATCTAATTTATAAGTTATATCCTGTAGTCCAACAACAACATCTAGTATTGTCATAAATGAAACTTCTAAACTATAAATTAAACAAAATGAAGTGTGACAGTCCCATTGGCAGTTCTTAGTCCAAACAATATCCAAAAGCATAACATATTGAACAATAAAGACTTTGATAATACAAGGAGTGATATAGGAAAAATAGAAGAATTGTTAATTAGTAGTTAAAATTGCAGTATTAACTTAATAATGTTTGTTTTGTGAGCTTTATGTTAAAAGTGCTAACAAATTGAAAAAGATAATAATAACTAAACATGCGTGTAATGAGCACCCCAACAAATATAGTATTCAATGGCAACCAAACCTTAATCAATCTTCATGTTTGAGTTTCTATTAACATAGCACCCACTAAACTCGACATTGATACAATCAACATTGATATCAAATTATATACACCAACAAAATATTCACATCAGGTAGTTACACTGTAGCGCACCGTGGAGTACGCACCGGGACGCCTGTGGGTCGTTCTGACGCATATCCCACAGCAAGGCAGCACTACTAACGAAAATAATCTCTAAATACTCGCATGGCATCAATACAATAAAATCCATAATATAAAAATCACTGATATTTTTAAAACCAAAATGCTCTTCTCATTTCATAAAATCAGTCCAAAATATAGACAAGTCTATCAGTTCCCTACAATCTAATACAATAACCCAAAAAGGAAACTGATACAAACGTCTATACTAAGTCATCCTCAAAAACAATCGTCCCAGCTGACCCACCTCTGCGCCATAACTTCTCTTGCCGAAGATCCACAAAGCAGAGAAGACTCTAACAATCTGGAGCTAGGAACCTACTAATGCTGTCCTGAAAAATATTTACAACGTTGGGTGAGTTTGCGAACTCAATGAGAAACCATCATCGATGGTTCACCCAACTCATGCATATACACAATATATACACAATATATCACATAGTCATAATAACACTTTCGGAACGCTATAAACAATTTATACTTTTTCACTATAACACAATTCAGACAAATCATTACACAATTATCGCATAGTACATACATTCTCGATTTTCACAACACATTCAGATGCATAATGCATGCCAATTCTCATTTTATGTCAGTGTTGTGACTGAGCGTTAATACTGTCCCGATTCGGGCACTTTACAGTAAAGCCCATTTTTGGTAAGTAGGAGAGCCCTCAGGATATGCACTACTGCCCACTCACATTAGGGATAGGAGAGCCCTCTGGGTATGCACTATTCCTTTTTTGGCCTTAGGCCCATTCACTGATAATCGAGCTTAAAGCTCTGATCACTAATTGCTCCAGTCACAACTGTTTATTTACCGCTTTTAATCATGCCTAGCATGCACTCACACTTGCACAATCAATAGCATATATATATCAATCAATTCAATTTATTGCATTCGAAACACTTACTCATAATTTCAGCACATTAATTTCACAGTTGCAAACACTCACATTGGCAGAAAATTCACACATTCATAGAACATTTAACACACAAAGATTGAGGAACCAACTAGGTTACTCACCTGTACTTCCGAGCTACAACCTAGAAGTCCCAGCAATATCCGTGGAATTGTTCCATCGATGTCTCTAAAACAATCAAATAATTACCCAATTACTAATGCACAGTCAAACTAATTCAAAGATGCACATGACTTAAATAAAAGATGTACGATGCCTATTCATGACTTTCCCGGTGCTATATTCCAAATTCCACTTCTTTAGACACATTCTAACTTTTCACTTAATTGCTCAATAATGACTCAATCCTAATTCAATAACATAATACGGAATTCCCCAATTTCAATTCTAGTATTCAGTCAATTTATCACGTCATACTCGCTAGGGTATTATCTCAAAATCAATAACTATTCTCCTAGATCGCATTTATTCTTTATGCTCAGTTCTAATCTCCAATAGCCTTTCTTTACAATTAGGGACCTCACAATTATACCCCAATTACCAAAACAATTCTTAGGTAGAATTACAATCACATTCTTAGTTGTCTTGCACTAGTTGTGATCTCAAAAACTTGAACTCAAACTCTCATTCTTTTCCTTAATTGTAGACCTCTTTATCTAGATCACAACGAATCAAACATCACCTCAATTGGAGGTCTACAAGACTAGTTATGCCCCAAAACTAAATCATTACTGTTAAGAAAACCCAGGCTCGCCGCGACGTATGGACGTTCGTCGCGGCGAAAGGGGCGGCTCGCCGCGACAACAATGTAGCTTGCCACGGCGTATCAGTTCTTGCTCGTCGCGATGTCCTGCTCGCCGCGGCGAACGCTCGTCGCAACATGCAATCATTTTTTTCATCGCGACGTGCGGTCGTCTTCTCCGATCCCTAAGACTCTTCCCCCTCATCGAGAGATGGATCACATGATCAAGTTAGTTCTTGGAGCCATCCCACCTGCACG
>JANIHY010000002.1:62650962-62662411 GCA_027479065.1 Erythroxylum brevipes
GGCATCTGTTGGGACTAGTACATAATTAGGCTTGAATTATTGTGAGAAATGCAGAAACTGATCAGAGTTCTTGTTTTATTATAGGTCATCCATTTTTGGTGATCAGATAGATCAACCAGCTGATCAGGGATCAGTCAGAGCTAGTAGAGAGTCCTCGGTGCCATGATCTGAGGAGATACCTCCTAGAGTCCCCGTGAGACGGGAGAGGCGATACGATGTTATCATTAAGAATATCAATAATTTTACAATGAGATGCATAGAAAATGACTTCGTAATCCTTATCACGTAGCGGACTCATGCTCAATAGGTTATGTTTCAAACCATCAACAAAGAGAACGTTATCAATAGAGGTAGAGTTAGAATTGCCAATTTTACCAATTCTAGTGACCTTTGGTTTATTTTTGTCTGCAAAGACAACATTACCTACGTCCTTCTTTCAATGTAGTTAAAGTGTGATATTTTACCTATCATGTGTCTTGAACAACGACCATTAACTATCCATTAGTTCTTCCTTGTCTCTATTTTGAAACATATCGCAAAAAACATTATCTCATTTTAGATCTGGGTCTTTTCAGGTTATTAGTTTGACCTTTGGGTCTCTAAACATACATCTATGATAATTTCTTTTTACGAAAATTACAAAAATGACTAATGTGACCATGTTTACTATAGTAATCATACAAAATAGATGAATTATAGTTGTTATGATTTTTGTCACTTAGTAGGTTCCTGCTATCTTGGCTATAGTTTTTGCTGGACTTAACAAAGAAGTTTTTCTATAGCCTGATATGTTATTTTCATTATATCTTATTCTCATCTTACCAAAAATGCATTTACCACTCCCAAACAATGCATCAAGATTTTTTCTTTCATCATCAAAATTTTCCAGATCTTTTTTTAAAGATAAGATCTTTCCAACACTTTTCTCCTTTTTAAGTTCTAAGACAACGATATTTTCTTCTAATTGTCTTACCTTATCAGAATTAGTTTTGAGTAGCGTATTTTTCAATTTAGCTACTCTTTCTTCCAGAACTTCCTTTTTAGAAACATTTTGCTTATAGTTAACCTCAAGAGACATATTCCTAGTAGCCAAATTCTCATTCGCAGAATCTAATGATTTAATCTTACTCTTCAAAGATGCATCATTGCTCTTGGACTTCTCAACTTCTTTGAAATACTTTACTATTAACCTTTTGTACTGATCATACAATTTATGATATGCATTTTTCAATTCTTCAACTTTAATATCACAGTCAAAATAATATACCTCATCATCTCTTGATTCAACTGTAAAGCAAACGTTACTGACTTCTTCTAGCTTTTCTTCTTCAAAGTTTTCAGAATCTTCATCTGACCATGATGTAGTCATCATTTTCTTTCTAGTTTTTCTATTCTCTAACTTGTTCTTTTAAAGAAGAGGACATTTTAGTTTTGTTTGTCAATGCTTTGTGCAATGATAGCACATGATTTGATTGTTTTGTGTATTGCTATTGCTACTATTGTCTTTTGATAGGAACATGTTGTTTCCAACTTTCTTGTTTCCTTCTCTTTTCTTCATCACCTTCTTTTTTATAAAAGTGAGTATATTTTTTGACCATAAAGTTGAATTCGTCATCTCCATCTATTTGCAACTTAGTGCCACTTTTAACACCATTTGATTCGTCGGTTGCTTTTAGTGCCATTCCTTTTCTGTAGGAGGATCCTTCATCTTACCTAAGATCGGTTTCATGGATCATCAAATTTTCTTGTAGCCAGTCGAGTTAAATAATGTCTAGATCCTTTGTCGTTTCTAGAGTTGTTATAGGTCTGTATTCCTTTAGTAGTGATATCAGAACCTTCGTTACGAGCTCATCATTGGGATATATATTTTCCCAAGTTTTTTAAGGTCATGATGATGTTATTAAAGCATTCGAAGAATTTGTCTATGGTCTCCTTTGTTTCATGCCAATAGTTTCATATTGATGCACTAAAAGACTTATTCTATGTTTCTTTACCTCTTCATCCCTTCAAAGGTAACTTGAAGTTTGTCTCACATCTCTTTTGCTGCAGAGTAGTAAGATATCTTTTCATATTCTTCTGGAGACAACGCACATATTAGGTGATGTTTTGCCTTAGTATTTAGTTGTGCATTTCTCCTATCAGCATTAGTCCACAGTTCTACATTATCAAAAGTGGGAATTCTAGCTCCAACTTTAATTGCTTGCCATACTTTGATATCTACAGATTGGAGATATATGGTGATTCTCTCTTTCCAGTATGAGTAATTGTTTCCATTGAAGTAAGGAGGCTTTGAGATAGATTGCCCTTCAAAACACGTCAAGATGTTTGCCATGATCTATCACATGCTGTAAAACGTAAAAATGTGAAACCTCGATTTAATTCCAAATGATAAAGCAAACACACGTAAGAGGGCGAGGTGAATTATGTATGACTATTTTTTTTCAAGTTACTTTCAATTCGTATAAAAAATAGATCTTAGTTAATGAATAAAAAATAGTAAGAGCCTCTCAGACAATAAAGCTTTTTAAAAGGCAGGAGCCTATTAGGCAATAGGAGTCTTTTATGGGATAGGACCCTGCTTAAATGAAAGGAGTCTACTAAATGATGAATCATGTTAAAATAATTTAAAAACAGAAGACGCCTGTTAAAACTTAAAGGAACTGTCAACAAGTTGAAAACAGAAGGGGCCAATTATAAAAGTGAAGGAACCTCTTATTGAAATGAACACACACACACACAAATTATAATGTAGAAATATAAAAAATAAGGAGAGAGAGAATAAGGACGCAATCAATTTATACTAGCTCGACTTATAACCTAAGCCTACTTCTAATCCCCAAGTATCCAAATTTGAGTGTTTTACTATAAAATCAAGTAGTAGTTTAATGAGCCTTTCTAAGCTCACAAGTTAATATTTTTCAAGGTTCTTCAACCTTCCACACTAGTAGTATTTCACTAGCCTCTATAATCTCTCAAATAAAAATGAGGTTTGTTCAATATGTGCTTCAGTAATCTCTTTTAACATAATTGCACTTGTTAATGCATAAGAAAAGTTTTAAAAATACATCACTTTCACGAATGTAACATCCTGTTACCCATGTTGAGGCTGGAATAGAATATATGAGAGATGATTGAGAGATTAGAAAATGCATTTTATGTTCATGCATAATATGACATGCACATACATGTAAATAGTGAAATTTTGCACATGAAAATGATTGTATATGTATTCATTAACATTTCGAGTATAATTGCTTCTAAAAGTGATTTTTATTGATAATTGTGGTTTTTATGTGTTGAAAATTGATTTGGAGAGTGTATTTGCGGATTTAGAATTTTTGAAATTTGTTGGGTATTTTTGGATTAGAAAAATTGCCAAGTGATAAAACTATTAATAAATGGTAGTACAAATTACTGTCTAATGGTATTGGGAATTTTAATAAATGACTTTAGGATTTATTCACAAGTGCCATTGAAAATTTGGGAGACAATTGGAGTAGAAATTGAAATTGATTAGACTAGTTAAATAAAGAAACATATTTTAATGCTTTAGATATTGGAGTAAGTTATACATGTCTTAAGTTGACTTTTTTTTTATTAAAGGGCCCCCTTTTATTTGCTCTTTCTCGATGCTTCTCATTTAAAAGAACCTAGGTGTTTTGTTTTTGGTTCTCTTCTTCTCTCCTTCGTAGCTTCTTTTCTCTTCCTCTTCTTGATTTTTATTCTTCAAATCTCTACCCACATTGAACCTCTCATCTTCCATTTGCTACTCTTCCACCTTGTTCTCTCTTTCATTCCCACCAAAAACCCTAACCTTCCAATCCTAAAGATGGTGATGATCATGGGTTGTGTTTGAAGTTAGGTATTTTGTTGATTTTCTTGAAGAGTTTGAAGATTTGGTATCTAAATCAAGTAAGTTATGTTTTAATTTCTTTGGGCAATGTTAAATGGAGCATTTATAATGATATTTAGAGGTTAATGCATGAAATGGTGCTTTTTCTATGTATGTGTCGTGGATGATTAAGAGTTTGTAAATTTTTTTGCTTATACATATATGCTTGATGAGTAATTAGCTATAATGATGTTTTGTTTCATATAAATGCTAAATAATGGGTTAGGAGTTGTTTTATGGATGATTGATGTTGTATATGAGGAGTAAGAAACTATAAGTTATGCTACATATGTTTGTAACATGGATTGGCTGTGAAAAGGATGCTTTAATAAGAATTGGGAGTTGATAAATAGGTACATGAACATATCTTGTTTTTGGGTTAATGATTAAATTTAGGTCATGCTTTTTTGGTGAATGATATTGAGATGAAATGGAGTTGAAATGGGGAGTAAATGAACTAGAAAATGGTGATCTTTGTACAAGTTAAGTTTGGTATAAAAATTTGGAAAGTTTGAGGATGATTAACTAGAAAATGTTCACTAAACATGCCACAGACTTTTAGCCATAACTTTTACTCCAGTTATCCAAATGAGATTATTTTTAATTTGGTTTAAACTAGAAATGTATAGCTATATTTGTTATGAAGAAGTTGAATTCAAATTCTATTTATAAGAGTTCCAAAATCTGATCTAAAGTTAAAAAACTAGGTTTGTGCTTGTGAAAGTTCACTGCGGAAAACTCCTTGCTTTGCTGCAATGAACTTGAAGGATTAGCTAGGATTTCTTTTGAGTAAAGTTCATCATGGCCAACTCTAGGTTTTTCAATGGCAAACTTGTGAAAATTTCACGAAAATTTATCTCTGGGTGCAAGTTGAGTATAGGGTACTGTCTTAGAATAAAAGTTGTCCGAAAATATTTAGAGTATAACTTTTACAAACTGAACCAAATTGAATGATTTTGGTGTCATTAGAAACTTTTGAGATAGAAGGACAATTTTCAAAAAGAAAGTATTCCCAAATTACTTCATTTGTATTGATTAAATGATCAAGAATGGCATACTCGAAAGTTAGTTTTTGGGAAAAATATGGAATTTTAATCAATGAGTTATGAATTATGATTTTAATGGTTTCATTGGGATATAGAGCATAAGTATACATGGTACTTACGTGAGTTAGTAATACAAATATTTACGTGATGAGAATAATGGATAGATACCCGAGATTGTCATGACGTGAATGGTGCATATTTTATATACATACATGTGCATTATAAAACACTTACAATTGTGCCAATTTGTGATATGTGTATATTGTTGTTATAGAGGAGTAACTGGAACGTCAACCTCCAAACATTCTCGGAACTTCCAGGCATTAGCTTCAGGAGTGACCTGTGAGTAACCTAGACAGTCTCACTCAATTAAGTGTTTGTTTTATACTATGTTTAAATTGCTGAATGAATGTGTCTTGATTGTTGGATTCTAGAGAATGAAGGTTCGATGATTGTGATATTTTATTGAGATATTGAAGTGCTATTTGAATGTGAATGCGACAAACTAAATGTTTATGATATGATTGATTGTGAAAAATGCATTCCATACATGAATGCATGATTAGATAATAAGAGTTGTGACTCGAGTAGCCAACGTGAAAAGAGCTTTAAGCTCAGTTATGCGCATCAGAGCCTCAAGCTCAAAGTTTAATGAGCCCAGTATCTACAACAAATACAGGGCAGTATTGAAATGAGCCCGATATTCACAATGGACATGAGACAGTTTAGGCACTCGATCATAATAACGTAATAATTAGAAATGAGTCATATGAGCATTTCATATGGATTTTAATAAGCATGTTGATTGTTTGAAATGCCAAATTGGTTTGCTCTTAAGTGAAAATGTGATTTGTGTTCAATTAAGAAAAAATGCAAAGATGTGAAATATATGTTATATGTGTTAATATGATGCATAAATTGAGTAAACCATCGATGATGGTTGCCTCATTGAGTTCGTAAAATTAAAAAAATTGCAACATTGACTTTAAAGGATCGAGAGGCGACTCTAGCTATTGAGAGGTGCTACAAGCGGTATAAACTTGTGATTTAGGAAGAGAAGTCATGATTCAAAGGTCAGTCCGCTGGGTTTTGGATAGAGTAGACAGATTTTTGTATATTTTCTCTTTCATATAGTACTTTTGTATTAGGCTACGATGATGTACATGTAGGAAATGTTAAAAGACATATTGTAGACCTTCAGTAATTACAAAAAAGAAATGAGGAAAAAGTTGGTTTTTAAAATATTGTGATTTTCTTATGATGCTTTATAAGTGAATGAAGATATGATGTCATGTTAAGTGAATGTAGTGATTGAACATAGCACGCCATTGTCTTAGATTATGTATTAGAATAGCCTCCAAGCGTCCCGGTATATATTTTAAGATAAGGGGGCGCTACATCATGTTTGGATCCATTAGTGATACAAACTAGCCCCTCTGCTATGTTACGAGCTATTAAGACAAAGAGCCTACTTTTTAAGAAATTGTAGCTTAGTATTGATAGCTCCTTTAATTTATTCAAAGATTTAGTGAAGAACATTATTAATTCCTTTTATCTCTAAAAAGCAATAACAATAAAAAGAAAGATTATAAATGCCAAGCTTATCACATTTTTAATGGTATTTTGACATGGATTCTTTATAGATGTTTAAAGCTATTATTCTTGTGAGAACCTCCATACTCAAAGTTAATAGGTAAAGGGACAAGAGGTCTCCTTACCTTAGCTCCTCTACTACATTACAAGATGTTGAAATTAAGAAGCTATTTTTTGAGGAATTATAGCTTAGCCTTAATGTTTTTTTTTAATGAATGTTGTATTAATTATAGGCAAAGCTATAGCAACATTACAACAAGTTATAGGTTAATGGCCTTCATTCAGTTTACAAAATAACTGAAGATTCTATGGGTGAGGAAACATTAAAAAAGACAATCCTAAAACAAAATATGGAGCTGAACTATAGTTCTTATCTACTCTTCATATCGGTTGAAAGAGTGTGATGTGCATTTTTAGCATAGATAGCAACTCTAATCCATTTATCAATTATGTTTGCAAGTTGGTGTTTCCCTTCTTTCACATCTGTGAATCTTCAGTTGTTTCTTTCTTTCTAGATGGTGTATATAGTGGTAGTGAAAGCTGCTTTATAAAGAGTTGCATTAGTCTTCCTGGATTTTGAGTTTTGAATAACACATATTAAAGATTATTCTCGATCATACTTGCTGTTATTATCTAGTAACATATGTCCTACTCTATATTTCCTTAGAGAATCTGTAAATAAATAAAAGATGATCTCTATCCTCCATTGCCATTTCACATAGTATACAAGTGGCATCTCCATTGTCATGACATTAATTTTCGGTCTTGAGCTTGTTCTTAATCACAAGCCAGGGATGAATAAGGCTTTAGGATTCAAAGTATTGCTCCATAAAAGATTAAACCAAGTAACTTCAATAAAGCTGAAGGAGAATAATTGATGACAAGACTTGTTAGAGTATTCACCATTTAGATTAAGAGTCTAAGTAATATTTTCTTCGATCCTCACATCATTCAATTGGGGTAAGTGTTACACTAGAGAGTCAAAGCCTTTGAAATTTTGCTTCCATTTACCATTGAAAATCAGTGATGATACTTTAAGATTCATTGGCATTCTATCAGAGCTTAGCCCTGATAGTTCCTAGAATTGATTGAAGGATTTAGTGAAAAACTTTCACCAATTCCTTTTTAGCTCCATAAAGTAATAACAAATCATCTATAAAAAAAAGTTATATATGTCAATCTTATTGCATTTATAATGGTATTTGAACATAGGATCTTTAGAGATGTCTAGAGTTATTATTCTTATAAGAGCTCCATATTCGCCTTCTTAACATTGAATGATGGAGTTAGTTCTCCATTAAACATAATTGAGTATGAAGTGGATGTGAACATTGTCTAATCCAGTTGATGAAGTTCCTAAGAAATCCTTAAACCTCCAATAAATGAAAAGACTCTAATTTAAGGAATTAAAGAATTTGTTATAATCAACTTTCAAAGCACAACCCTACCTACTTCCTCTTGTGATAACTCTCAAATAGCTCATATACTATTAGGATATTGTCTCCAATGCTTTAAGAGGACCTTAGTATAAGCAAATGATGCTCTTAAGAATTCCTTTAATCTAAAGGCCATAAACTTAGAAATAAATTTATAATTCCCATTACAACATAAAACACACCTGTAATCATTTAAGCATGTAGATCAGTCTTTAAGATCAATCATATAAAAGCTCTATTAAGCTCTCTTGTAGTGTCTTGATGTTCTAGAAAAGCTCAATGTTAAAACCATTAGGTCCTAGCCCTTTAGCTGGCCTTTATTAAAGAAAGCGTCCTTGATTTCAATAATAGAGAAGTCCTTTGTAAGGAAGTCAACTTGTTCCCATAAAATAGATTATGTTATGAGGCCTCTCAAATCTCCATTAGTTTGAATTTTATTGTCAGTTATGTTTAACACATTCTTAAAATAGTTATACACAATGTCCTTCAGTTGTTGTTAGTCCTTGATGATAATACCTTTATACATTTTGTAAGGAAACAATTTTGCTACATTCTTTTTTTACCGAAATGGTATTATAGAAAATGTTGTATTCATATTTGTAGAACAGTAGTAACATTTTGTAATTAAGAAAGTAAGAAGATGAGTCCATAAACACTAAATAATTTCTACATTTTTCTTGGGATTAAATGATTAATCACTAAGCACATATGCCAATTACATCAAACTAGTTAAAAATTAATTGTCAAAATTTGAAGTTATGGGTGTAAAATGCTTCTCATGTCAATTCAAATTGACAATATTATTGATTTTTTGTTACATATTCTTAATAAGGGTTCATAAATTACTTGTTCAAGAAGGAACTGTATAACCTTAACCAAGCACTTAGATCTAAATTTAATTTCTTAGTTCTTTTATGTTAACTATAGAATTTGTTTGAAGGGATAGTAATCCTTCTTTTTTTTGTCTAAAATTTCCTAAAGATGCATTAGTCTTACTTTTCTATGTTTGATTATAATGATCATAGATGAAAATCCTACCTATCTTGTTTGGTTAACTTATATCTCTTTTAAAGAATTTATACATCCATTAAATCAATATTATTGTCAACTATTTTTAAAATGAATTAACTTTAACTCAGGGCAATCGACTCATATACTTTAAAAACATCAATATTAACTTTTATGTTTTATTGATTCAGGTTAGGATACTTCATTACTTATCATTCCATTATTTTTTATTATAATATTTAAGGTGGCAATGTATTTTTTTAAAGTATAAAGAAACAACCTTAGTCAATAAAGTAGACCACAAATGAATTCATATGGTTTTCTTTCCTACTTAACAACATCAGTGTTTCTTTGTTTCAAGCATTTATATTGTACTATAGTAATGACATATCCTATCGATAACAAAAAATCTAATGTTTCATTCCATTTAAGCATATTAAATTGCATTATCAACAAGCTGGAAATTTATAGGTGATTGTTTTAAAAGGATATAATATAAGAATTATTTGTACGGAAGAGCCAATAATTCAATGTGTTAATTGTTTAGGTTAAAGATATTATTTTTACTCATATATAGATTCAATAGTTTGACATATTGACTAAGCCTGTTGATAAAAAGGTTTTCCTTGAAGCACCAAACTTATCCCACAAAATATACCAACCCCTTTGCACGACAATCTTTAGCTTCGTTAAAGCAAGATTTAGCCTTGTCCTATGATTGTCACCCGACCTACTTTAGGACACCTCATGACCTTTGCAGTGTTTCACTCTCACACCCTTGTAAGAAAATTATGAAAAAAACTAAATATTCATGACAACAAAAGAATACAAGAAAGAGATACGAAAAACACCAAACTTTATTACTTCCCTCAAGGTATAAAACGGAATGTTATCTCACATCTCTAAGTGTGTCCACACTCTCTGCCCCTCAAAGTAAGACTCAAATAAGTTATTTATAGATACATCTAGATGATCAAGTTAGAATCCTAATAGAACTCTACTAATTAAGATCACAATCTTATCTTTATCAGATTACATCACACTAACCAATAGAATGACATCCTCATCCAATTAAGACTCTATCTAATAGGATTGAACTACATCACAATAATAAGATCAAAGATTACATTTATTTAGGAATGATTTATCCATATCCACGAAGATCTCTTCTATTTTCAGATGATCCTTTCACATGATCTTTGTCTCTGAGAACTGATGTTCATCTACTATGATCTTATCTGTTACATCATCCAAAATCTCCCATCTTTATCAGTTGATGATGAGTCATCTAAGCCAATAGTACACTGGTCCATTCAATGCTTTTCTGTGTCAACTCTATTAGTCATGGTCTGCCCATTTGAGCACACATTAAGTCTTTAGTCATCAAGAACCTAGCCTTAGCCAAGTTGACTAGTACAAGGTTTGAAACTCTCTCAAAACTCGCATCATGCTTGAAAATATATAACTAGTGAGTTATTGTGTAATTTTGATTGTTTATTCAATAGCAATTATAAATCCTTTATTACGTAAAATTAAATAAAGTTTACATAACAACTTTGGGTCCTATTATTTAGAAGAAAAGAAGGATAAACAAAGGTTCTTGCCTCACTTGTACTCTAATATTCTAGCTATATAATGCACTAAATGAATGACTTCTTTCCTAGATAGAGCAACAATGTAATTTTAAGGTTGATACTAGTGTGAAATTCCCAAAAATAAGGTTCATTGTATGGAAATTAGTAGTTGTTACAATGTATTATACATCTAGAAGATGTCTTTGTATTGTATAAACTAATTAATAAATTCGAGTCAAGATTTTTTAGAAAGAGTTTTCTTTTTTCCTTTGTTTCTTTTGCAAGGAGCGGTCTTATTAATTTAAATGTCTATGATCTTTAAATTTAAATTATTCATAACCATAAATTAAGCTTTTGTTAACAATTCATTGTTCAGCCAAATTTCTGTTTTCTTTATTTTTCCAAATTTGTTTTTTAATGTTTTCCGTCACTTCTTTTTGGGTCATTGCAGTTCTAGAATAGTTTATAACAAGCATTATTCATGCAAATTTTGTCTTCAGTGCTGTTATTCAATTTTTTTATTACGAAGTACTTTTTTCTGTGTCTGTAGCTTAAGTGATTAATATAATTGTCTTTTATTACTGACATTAAAATTAATTTCAAACTATTAATCATTGAAAGATTGATTCTTAAATTACTTGGAAAATTGTTCTAAATATAGACAGCCAGGTCTAGGGATGGTAATGGGTAGGGTTCGGTTCGGGTTTTACTATACCCATATTCATATCTATTTTTTATGACTCAACTCATATCCATATCCATATCCATCAGTTTTTACGATTTACTACCCATATCTAAATCCATTGGGTTGTTCGGGTTTTTGGATATCCATCGGGTTGTATAACACATAAAAATATAACTTCTAAATAAAAAATATAAAGAGTAGATTTTTGCGAACGC
>JANIHY010000002.1:62964903-62978935 GCA_027479065.1 Erythroxylum brevipes
ACGTCGCAGATTTCCAGACTTTCTACGTCGTCTAGAAGACGTCGAAGAATGTCAGGCTTTCTACGACGTCTAGAAGAAGTCGCAGATTGTCAGTAATTCCATGACGTTCAACAGACGTCGCAGATTGACATGCTTTCTACAACGTGTAGTACACGTTGTAGAAAGTTATGTTGTTTCCACGACGTTTACGTGAAACGTCGCTCATTCGCTTAAGCTTTTTTGATGTTTCCCTAAACGTCGAAAAATAACCCTGCTTACTACCCTTCAACGACATTCGGTGCGATGTTTTTAAAAACGTCACAAAAAATTTTCCCCGACGTTTTTCAAACATTTGCGACGTTTAAAAAACGTTGCAAATTGGGTATTTTCCTTGTAGTGGCGCGTGCTCCGAAGAAGAAGGCCTGCGTGTATTGTGACAGTGAAATTCTTTCACTGCATCTGCATCACAAGTTCGCTTAAGTGATATATTTCTAATGTTTAATTTTTATTTTTCATATTAATTTTATTTCATAAAAAATGAGACATTTCTTTAAATTATTTTCTACAAAATAGTTATCTAAAATTTCCTACACGATGATTATTCAAAAAATAGGTAACTGTAAATATAATAAATTGTACTTTGCATATTATTTAGTATACTTTAAATATTATTTAGCATAAATAATTTTATTATAAAATAAAATATAATTAAAATTAATAAAAGTATTTTTATTTTTATGTTACCAAACAGTTTACTGTATGAAGCTCTTTTAAAAAATTTGTTTTTTAATTGACAGCCAAACAGTCAATTGACTTCTCATAAATGCTCTTTTAAAAAAAACTCTACTAAAAAAAGCTCTACTGATAAAAACTTTACTGACATAAGCTCATCCAAACAGGCATTAAGTGAAAAAGGGTCTCCAAAAAGTTGTTACTAAAATTGACAATAGAGGGATAGAAAATTGAAATAAGGAAAGCAAAGAAAAAAGGTAAGAAAATACAGCTTGTTAGAAAATTATTTTATTTAAATATATAATATTAATAATTAAGTCTTGGGAGATAGGATTGGAATAAGAGTGGGAAGTGATGGAAAAATTAATAAACAAAAGCAAAAGAGTCCAAAGAGATGGACTTCAATCTGCATTGAATATAGGAACTGTGAGGCAAGACCACAACCGAATATATCTTACCAAACAGAATCGATATTCTTGATAACTTCTTCCCTTTCTCCGGCTCTCCTTGTTTTGCTAATATTGTTGACTTCTTTCTTTTGTAAGTAATGATTTTTCCAAATTCTAATTCATGACGTCTATCGGTGAATCATATATTTTTATTGACTTTGGAAGTAATTTAAAATTTTATAGATTCAATTGCATGACTATTATTTGTTACAAACTACATCGTCTCTATATACTCATCAATGCATACCTAAGATTATCCACGTTTAATGTCCTGAACACCAAACATTTTCTATTGATTAGGTACTGACATATGAAAGGGCAAACTTCTTTCTTATTCCTCAAAGGTATGGATTCAGACACATTGTCCCTTTCTACATATACACGTAGCTTTCGCAGGTACTACTCGAAAGATATATCATATTCTTTTATTTCAGGGAAACCGTAGCTGAAATATCCGTGACAATGACTATCAATTCTGCAGCTCTTACAAGATGCTCAGCAGAGTTGGATACGAAGTTGTTGCCCAGACCTGGTTAACAATTTGTGTGGGATGGAATGCATCCCAAAACAAGTACGAGTTCCTGAAAGTGCATGGGGCTTCTTTGGGAATGCATAGACCAAATCCGTTTACTTGACAGCAGCTGCTTGATGTAATTCGCAAACCTGGAAGTGGAAAGCCGGTCCACACACATAAATCAGTTTTCTTTAGAACACCATGCACTAATATTTCTGTAACAATAAGCAGATCTATTGCTGTTGAGTTAGCGATAAATATGTACCTATGGTAGATATATTTTGAAAGGGAGCTCCATAAGCATCCAAATAGACAAAATTAGCGTCCATAAGATTGTTTTTGAGCTGGTCTACAAGAGATTTAAGGTTTCCATTAAACAAATTTGCAGCATTGTTCATGTAGTCGACACACAAGGAGCCATTGGTGCCATAGGTAGCAATAGCATTTGGTGTACACCCTATTCGTCCGATTCCAGTCAAGGCCACCTTCCTTGCTCCAGAATTATACAAACTCTAAATAAACCAGTAGCCATAATTAAATCACTTGTACCTTAATTGCATCAAAAGATATATTATCAATCTGACTTGGGATGAGATTTGAGGGATCAAACATAATAAACTAACCATAATTTTTTGTTTATATTCCTCAATAAGAACTTCTGCGAACTGAACTGGACTGTACTCCTTGCTAGTGTTATAAAACTGGGGCAAGAAGTAGTTGTTAATGTAATCGTTACTGCCAATTACGAATGAATATAAGCACTTGTTTAGGTGATTCATAGCTAATTCTTCACTTCCTAGTAAGCCAGCTATGCGGGAGAGAACAACTTGGTGTCTCTGTAGCTGGGTGGTTAGGTCGATATTGACACCCTGAGCGAAAACAAAATCCCTATTAATCAGATGTGATTAAATAGCTAGTGAGGTTAATATTTCAAACTATTACTTTTTATAGTTCCTTTTGAAATGGAATATGGTACAGGAAAAGAAAGTTTTGAAGGGAAAGGCATGGTGATAAATTATTTCTTTCGAGTTAGCTCAATGAATGGTAGATACAATACCCCAACTTTTCCAGTTTCACTTCGTATTCCTGCTGTACCAGATGCGTAATTCACACTTTTGAGTATTTGAGAACCAGAAGCGGAGAGATATGGTGGAATGAAACTGTCAAAACCCAAAAGTTCACCTGCATAGGCATTGGTATATTGATCAAGTAAGTAATCAATAATGAAAGACACGAAATAGGATAAATAAATTTATATGTAGAGAAGACCAATTATATCTGCTGATGTTCGACCATTAGTGAACCTTCCTGTGGGACCATATGGGAAGTCTATGCCATACGGCTGGTAATCAACCTTGGCCGTGGTGGCAAGGTTGTTGTTGTTGCCACTGTCCACCAAAGAGTCTCCGAATATGAAATAACATGGTACTTTTGGTTCTCCATTAACACAATTATTCAACCATGCAGCTAGTAACCACACGCAGACCGCCCCATATTTTAGGTTTATATGGTCAGCCATGGGAAGAAGCAATTAACTTGTGAAAGCGTAGGAACAGGAAACAAGAGAAGAAGGATGATGAAGGGAAATTTATAGGCTTCGAAAGATGAATGAAAGCATTTGGCGCGATTGCCCAACGAGGTTGGTAGAATGTTGTAAAGAATGAGGGTGGTAAACATTCTTCTTAAATACTTGTATTACATGTAAAGTCAACAACGAAGCAATAATGTTAGCATACCCTTCTTTAGTTCAAGAGCCAAGCAATAGCTCTATCGTAAGAGAGTTTTACACCATATACATGTACGTGTGTAAATCAAAGAGATGGTCTTTTTTCTTTCTTAAAACATTATCTTATTGACTTTATTTTAGCTAATAAAACAGAAACATTAAATAATGTCTGGTTGGTTCTATTAGTAGGAGTGCCAAAACAATAGGCTGTAGAAGGTTTGACCTAGCAGTGCATCTCAATAATAGTTAGCATTAGTAATTTAATTAACGAGAAAATTAAAAAAAGATCTTTATTAACGTGGTTTCAATATCCTTAACAACTAAATTAAATATTAAAATATTAAATATAAGTCGTTTAGAATTAAATAAAAAGTTCTTCAAATTCTTGTTCTTCAACAACTTTCTCCATTCAACACATAAAAATAAAAGAGAATATAAATTATCTTTTATGAAAGGTTAATCAAAATTAAGATTAAAAAAAAATTCAAAACCTAATATAAGGCATAACATAAAAATAGACATACAAGATCACAAAATAAAAAGATACGAAAAATTCTTCAATAAAAGAATAGGACTATTTCATTGATAGTAAAATAAGAAAAGATTAAAGCACTAAACAATTAAAGTTACTTCATGTTGTAATACGGTTTACAAGATAATTGCAAAGCTTCTAGCTAACAGATTGAAGACTACTTTAAAAGGTATCAAAAATCCAACTTAAGAGAGCTTTCATAGTTGGGAATCAAGAATTAATGAAAGATCATAACTTAGGGAGAGCTATTAGAAGCTATTTATTCAAAGTTAACTTCTTTATTCATTGTATTTTTACTAAAAACATTCAATATACAATTTAAAGAAGTTCTACCGTATATGTATATGTATATGCATATGCATATTTATATTTATTATTTTTTATGTAATTTTATAAAGAAACAAACAAACTATTAATTAGGAGTGAGTCTACGTATTGTTAAACTTTTTAGATCCCACATATTAGCGAGATTTGTCCTAAGTTAATATTATTATTGTTGCCATTGTACCAATCATGAGCAACAGTGTCAAATCTTACGTTTGTGGCAAATGGTAAATTCCAAAAAAGTTATTTTGTAATATATGGAACATAATGGCTTATGAACCACGAGATGGCTCAAGTGTATGTAGGAAAAAAGGACACAAGACATAAAGGGATCAATATTATATGTATAAATTATAGTAGGGATCCATTAAAGTTGTAAGTTCGTTCATAATAAAAAGAAACATTTCAAGAGATCTCGACATAAAATACTTTCTCTTAGACATTGATCCTTTCCTTTTCCGTCCCTTAACGGTCGCAAAGAGCAATCAACTTGAATTGTGGGCCTTCAAAGCATGACAAGTTATTATAAGAACCGTTAGGAATGTATGCCGACAATTTCAGGAGAGCGTCGGGAGCTAAGGACAGAGTAGTGCTCCATGCAAATTGCATTATGATCGTTCTGGAATCTGCATGGGAATAAGTTTATCAATTACTCCATCTAATGGTGCTGAAAAGGTGCCTTTCCTTTTTCATTCTCCGCCTCTAAACCATGCTAAGTTATTGTTATCAAATTTTTTACAAGAAAAATACTACAATCATTACCTATAAAATTTCAGTGTTTATAATACTCATTTTTTATTATTGGGGCTTACCAAATACCACACATACAGACTTAAATTAATCTCTAGCACCCTTTTTGTTTAATGTCACATATACGAACGGATTTCCTAGGATTTTTTAGAAATTATTCTATTTTTTTGGAAGCGAATGATTACTTTGTCAGATTTTTTTTTTGCTTTTTTCCATAAATTTGAATAACATGTAATTACATTTTTCAGTTTTTTTAATAACTTATTAATTAAGTTACGTAATTTGATCCGAATAAAGATAATAAAATGCTTCAATAAATAATCTAAATCAATGGGTCAAAGTCTGGATAAAAAATAGATCTTAATCAATGTGGACCGGACCCATATCGAGTTTGTGAAGGAGAAGTCTGATATGGATGTTATATATAAAAGTTAAGGTCTCTTGTAATTACTCATATCATTCATAAGTATAAAGATTCTCTGACTCATCAAGAGAACTTATATTTTGATAAATTTGTAGAAAGATGTTGGCTGCATCCCGATGAATATTTCTAGTAAAGATGATGGTAGATTCGCGTTGGTTTCGACTTTGGAAAGCTCATTTGAAGTTATGGAACCGAAATAAGGTATTTTTCTCATTTCTTTGTTTATTGTCCTTTCATATTTGATCTGCGATACGTAACTAAGAAATCATTATGTGTTACAAGTGACATCAGAGCAGTGACATGATCAAGTGGTTAAAAATGAAGATTTTTCAGTTTTTCTTCGTAAGGTTTTCAGAGAGTAAACTTCTGTTTTTTGATTTTTTCTTGTTTTTTTAAATTGCATGAAAATAGTATACATAAGTTTAGCCTTGAGAAATGAGGTGAAAATGAGTTTCCAATAATGGTGACAATTGCACAGTGCAGGCGAGGAGGCAATAGTAGGTGTCAAATGCATTTGGTGCGACACACATGCATCATCCCGTCTACAATGACGGGGCGTCTCTCACAGATGCTCGACACCTAGTTGAACGTCGTAAGGACATGCATCACGCAAGTGATGCATGCGCTAGCATTGATGGGCACATCTGCGAGTCGTAGCGCGTGTGCTATATGTACTAGATGCGTCTCCCGCGTGTCTGGTGCGGGCACGTGTTAGATATGCACCTCTCGCACGGATGCAGGGTTGATGCATCAGCTGTACAAAAATTTAAAATTTCTAGTAAGGGTGCCCTGGGATATTTTGGGTACAGTTTTTAGGTCCGAGAAATTTATAAAGTGAATTTTTTATTTTTTTGGATTTACTACATTAGTAATAAATTAAAGTTTAACTCCATAAAATGAATTAAAGCATTCTAAATCCAATTTTGAGTGAATTTTCATGCTTCAAGCATCACATGAGGAAGATACTTCAAGTTTTCGTATCTCATGTCTCATGTTCAGTGTTCAAAATTGCATGATAATTACTCAAAAAAAGTATTAACACATTTTGAAGCCATTTTTGAATGAATTTTCATGCAATGAATTTGCCATAAGGGAGATACATGAGGTCCTCATGTCTCTGGCAGTCGGTTTAGTGTTCAGTGTCATACAATAGTCACTCTAATGATATTTTTTCTTTATGAAAGTCTGAAATAAAATTTTCAAACAATGTCTCAACACGAGTGTGTGAAAATGAGATTGTGCATTGGAGTTTAGCATTTATTAATGTTACATTGTCACATATCATATGCCCATAAAGAATGTGAAAATAAAATAAAACATGTATCCATTGTGTTTGTGGACTTTTTAAGTACTGATGAGGATGTAGTCCCCACAGTAGCCTTTCGAGTCAATATTTTGAATTGTTCTGCTTACACATTAGGGGATGTCTCTGGTCTCATGTTTGGTAGTTATGACCACAAGGGTTAGCCTTACATGAGATTTGAGATGTACATTAAAATATTAGTACTTTGAACGCTTTTATATCTAATTACATATATTATGTATTCAACCTAAAGGTGTTTCATAATACGTGTGATCAAATTTTTGGTAAATATACTATTTAATAGCTTTGAGTATCACTATTATCCTACATTTATGCTGATCTAAATATTGTCATTTAATAGTTACCTTTTTGGTCAACAATATCAATATCTCCATTGAAACTCTAATCGGTTTCAATAGAAAGAAGTGGATAGAGGATGTATTGAATGCTATAGAGATAGCTGAGGTTGATATGGTCATACGGACATATAGGCCATCTCCACCTACATCCATGAACTCAAGAGCTCATAAAGAAGCTTATGCAGCCTAGGATCGGTCTAACAGATTATGTCTTATGACCATTAAGAGATACATACCTGATCATCTAATTAGTGGACTTCCGGACATAGACATAGCGAAAGAATTTCTTAGTAATGTCTCGCAGAGGTACATGATCTCACATAATGTTGAGATAAGTGCTTTGATGAAAGAATTATTTTCCATGAGGTGTCTGGCAGAAAGAGGAGTAATGGAGTACATATAAAAAATGATCCATCTTAACAGTAGAAAAGATGTTGAATATTCCTCTTCCTGATGTCTTCATAGTTCACCAGACTTTGAATACACTCCCTCTAGAGTTTTGTAATCTGGGGATGACATACTATTTGAAAACATGTGCTGACTGTTATTAAGGTAAGTTGACTAATAAGGAAGAAGGGTTCTGACTTGTTGGGTCTGATACATATAGATATCAGAGGACCTTATACAGTTGAATTGTGCAATTCTAAATATGTTCTGATATTTGTTAATGATTATTCCTTTTACAATTATGTGTTCTTGCTTAAAGATTGAATTTTGAGAACTAATTGAGAAAATTCATCAAGATAGTCAAATTTGATCGTGAAGAAGAATATCATGAAAAACATGGTGTTTTAGGACTTGAAAAGATCCGCTTGCCAGATATATGAAATCAGTTAGAATAGTGATTTAATTCACTATGTCAGGTAGTCCTAAGCAAAATATTGTATTGTCGAAAGGCATAATCACATCCTAAAGGACTTGAAAAAGTTAATGCAGAACATGAATAATCTACATGATTGTCTAGAAGTGTGAAAATTCAGCCTTACTCATATTAGTGTATTGGGTTGCCCCACTGAGGTAGTACAATCCTTATAAAGACTAGTTACATGCTCGTTACACTAATTGCTATTTAGTAAGATATCTCAACCAATTGAAAAGCTATATATATTATTGTAAATTAGGAGGGACTAGAATAATGGAATCACAAACAACTAAGTTTATGGAATATGATATCTATGGTGATGGTGGGTCCTTTGATCCTTCAGATAATAGCAGGGTGGATACTATAGTTATTATGTACCCGCTACTCATACAGTTAGATCCAGTAGATCTAGGTCTTTGTATTGTGTTTGTAAAGGAACATGAACTCATACTTGTACATATAGAGGTTCCTGGGGGTACCAAATCTGATGCAATTGTGTAGATCTACTAGAGTGAGACGACATGCTATCCCATCTGATTGCATTGTCTATTAGTTAAACAAGACTATGATATTAGACATGTTACGAATCCAATTACTTATACACAAGTTATTTCCGAACCTAATGTAGATTTGTATTGGGATGCAATGATTGATCAGATGCAAGCCATAAAGTATAGTATGATCTGAGAGTTAGTTGATTTGCAGCGGAACTATAAACCCATTAGTTGTAAATAAAGTTTCAAGACCTAAAGGATTTTAGGATAAAGTTCAACGATTTATGGGCTCGCTTAGTTGATCACATCAAATTACTTGACCATATTGTATGAGGTTAAGCAACTTTTGGTCAAGAACTTTGACATAAAAGACCTTGGAGTAAAATCTTTTGTCCTAGGTATTCAAATTTACCGAGATAAATCTCAACACTCATCACACCTCTCATAGAGTGCATATAATGAGTATGTGTTACAAAGGTTTAATACGGTTAACTTAAACCTGTTATAGCATCTATCTCTCATTGTGAGAGATAATCTGTGGCACAACATCCAAAGATTAAAGTAAAGAGAGAGGTTAAGAGGAATATTTCGTATACTAGTATGGTTAATAACTTGATGTATGCTCGGGTAAGTACTAGGCGAGACATTACATTTATTATTAGAATATTTGGTCAATATCTGGTTAACCCAGGTGTAGACCATTGGAATGCAGTCAAGAAATTGCTGAGATACTTAAAGGGTATCAAGGAATATATGTTGACATATAACAAAGTCATCATACTAAACCTCGCAAGGAATTCATATTCAAATTTTATCTATCTGTCCGGATGATTGAAAGTCCACTTAAGGTTACAGTTTTTATGTTTGCAGATGGTATAATTTTGTGGAAGAGTGTCAAGTAGACATGAGTGACTTCCTCGATTATAACATGTAGAGTGCATATTATGGGGTTGTTTAACAGATGATTTAGCTCAGAAATATAATTTCTAGGTTATCTATCGTTGACTCAGTGGCTAGACCCATTCGGTTATATTGTGATAATCTTGTTGCTATGTTATTTAGTAACAACAATGAATATCATAAGGTCTTAGCATTTAAAGGTCAAATATTTGACTATAAAGGAGTTGATACGAAAAAGGTGACATTAAGATTTGGAGCATTTAATGACTGAAAAAAAGTAAGTCGATCCTTTAATTAAAGAACTTTGCCCACTTGTGTTTGTGAGACAAGTATACAGTATAGGTGTTTTGAAGTCCTTAGACACTGTTGGTTAAGGGTTCATTGTGTTTGCTCCATGTACATTTATAAATTTGATGTATTATGACTATATGGTGGTTCATCAATAAAGATGATCATCGTTTATCCTCAGTAATACATGTTATCATTCATTGTCATAATACGTATGAAAGTCTTAAGATTTGTGTTGATCTTAAGCATTTAAAGGTCATTGGGCATATGTACAGATTGAACTTAAGCCTATGTCATTTTGACACATATAATTTTATGTAGATATCCATAAAGTTTGACATGACATAGGGGATATCAATTTGTCATCCTATAAAGGTTCTCTAATGTAGTTTAGCATTTAGTTGAAGAACATGAAAGTTTTTTGGGATGTAGTTTAATTTTTGGTGAAAGAAAACAAGTTTTCTCTAATATTGTTTAGCATGTGGTGAGAGAAAACATGATTTCACCAATGCAGTTTATCATATGCAATCTAGTATAAAGTTGAAGAAATGGAAACCTACAAATGAAGATGATATAATTTAAATCATATAGGTGTCATTTTAGTTTGCCACACTTCATTTTTCCATTCATGTTAGTTAGGTATTAGATATGTGTAATTGTATTGGATCTGTGTTGCACATAACAATTACATTTGATACTTTTCGGTATTGAATGCTTTACAGGGCAGAATGATCGACTTTCATTATATTTGGATCAAATGTTTTATTTTTAAACCTAGTCAACTAATACAATAGCGTGACTTAATCGAGTTTTAACTATTTTGAACTTGATTTAATATAACAATTAAGTATTGTTCAAGGGGAATAACGTTAGATATTTTTAACTTTTCCCTTAAAATTAGACAACATTTAATTGCATTTTTTGTTTTTTCAATAAGTTATATGTTAGGTTACGTAATTTGATCCAGATAAAAATAATAAACTGACATAATAAATGAACTAAATTAATGGGTCAAAGTCTGGATAGAAAATGAATCCCGATCAGTGTAGACCGAACCCATATCTGGCCTGTGATGGGAAAGTCCGATATGAATATTATATATAAATGTTAAGTTTTCATGCAGTTACTCGTATCATTCATAAGCATAAGGATTCTCTGACCCGTTAAGAGAGCTTACGTTTAAAGAAAAATATAGAAAGACATTGACCGCGTTCCAGTAAGCATTTTCTGTGAAGACGACGATGAATTCACGATTGTTTCGATTTTAGAAAACTCGTTTGAAGTTATAGAACCGAGATCAGATATTTTCAGCATTTCTTCGTTTATTGTCCTTTCACGTTCGATTCGGGATACGTAACTAAGATATTATTACGTGTTACATATTCATCTCCTTCTCATCTTTGGTGAAAAGTCGGGACATTTAGGAATATTCACAAAGGGAGCTAGGGAATCATTTATCTGTTTGTTCCATCTTTTGTTTGTATTTAATGTTTTATGATTCTACTAGCACTCTTCGAATATGAGTTAATTTTTTGAAAACTCTTTTCATAAGAAGTAGAGAGATGAATTGATCGAGTCATCGGATCGGATTCTATTATTGTAGTAGAGTTGTAATTCACTAGTTATTCGAAGCGCTCTCTCAATCTGGAAGAAAAAAAAACCAACTTAATGCCAAAGTCCTAATCAAATGCATTTCTTGCCATCTCTTACAGAAAGTGCATTTCACCGAATAAAGAAAAACTTTTCAAAGTCCAAAGTTAACACTCCTCGCAAGAATAGCATGAACCCGTGAATTGTGTATAGTTACACCGGTGGAATTAATACCTTATATCCGAAGAAATGGATCTGCCCATCTCAAGCTAGGCATATGCTATTGTTTCACATAATTGACAAAGCACTATTAGTGTTTAGAC
Source organism: Erythroxylum brevipes (assembly GCA_027479065.1). Lineage (NCBI taxonomy): Eukaryota > Viridiplantae > Streptophyta > Magnoliopsida > Malpighiales > Erythroxylaceae > Erythroxylum > Erythroxylum brevipes. Next base: position 62,976,453 of record JANIHY010000002.1, read on the forward strand.
TAGCAGGTAGTCCACAATTATTGCACCGAACCTCCCTCCCTCCCGTATTGCCGAAATCCTATATTCACACTATTGCAGCAATCTTTTGAAATTAAGATCATCTGTCTAATATTACCCTGTTTTATTTTATTTTATGAAATTTCAATAATTTATTTTATGGGACTCACGCGAGGTCTATGCAAGATTTATATAAGACCCACATAAATAAACGACTAAGATTCATTAGACACAATAAAATACTATAATATTGAACAAAAAATGTGGAATCATCTCCATACATATCACGTCAAAATTTTACACTGTTACAAAAAGAAGAAGTACTATGGTTGTCAATGATCATGAACTAGTATTAAGTGTTAATATTCATAGCATTTTATTACAAATTCATTGAAATGACTTAACCTAATGGAGATGAATACCCGTAAAATAATGATTTAGAAAATTAAAGAATATATTTGATTAAAATGAGTAGATGTTATGAAACAATTAAAAGAAAAAGAAAGAATCGGTAGTAGAACTAATCAAATCCTCTTCCTGAAGACAACTTCGGTATCCAACCCGAACCCGTCGACATTCCTAACCTCCACCAACTTGGAAAGTCTGAAAAGCTCGGTTAGTGGCCCCACATTGTACAGATCATTGGCCGAGTACTTATCTGCCCGTCGAGATAAGGCCACGTGTAAGACGCAAAATCCACCGGGCTTCAGCGTCCGTTCGATCTCTCCCACAAATTTCCACGGGTACAGCGCGTGGTCGAACACGTTCGAGAACTCGAAGTCAAAAGTTGCGTTCTCAAACGGCTGTGCATGGAAGTCTCCGGCCACCACGAGCGGCGGGCACGGCACCAAGTCCATTCCGATCGAGTCCGCCACCCCTATCCGCCGCAGTGCCTCCACCTCCTGGCCGACGCGGGCCCCGATGGAGAGTGTCCGCGAGGTGTTCCACAAAAGGTTTCTTTGCTTCAACGACTCGAAGAAATCCGAAAAGACTCGAACTTTGCGCTCCCAGTCGCGGGTTTTCCATAGCTGACGGAGTTTTGGGTCAAGGGTTTTGTTCAGTTGGCGTTGGATGTAGACACTGTAGTTGGTATATCCAGGTCGGATTCGGAGCCCATCTTTCTTGGTCGTGCTGGGAATTGGGGAGGCGTTTCTCCGGTGAAGAGGGGTTGTGGTGGCGAGGAAAGTGATAACGGCGAGAGAGAGGAGAAGGGAGAGTAGAAAAGGCTTGAGAAGAAGGGGCAATTTGGGGATCAACATGTTAATTTTTGCGTTTATCTATCAGTTGGAGACAGAGAGAGCTTGAATGATAAAAGGTGGGTATGGTTGGTCCTATTTGTATGGCGTGTTGAGAGGCAAAAGGAGGAGGATGATTATGACACATGTACACACACATATGTGGACTACTGGAATTTGTACACATGGATTGGGGTTTTATGATGAAGGTATGGGAGTGGATTTGTGAGATTTAGGTTAGATAAGGGTTTTGGAGTCAAATTGTCAAACACCTTGACCTCCTCTTTCTTAGCTGTAGTTACGTTCTATTCCAAAAGCAAACAACTGAACAAGAGATACGTATCAGATGTGGGGGCATGGAGAATGAGTAGCCACGAATTGATGTGGGCATTCACATGCAATGCACTAAAGATGACGTCTCTCTGCGGAAATAGTAAATTAGATCAGGGCATTGTAAACGTAATTCTATTAATTCAATTGTAAGGTTGAACGTCTTTCATACATAAAGTATAATTTTAAATGATTACTCGACATTAGTACGAGCAAGTACATATGTAATGGTACTAAAGTATCTTATATGATTTTTTTTTAAACGAATGTACCGCAGGAGATATCCTTTGGAGTAAATTTTCGAATTAACGTAATAACTTGCAAATTATACTAATCAGATATTCAATATTAAATAAATTTTATACGACAGATTCAATCGAGAAAATAAAGATAAAGAGATTTCAACACATAAATTTTTGGCCTTATACTATCTTTACCAACTCGAATTGACGTTGCTTCACACCCATATGGCCATTTCCTGGGTACTCCCTTTCGACATTTCCTTTCTTGTATATAGACATAAGAATTTGTATTGAAAGAGTATATTTAAGCCTTAACATGAGATGGATTATATAAGATAATGTGAACTATGTTCCTTTCCCAATGAACCCCGATTCTTAGGCATTCAAGTCAGGTGTTACCCTCTTGGAGTGAGTAGCTTCCAAAATTTGAGGGATGGATAACGATACGTGTTCTTGCAAATTTCATTCCTTTCCAACCAAAGGATACCGTATTGGATTTGATATCAGATTAAATTTTGGTACGGTACAATATAGATATTGATTAATATCGGGTACTATTTTAGATAATTTTTTAAATTTATAAAATAGTTCATAAATTTTTTTAAAAGTTACAAAATAATCCCATTAGCTCGGAAGTAATAGGTGAGTAACCTAGTTGGTTTCTCAAATTTCTGGTTGC